>JAOANR010000002.1:29032918-29465677 GCA_030278955.1 Hygrophila difformis
GGGCGCATGAGGCACTTGTTCTTCTAGGTTCTGAGGACTTCCACTGTTGTTGGGCACATTGGGGAGGTCAGCGTCTGTGCCGTTTGGACTTACCTTCCTCGGTTTTCTCCTAGCTGCCATTTTCTGTTATGAACGTGTATAGATTAGATTCTGGGAATTTGAGTGCTCGTTTAGCAGGAGAATCATGAAATCAGAAAGGTGCTCGAGTGTTAGATATATATATATCCGGATGTAGGGTTCGGGCCACGGTTTAAATGAGTCATGCGTTTTAAATGGATTTGTTGTTTGGGAACCCAACAAGATTTTTGAAATAGAGAGTGTTTTAATAAAAACTTGATTTTTATTACTCAACATAAGGAAGTTTCATATGAGGATAGGAATGGTAAAAGCCGAGGATTGTTATACTTAAACGTACGCATAGATAAATGAGATCTAGGACTAAGGCAAGATTAGGCTCTAGTTAATGTTCCTAATTCGATGTCAAGCCGGAGATTATCTAGCAAAGGCAAGTCACTTAGCGCCATACAAGTTAGATAAGCATGTAATGCAAATGGAATGCAACCCCCCAATAATAATTTCATGCGCTATATTTATTTCCCCCATGGGTTTTAAAAAATTTATCCCCATGGTGAACTAAAATAATAGTAGTATTGTTCGGGCCTCTATATTGGGCCAAAAATAATATTCCTTTGGGCTTTATTTAAAAGTAAAGGTATTGGCCAAAAATAATTTCTTGGGCTTCTAAAAAAACTTTTGGACTAAATTTAAAAATAACAAGTGGGCTCTATAGATATATTAATAGCTTAAAAATAAATAACTTTAAAAATAATAGTTAAAAATAATAGTTTAAAAATATTCCGAGCTCTGATACCAACTTGTAACACCCCGGTTTTTGATAACCAAGGTCGGGATGTCACCGCCACACCTCCTTAACAAGACACGACTTCTTCGAGCTTGCTAGAAAGATGCAAGGCTATAGTATTGCAGTATTTAAAACATTTTAAATAAATAAAACAGCCCATCGTATATAACTCGAAAAGAATAATAAGTGAGTTGCAGCGGAAAAATAATATCTAATATATGTAATGCAGCGGAGATTAAATATTGGGCCAACATGGCCAAAACTCGGGTTAAACAGGCCCGCTATGCATGTCTCATAAAACGATAAAATAATGTCCAAAAGAATTTCCCCCAAATGCACATGCTTATGCAATCTCGCCATACTCTGAAAAGAAAAGGAAAGCAACAGTCTTATCAGTAATATAAAATACTGAGTAAATCAATCCTAACATAGCAATAAAGGGGTTTAATTTAATAGCTAAGATTATACTTTTAATCATGCATATAAAACATTTCATTTACCAATTTAAAAACAAGAATTTAAGCATGGGCATAAATTTAAAAACATGAATTAAAAGCATGAATAATGACATAAATAATTAAATAAAAATCTAAGCCTTTTAATCTTCCCCGTTACACCACCATCTCAATAATATTTTATTTAGCCGGCAATCCGACAGCCGCAGACAATTTTGTAATTTTTCATTTATCAAGTATCGCATTTCCCATATATCGAATTTCGGAAAATTGCCGAAGCAACCCGCTTATCACGCCATTTGCAGTACCACTCCAGAGCCTCGTGTAACCCATACGGATACACACGAGAGTGTAGACTAGTTTTCATTGGCCGTTTTGGCGCAATTTCTCATAACATTCACCCTCGGCCGTTTTGGCACGAAGCGAAAAGCTAAGGGGCACTCCATCGAGCACTCACCCCCTATATAGGTCACCCTCTTCTATCAAGGCAGGAAGGGAAAAGCTAGAGGGGAGAGCACTCACCCCCTACATAGGTCACCCTCGTCCGTTCAAAGCACGAAGCGAAAAGCTAGAGGGGCACTCTATCGAGCACTCACCCCCTACATAGTAACCGATATCATTTTAACTTTATTGTAACGGGAATTTCGAAAATATAGCTTTATCAAATAACGAGGTTTTGATCGTTTGTTTAGAATTTTCAAAATCTCACAAGTTAAAACCATTCTTTGCCACAGTTTACGCCTTTTTAGTTTAAAAATTCAATTCAAAGGCGATTGATCTGAAATTTTCACAGTATATCAAAAGCACCTCAATGAACAACTTTTATGTTTTGAATTTTTCGGAATAAAGAAGGGAAACATGTCAAAAATCAAGTTTTCTTCATGAACAGTATGCTGTCAGGATTCAGGTTCGACACAGTTTCAAAACTCGTCTTTTTGACACATCAAATGGACTCCAAAAATTCTGATATTTTTTGGACACATACTAGACATGATTATCTACAACTTTTGTTTATATCACAAAGATTAGTTCTGACTAGAAATCATAGAAACATGCTCATCAAGTTCAATCAAGTGCACTGTCAGATTTCGAAAATTTATTAAATTCACAGATTATGTCCGATGCGATTTGGGGTAGTAAAACTCGATGAAAATCTCTGAAATTTTTACACAACATAGCTTAAGGTCTTAGGATTAAAATTATAGTTTTGCGTTTTTCGGTTTGAACTCTCGAAATAGGGGTTTTGGTCGGATTTCAGAAAACACGCTGTTTGGGGTTTTTAGGTTCGATTTTTACAGTTCGTTACAAAACCAATATTTCGGACGCCCCTAGACCACCCGTATTGACATGAAAGGTATCGACTTACATGTTTAGAGTTTAGGATTGTCACAGGGCTCTCTCTCGGGTTGTCTAGGGTCGCAACGAGCAGGTATCTTCCACCGATCTCCTTCTTCTTCGCCCCCGAAATGAACAATGTCCTAGAAGGCAGGGGGCTTCGTCTTGATCGTTCTCTTGGCCGGAATCCTCGCCGGACGGGTGGAAAAGTTTCAAGAACAAGGGTTTTCAAAAGAATGGACGTGGAAGAGAGTTGGAGGATGATGGGGATGAAGAAAGGTGGAAGGGGGCGGCCAAGAGGTGGCTGGGAGCTGCAAACACGCCTTATAAAGGCTCCACAAAACCCTAGATGTGTTGCCATAGCTGGAGCTTCCCAAAAAGGTAAGAAAATCGCCATGGAAATGGCTTGGATCGCGGCCTGCCTTGATGGCGCGTTCTAGGCGCGCGGCCTCGCGGAGACCGCGCGGCTCCAGTCTGGACTGCGGTCCGGACCGGGTCGTGCGATCCGTGGGGTCTTCTCTCCTCTCCTTCGGGTTTCTATCCATTCACATTTTCGGGCTCGATTTTTCCGGGTCATTCTCGGATTACGATTTCTGTCCTAAATTTATTTCGACTTAAATTGATTTCGTATTTGAAATCTTAAGTCCGTCGGTTTTTGGATTCGTCGACTTTGAGCTCCCGTGCAATAATTTATCTACTTAACTATTTCCGACTTCACGGGTTCTTGGAATCAAAATTCTTTCTTTTCTTGAATTTTTAATTCCAATTCTTTAGGCTTGATCCATGGAATGTCTTCGGGCTTCTGTTCCCTCTTTTATTCCATTTTGAATTTTTGTATCTATCGGCGTTTCATTTCCGAGCAATAACTTATTGTAATAAATTATTTTCTTCTTCTCGGAGATATTTCGACCTAGGTCGGATTAAGAAACTAATTTTCCTCCTTTGGATGCCGATAAAAATCTCGGGTATTACACTTTGCTAGTTTGGATCTATGGGTGGTAGGTTTTGGATTCGTGTTAGTATATTTCCGAGTTTCCAAAATGAGTTTTGGTTTCATGTTATTTTGATTTTTTTTAGTATGGGTGTACCAAATATGAAAAACAAATATAATCTAATGGCATTAAAAATAATTTTGTTTTTTAACTATGAGATCAAATGTAGAAGGAAAAAAAAGGTGGCGTGGGCTCCCACCACTCCTTTGCAGGCCTTCAATGGCTCCTCCAAAAAAAAATATAGAAGAAAAAATAAATTGTAAGACTAAAAATAATTTTATATGTTGAGTGTTATTATGGTGGCCCATTTATTTGAGTCCGGGCCAATCTCCATTGGCCCATGATGCTATGTCTGAGGCCCATCTGACCTTAATATTTAGACTCACTCATCCACCTTTTTTCATAACCCAAGCCCTACTTGGTCAAAGCATCCTCGCAATGTAAAATAGTTTGTTCCTCCTTTTAAGTTTTTAAACAAGATTTACTTTCCGGAAGTGTATATTCCGGGTATTGTATTTGCATGCTTGAAATATGTCATTTATGCTTAAAACTGTGTTTTGTGAGATCTGCCATTTCTTTTGCTTAAACTGCTCTGTTTGTTGTTCTTGGTGGAAAACCCTATTTTTTGTGTGAATTATTTTTCTATGTAAAATTTAAAATCTGGAAATTTCTTGGCTGTTGGATTGATTCTGAAAAGCCTGTAAAAAACTGTTTTATGAAAAGTTGTTTAACAGTGATTTTTTGAAATTTGTGAAAAATCTTTTCAAATATGAAATCTGGCCATTGCATTGCTGTTTGAAATATTTGGGCATGCTTTGCGTAATTGGGTCTGAGTTAATAAATTTGTTTTATTGGACCATAATTTGTAAATATTTTTTCGGGCCTATCAAAATTAATTTGGGCTTGCTTAGAAAATTTTAAATGGTTTTATAATGTTATCTAATGGCTTCGAAAGCAATTAGGATAGAATTAATCATGTTTTGGTCAGTGTGTGAACCTTGGCTCCTCATAAGAGAAAATATCTGAAAATCCACACTGTAGCAAAAGCCATACACAATGACCTCTACCTCTAATAGCATAGCTCATTTTAATGGAAAGAACAACTTCAGCATTTGGCGAATGAAGATGCGATGTGTTCTTGTCCAACAGCGTGTTTGGAATGCAATTGACCAAACTGTTATAGAAGAAAATGAAGCTAAAAGGCTGAAATGGATGAACTTGCCATATCTGTCATAATCTTGCGTCTATCCGATGTTGTGCTTAGAAAAGTAGGTGATTGTGAATCTGCCAATGATTTATAAAATAGGTTGATTGAATAGTATACTGAATCCTCTTTGTCTTCTAGAATGTTCTTGTTTGGAAAATTCTTTAAATTTAAATTGGACATTTTTAAAGACTTAGATAAAGGTTTAGATAATTTTACTAATCCGGTTCAAGACATAAAAGCAACAGGAGATAAGCATATAGATGATTATGTGCCAATTGTGTTGTTAAATGTCATTTCGGGGCAGACTGTAATACCCGAGAAATCGACATCGAGATTCAAATCCAAATTTAAAAAATCGGATTTAATTATCGAAACCGAAATAATTTCGAGAGAGCGGAATTAAATATTTTCGGACGATAGAAACTCGAAGTGAGTTATCGAATTATCCCAACGATCTCGGATAATTCCATCTTATGATTTTTAGAAATAAAAATCATAATAATTTTTTTAAAAAAAGAAAGAAAGTGGCCGAAGCCTGGCGGCCGTGCGGTGGCTTATTTAATCCGGGGTGTCTTATTTAATGTCCGTCATGCTGGACAAAGGATGACAATTCCATGGTTTTTGGACCTCAGCTCATTGAAGATATGAGCAGACAAATCAAGGTCGTTCAACAAAAGATTAAGGCCGCACAAGACAGGCAAAGGTGTTATGCCGACACGAGAGGGCAAGAGTTGGAATTCCATGTGGGAGACAAGGTTATGCTAAAGGTGTCACCAATTAAGGGGGTGATGCGATTTGGCAAACGATAAAAGCTGAGTCCTCGCTATATAGGTCCACACGAGATTTTAGACCGTGTGGGTACATTGGCATACCGACTGGCTCTTCCACCGGAATTGTCGCGAGTACACAATGTGTTCCATGTTTCTCAATTAAAGAAATATGTGCACGATCCAACTCACGTCTTACAACCTGATGTGATCGAATTGGACGACGATCTGACATATGAGGAGTATCCGATCGAGATACTTGATGTCAAAGAAAGGATCACAAGGAACAAGACCGTGAGAATGGTGAAGATTCTATGGTCCAATCATGGCACCGAGGAAGCAACGTGGGAATTGGAATCAGATATGAAGCAGCGGTATCCCAACCTTTTCCGAAGCGACTCGTGAGCAGTTATGGGGGCATAACTGCAGTCCTAAGGGGGAGAGGATGTGACACCCCGCACAGAGACATCGCGCGTCGAGGTAAGAATTTAATTTTCAAGCCTAAATAATTCCTGCGTGCCAATTATCTACATCGTTTATCTTTCCAAAGTGCGACCCAACTTTAAGGGTGAAGTTGATTTCTAAGGAGGGTAGACTGTAATACCCGAGAAATCGACATCGAGATTCAAATCCAATTTAAAGAATCGGATTTAATTATCGAAACCGAAATAATTCCGAGAGAGCGGAATTAAATATTTTCGGACGATAGAAACTCGAAGTGAGTTATCGAATTATCCCAACGATCTCGGATAATTCCATCTTATGATTTTTAGAAATAAAAATCATAATAATTTAAAAAAAATAAGAAAGTGGCCGAAGCCTGGTGGCCGCGCGGTTGCGCGCCACCAGCGCGCCACCCTACAGGGGTGGCGTTCCAAACACGTCCCAATGCGTTTTTGCTCTTTTTCCAACACAAGTGATTCCAATCGATCCAATTTCTCTACTCAGTCATTAAGTGATGTTTCTAGACCCTTTGGGATAAAGTTTGAGTGTATTAACTCCCCTACATGGTTGGAATCAAATGGATTCATGGACCAAGAATGAAGTAAATACACTATGGTTGAGTAAAGTGGATGAATGAGGGTAGATGAGTGGTATTTTCGAGTATTGACTGAATTGAGTCACTCTCATCTTTCCTAGATGCATTTAGGCACCTTTGGAACCTTAAACCCATCAATATTAGTGGATTAACCAGCCCCAAAACCACCCTCATACCCTAAGTCCGAAAATCAGGAAATCACTTGAGTGTTGGTGAGAGTGGAGGGTTGTTCTTCTTGTTCCTAAGGCCTTGGTCGAGTTGGAAGATTGCAATATGTTCTCCTTCGGTTAGGTAAGAGTTTCACATCGATTCATTGCCCTTAGATTCATATTTCAGGCCTTAGAATTGAGAAACTCTCCCAACATCTTCATTATAGGTTCATTCGGGGATAGCAGGCTGTTGCGTGGTTGGGGATCACTTTTGGACAATTTGAATACAAGGATTTTTTATCTTAGTCTATTGGAAGGTAAGTTAGTATTGTGCACGTCGATTTTTAGAAGTTTTGGTTGAGATCCAATCGAGTTCTAGTCAAATCTCCATTCGTTGGTGAATCTGTCACTAGGGTTTTCTTTATGCCAGTTTGTGAAGTTTCACGATTTTGACTTGGATGCATGCATTTTTGGAAAACCTTTTCTAAATGAAAAATGTTTCTAACACCTTAAATAAGATCTTTGCAAATTTTCAGAATTTTTGAACATGATTTGAACCCCGAAATCAGATCTGGTATTCTGTTTTAAGATGCTGCCAGATTTGTTATTTTTATGGAATCCGATTTTGTTGCTCGATTTAATCCCACCTATGATAGTTATTCGTGCTTGATGTCTCATACGATTTGTTCCATTTTGTGTCTAGAACATCCCTGTAAATGTTTATGATTTTAGGACCATGTTCGAAATAGTTATGGATTTTTGAATGCATTGTGGTCGAGTTTGCTGTGATCTATAGAATCCCTGGGAACAGTGGTTCTGAAATCAATTTTTATAGTCATTTATAGTCCGAATTTGAAGATGCTTATTTCTAAGAAAAATGTTCATTTGGGTGTGTTCTAGCTTCTGTAAAAATTTCAGAATTTTTGAAAATGATTTACTACATTCCCAAATGCGATTTTTGAAAACTGCCTCAGTACTACTTTTGTCGGTAAATTCTATCTTGCGTATTTTGATGAACTATGAGTCGAATGTTACTCTTTTAAAGTGTATGAATTCTGGAAATGTGGTGGTATTATGAAATGTTAAAAATGTAGTTTTGAAACTTTTTAAGTTTTGATCGAGTGGGATGCCCAATGTTTTAGCGGGTAAGTGCACTTGGTGTAGCTCATTGGGCTGCCCCCTCTTATAAGCCAAAACGGTGATTATGGTTATTATGGTTTCGTGATTGTAAGAGTCTATACTCCTAGATGTATCCGTATGGGTTATCTAGGGCTCCGGAGCGGTCTGTATAGGGTCACTGCTTTCACATCCCTCGTAGGTACGAGTCCCAGAGATGGGTTGATTCCAAGGGTACGTCCCTAGAATCTTTATTATGATTTGGAGTCCTTGTGGGTGTTAGTCCCAAAGGGCATGGGTTGTGTCCTCGATCAAAATGAACAATGGTAAACTATTCATGTGGCAAGTGTAAGATACACCGGAAAATTATTTTTACTCGTCCTTCCTTTTAAATTAAAAATCCTATATTTTACAATCAGGAGGCCTATACGCACAACAATTTCTGGAATAAAACGGCTCCGGCCCTCCTTTTCCCCCCGAAAAAAAAATCCTATATTTTAAATACTCTTCTAGAACTTTTAAAATTCGTTGTGCTATATATTAACTTACGCAATACCTTTGTACTGATAAGTTGTTGTTTTTATTTTTCCCCAGATTTCGCAGAGTAAGCATTGCACGGAGGGATGGGAATTCTACTACTAAAGACTTGTCACACTTTAAACATATTTATTTTCTGCTTTATTGCTTTGGACTTTGGACTATGGTTTTGGCCGCATGTTTTGGCCCTTGTTTAGCTTCCGCACTACTTTAAATTATGCATGGTAGACATACTCTGAATTTTAACTTCGGGCATTATTGAATGGTTTTTAATTTATTTTTAAGTATTGATACAAATTAGCCTTAGCATCTTTTTAGATAAGCTCAATTTGGATCGTGTCTTATATAGAAAGGTGCGGCGGTAGCGTCCCGGCCTGGGTGATCAGATCCGGGGTGTTACACAGACCTTGAAAAACAACACTGAGTGTCTTTTAATTTTTCTAATTCTGTAGAGATAAAATCCACCAGAATTCTTGAGTATATTCATGCTTATGTGTGGAGTCCTTCTTCGACACCCACGCATGGTGGTAGAAGATATTTTTTTATCTGTCATTGATGATTTTTCAAGAAAAGTTTGTGTCTTTCTCATGAAAACAATCTGATGTCTTTCAGAATTTTAAAAATTTGAAATCTTTGATTGAAAAACAAATTGGTTTAAAGAGTGGAACACTTAGGGCAGGCAATGAGCTTTAATTCTGTAATCACCAATTTGATGAGTTGTGTGCTCAATCTGGTGTTAGAAGGTATAAATCAGTTCATTACTTACATCAACAGAATGGGTTAATTGAAAGGATGAATAAAAATTTATTAGAAAAGGTTAGGTGCTTGATGACACCTACTGGCCTTTCTAAGAAGTTATGGGGTGATGCACTGATGATAGTTAATTACCTGCTGAATAAATCACCTAATGTCTCCTTAAATGAAAAATCTCCTGATTCTATTTTTTTTAGTAAACCTATTGACTATGAACATTTAGGAGTTTTTTAATGTTCAGCTTTTGTGCATACTAGTAAGGATAAATTGGACCATAGAACCAACAAATGTATTTTCTTAGCTTATCCTGAGGGATCTAGGGTTTAAAGGTTTTTTGACAGATCTGATGGTGGTTTTAAGATTATTATTAGTAGGGATGTAAGTTTCAGTGAAACTGAATTCCCTATGAAAGTTTGTTAATGATAATGCTGTTGTTGAAGTGGAATCTTCTTCTGTGGAACATACTGTGAATTCGTCTGCCTCTGTTGCTGTGCCTAATGTGATTGAAAATGCTAAGATTAATGTTGAACCCAATATGCATGTGAATAAAGAACTCATAACTGAAAACCATGATATTATTGAATGTGGAGCTCAGAATGAAAAAATTATTGTTGAAAATGATTTGAATGATTATATGCTAGCTACAGATAGAGCTAGAAGAGTAGGTAGAGCTCCTGCCACGCTCTCTGATAGTGTTCTTAATGCTTATGCCATGACAGTCTGTGAAGAACTAGAGAATCGGGAGCCCAAATCATGTTCTGAAGCCATGAAATCTAAGAATTGTGATAAATAGTTAGGGGTAATGAAAGACGAAATTGATTCTTTGCATAAAAATCAAAATAAAATGCGTAATGAACGGTTGAGAATTACACAAAATACTTTGTAAAAAGCAATTATGTAAAGCCTGGATGTTGGTTCCTAAAATAGATATATTATCTGTGATTGATCGTAAATGGATTTTTAAGGTAAAATAGGAAACCAATGGTGAAAGGAATAAGGCTAGGCTTATAGCTAAGGGCTTTACCCAAAAAGAAGGTGTTGATTATTTTGAGATATTTGCACCAGTAGCTAAATTCACTACTATTAGGGTAATGCTTGCCTTAGTTGCACACTTTGATTGGGAGGTGAAATTGATAGAAAGATTTGTATGAGTCAACCTGAAGATTTTGTCGATCAAACCAAACTCAATCATGTATGCCTTTTATAGAAAGCCTTGTATGGACTAAAACATTCACCTAGACAATGGAACATCAAATTTGATAAATGCATTAAAGATATAGGTTTCACTAGAAGCAACTTTGATCATTGCTTGTACATGAAATATGTGAAATATGTGCCTATGTTCTTATTGTTCTATGTGGATGATATGCTGCTTGTTAGTCCATCTATGAAAAGCGTAGTGGAAGTTCAAAAGTGCTTGAACAAGAATTTTGACATGAAGAATTTGGGAGATGCCAAATGCATTCCTGGAATGCATATTGTTAGGGATAGGGCTAATTCAACCTTACTCTTTAACTAATCTGAATATATTAAGAAAATTCTCACCAGATTTAAAATATCAAATTCCAAATATGTTGGTTGTCCTCTTACTTCTCATTTCCTGTTGAGTAAAGATCAATGCCCGAAAAATGAGTTCAAATTGAAAGATATGGAATCTGTTCCTTATGCTCATGCTATAGGATATGTGTACTACTTGATGATATCTACTAAGCTTGATTTAGCCTATTCTATTAGTTGTTTGAGCATATTCATATAAAATCCGGGTAGACCACATTGGGAAGCTTTAAAATGGCTTTTGAGATACTAATCAAGTCAATACCTTACTCTCTATGTTTTGCAAAATGAGATGATGATATAACTATGGTTGGTTATGTAGACTCAAATTATGCGAATGATAGAGATAGTAAGAAGTCCACTACATCCTATGTGTTTATTGTATGTGGATATTATATGAGGTAGAAATCCCAGCTGCAACCTGTTGTTGCCATTTCCACCACAGAATCTGAATTTATTTACATAACGGACGCTTTCAAAGAGGGAATATGGTTTAATATTCTTATGAAAGAAATAGAATTTAAAAATGAGATCACCATCTATTCTGATAGCCAGTCAGCGATACAGTTGAGCAAACACTCTATTTTCATGATAAATCTAAACATATTGCTATTAGATATCACTTCATTAGGGACAATGTTGAATGTGAAAAATTAAAACTTGATAAAATTGCATCAGGGGTACTACATGTTTGCCAACAGAAAAATTGATCTCGTGCATTAAAATCCTACACTATGACTTTGGTGGATATATGCATACCTGTGATCTTTTGTGATATGTTCTGACGCATGCTTTACTACTTTATTTACTTTATGTTGGTATGCGGGAATGTTAAGTGTATTGACTACAAGGCGATGATGATAATGTTCTAATGAACGCACTATTGAGCAACACAAATAACATGGTCCAAGGTTGAGAATGTTATTATGGTGGCCCATTTATCTGAGTCCGGCCCAATCCCCATTGGCCCATGACGCTATGTCTGAGGTCCATGTGGCCTTAATATGTATACTCCCTCATCCGCCTCTTTTCATAAACCTAGCCCTAATTGTTTTCTCCCTTTCCAGAGAGACCAGCGGCGCCCCCCTCACTTTGGAGATTTCAGTCTCCCTTTCTTGCAATAGGCTTATTAGCTCATTTCCTCTATCTGTTAGTGTCTTAGAGTTGTGACTGTGTGGGACTATCTTTGTGAGTTTGGGCTGAGTGTGGTAAGGATTCATAGGGTGGGTAGCCGGACTTGGGTGTTCGGTTAGGCTGTGGTGCTCTTCCCTCTTTAGAGCCTCGGTGGCTAAGGTCATCGGAAAATGGTTTCCGGTGAAGGGCGTGCGACACGGAGAGTGGAAGCAGGGTGGTGAAGGAACGGTAGCGGCTGTGGTGTTTGGTGGTGAACAACAGTGAGCTGTTGAGGCCTTGGTTGTGGATTTGGACATTGACAGTAGTGGTGGCCGTCCATTCGCTTCCCTTTGGACCAGATATGTGAACGATCCGGTTAAATGGTGGGTTCATTTGGGCTTTCTGAGCATAGATATAATTAGGGTTGTTTAGAGTGCGGTTTAGACCAGACCAAACCGCAAATCGATCTTTATTTTGACGGTTTAGTTTAGTTTGCAGTTTAAGATTTATGGTTTGGTTTTTTTTTTTTTTAACAAGACAGTGGTTTGCGGTTTAGGTTGATTTGGAGAAAAATTAACCAAACCAAAACACAAACCGCAATATATATATTTAATAAAAAAAATTATATATATTTATAATTTGTTGTTTATGCTATAGGTTATTGGATTTGGAGTGACAAAATCATGCAAGATCAAGATTTAATTTTACTTAATTTCGAATAATTGTCTATACATTTATAATTGTAGTTTTATTTTTTTTCAAGAGCTTCTAATAGTTCTAGTGTATTAAGCATTTGGCTTGTAAACAGTGAACTTAGGTTTTTCTAACTTTTAATTAGCATTTTGGAGTTTGGACTGCTACACTTACGACTGTAATTCATAGGGTTTTTTTGTTTTTAAAATTTTGGTTAAACCGTAACCAAACCACACCAAACTGTTTTCTTTCGGTTTGGTTTGAAAGTCGACGTTATGGTGCAGATGGAATGGTTGTGCGGACGTGCGGACGCGCGAACGGCGGACGCGCTTTTCTACCCTTGATCAATTTTCATCATCCAGCGGTTCAGATCATTTGTAGGGTTAGTTTCGTAATTTTATTTGTTAGGTATTGAATTCAGCGACATGGCATATACGACTCAGCGATGGAGCCAATCCAATTGAGCGACGCGGCCTATGAAATTCAACGAAATTATTGTATCGCAACACAGGATATACAATTCAGCGATATGGCATACACAACTCAGCGATGGAGCCAATCCGATTCAGCGACATTATTGTATTCATTCAGCAATACAAATTTTTATATCTCAGCGACATAGTTCTATGCATTTTAAAATATCTCAGCGACGGAGTGTAATACCCGAGAATTTTCCAACATAAAATAAAACAATAATTAGATAAATAAACAATAAATAAAATAAATAAATAAATCCAGCAAACAAAGAAATAAATAAAGATAAGGAAATGAGAAATGAGATTTAACTTAAAAAGGAATTAAAGAAATTTAATTAAATAAAAGGGAATTATTAAAGGTAAATAAATTGTACACCGAAACCCGACACCAATGAACTCGAGAATTCGAGTCCAACATCCAATTAGACCCGAGTAAAAATTTAGAGAGAAAGTAGAAACCCGGAGATACCCCGGAACTCAGAATTCGGGAGCATAGAGGGATAGAAATCCGAAAGAAAGGAGGAAAAGCACGACGGATCGCACGACCCGCCCGGACCGAAGTCCAGGCGAAGTCGGCGCGGTGGCCGCACGGTCGAACAAGGACGGGCGTGCCACGGCCGCGCCGTCGGACAGATTCGCCCGCTGCGTGAATCTCTCGCCCGAACGCGGATTTTTCGACTTTCGGTTGAACATCTTTCGACTCAAGACCCTTAGGGTCAGATCTTGGACACCCTAGGTCTTAGCTATCTATAAATAAACCCCCTTGGAAGCCCCGAACACTTTTACAAAACCTACAACTCTCTCTATACATTCGAAACCCTAAATCCGGAGTCGTCGGAGGCACAAAACCAAGGCTTGGATGGTTGGACGAAAATTTCAAGATCTCCAGCGTTTTGGTAAGTCCCGATCCAATCCTTGTTCAATATATGATTCGAAAACGAATCCTAATCTTCTCATTTTCCCTTCTACACCTCGAATTGGATCTAGAGCGTAGAACCCGACGAACGAAGAGGAGAAACGGTGGACTGGAAGCCACGCCTTCGAAATAGACGATCCCGGACGTTCACAACTCTGTAAGTTAATACTTACATGGTTTTGGGAGTAACTAAAACATTCAAACCTAAAAGCTTAATCGAATCTTGCGAAAATCTGTCAATGTATGTTTTTTACCGGCGCAACAGTTTTGTCGAATTTTTCCGAACTTTAAAATGATGTCAAACGGAAAAACTTAAAACACGAAAAACGTTCCTAAAGCTTAGATCTATCTACTGTAAAATTTTCAGAATTTTTAGAGACGATTTGATATGTGAAAACCAACCGAAACCGAACTGCTTGAAACTAGATCTTGAGATTCTTGACAGAACTTAGGTCTGATCTTGATCACGTTTTTGACATAGGTTCCAGACCGATTTAGATCTTTGGCCGAACATGAAAGTTGTAGATAAATGTCTTAAGATAGTCTCTGTAAAATTTCATTAAATTTGGAGTTGAGTTTCTATGGTAGATTTCAATATCTCTAAACTGTGGTCTGTAAAATTCGGACAGATTTGTGGTTCTGTGAAAATTGGTGTTTTTGACCTATCTCGGTATTTCGGATTGAAAAAGTTAAAACACAAAAGTTGTAGATCTCGACGTTTCTGAGTCAGTCGTGAAATTTCGGAATTTTTGGAGTTTAATCTGATTTTAGACGAATTTTAGAGTAAACAGTGGATTACCGGAAGTCAAATCTTGAAATCTTGATGAAACATGGAATTAACCTTTAGGGTTGAAATGAGTTGAAATATGATTTTTAAATAAACTAAATTGAAAATAGATTCTTGAAATTAAATCCCCTTACAAACTTGATAAATTAAAATTAGGGGTGAGTGCTCTGCAGGGTGCCCCCTAACGATTCACTTCTTGCCTTAATGGACGATGGTGACCCCGCGCGAAATTGAGATATGATATTGCCAAAACGGCATGGGATATAGAGCCTACACCCTCGAGAATATCCACATGGGTTTCCCGAGGCTCCGGAGTGGTACTGGGTATGGCTGATACGGTTGCGGCCGCCGGGCTACCGGCTAAACTTGTTGAGATTGCGATGCAATCGTGAAATACTTGAAATACCAAATTTGGGATGTAAGGGGGAAATTAGAATTAAATTAAATTGAAATGTGTGTGGTTGTCTAATTAAATTATTTGAATGCTTTGTTTAAATTATGGCTTTATTTTAAATTGAATAGTTAGTTAAATTAAATCGAATATTATGTTATTATCATGCTTTTATTTAATTATGAAATGAATGGCTTTTAAACCCTACGATCATGTCCGTGTTAACTTACTCAGCAAGTTGTGCTGACCAAACCATTTTTATTTTCTTTTCTTACAGAGTATGTGGAATGAGCATGACCATATTCATGCATGGGGGAAATTACATTTTTGGAAAACTTATCGTTTTTAAATTCGTACATTTGACTATATTATGAACGGGCCTGTTTAACCCGTGTTTTGGCCATGTCGGCCCTATTTACATTTTCCGCTGCAATACTATACTAAAACAATTATTTCCGTTGCGCTATGATATTACTATTTTCAAATTATATCGTATGGGCTGTTTTGAATGTTTTAAATGTTTTAAATACTGCAATACCTAGCCTTGCATTCCTTTAGTAAGCTCGGAGAAACCGTGTCTTACTAGGGGGATGTGGCGATGACATCCCGACCTGGGTGACCAAAAACCGGGGTGTTACAAGTTGGTATCAGAGCCCGGCTATTTTTAAACTATTATTTTTAAACCATTATTATTTTTAAAGTACTATTAATATTTTGACTAGTATTTTAAATTTTAAAGTATTATTTCCATGGAAAATTTTTATTTTAAAACCCATGGAAAATATATATATATATATAGTGCATTAAATTATTTTTGGGGGGAATCATCATTTGCATTTGCATGTTGCATCTCTTCTATGAACTTAGAATCTTGGCGAATTTGAACTTAGAATCTTGGCGAATTGAACTTAGAATCTTGGCGAAATTGAATTTAGAATCTTGGCGAATATTAACTTAGATCTCTTGCTTGCGCTAGATGGCTAGTCAGGACATGATGCAGTTGATGATCAAGATGATGAACGTTCACCTTGATTCCCATCAAACCATAGAGCAAATGAAATACCGTATGGCTCAATTGGAGGCCAATTTGCACCACATGGGCAACTTGAGAGAGGCGGATCACCACCGCATAAACCAACTCGAACGCCAAGTCCAAACCCTCACTACACAAAACCTAATACTAAAGGAACACATCGATGCCCATGGGCAAGACTTGAACACTATCTTCGACGATCTACTGCCGCCAAGTTCGGAGGAGGAAGACCCGGAGGAGGATCCTGCTACCCCACCGGAGGACGTCTTGAGACGCTAGAGATTCTATTTTTAGATACTATTTTGCTAGGAAAATATTTCTACCTTTGTACTAAAATTTCTTTTGAGATAATAAAATGCCCGATTTATTATAATAAATTGAAAAAAAAAACGGACAGACCTGTCCGTACAGCAAAAAAAAAAAAACGAAATAAAACAAATTAAAATAAAACCCCGAAGCGTACGGCGCTTCTTAGTTCGATTGAACACCACGTGCTAAATTACAAAACACACATACATTTATAGAAATTGCTTAGACTATATGTTAAATTCACAAGTCCTAATCCACCCTATTTGTACCAGAATGGCATCCAGAGGAAGAGGAAGAGCAAGAACTCAACCCGCTCCCAAACCACCACTGAAACACCTACTGAAATACCCCCAAATGTCACGGAACCGGCCCAACCTGTAGAGGAACAACCCCAAGGTGCGCAGGACGCCCCCGCACCGAACAATGTGGGCGATCGTCTTCGGACGATAGAGGAGGTTTTGATTGCGCTAGGAAACGCACAAGTCAACCAGGGCCAAGCTGCGGCGGTACCTCCGCCCCAAGCTCGCCCTAACTATTTGGCGATGGTGAATCCTTACCAGCCGCCCCACTATGCTGGTGAGGAGGATCCAGCTAAACTGGAGGAATGGATCCGGACGTTCGACAAACTGCTGGGAGCAGTCAAATGTCCGGAAGGAGAAACGGTGCATGTCGCTTCATACTACTTGGGAGGCGAAGCTGACGACTGGTGGCAGGCGACACAAGCCAAACTGATGGAGGATGACGAGCCCTACTCATGGGCAGAAATGATGGAGATGCTCAGGGATCGATTCTATCCCCTGAGTACCAAATCAGCAATGTACGAAGAGTTCCTGTCGCTAAAGCAAGGAGGCCAAACTGTGCAAGAATACTACACACGTTTTAAGGAGCTGGTGAGGTTCGCACCAAGGCTAGTGCCCACTGATGCAGAAAAGGCACAAAAGTTCGAGATGGGGTTGAACCTGTCTGTTCGCGAAGTGATCGCGGGGGTACACTACCCCGATTTACAAGCTGTGTATGACCGCGCTGTGGCGGTAGCGCGTGTGCAACAACTGGAGAGAAGGGTGAGTGGGGAGTCCAGCAGGGGTCCCCAAGACAAGAGAAACCGGGACTCGAGAAGCGAGAACAACACTGGAAGGAACGAACAGCGGAGAGGGCCGAATAGGCCCCAACAAAACAACAATGGGAGAAGGTTCAACCAAGAAGATCCCGTACCACCCTGCCCAAGGTGTGGACGACCCCATCTGACGAGGGGATGCCCTCAACAGGGCGCCTGCTTCCGATGTGGTCGAATGGGTCACATACGTTGGGAGTGCCGAACTAGGCTCGAAAACATAACTAAAAGGGAAGACCTGGTCACGGGGCAAGAACAGCCTCAGAACCAAAATAGGCGGAACGGAAATAACCAGGGGTATAGACCCCCTCAAAACCAATTTAGGCCGCCGAATCAGAACCAGAACCAACGACCTCCGCCCCCGCCGAATCAAAACCAACAGCAAAACCAGCAGCAGAATGCGAATCAGCAGGGCAACCAAGGACGCCCTGTGGGGAGGCTCAATGTGGTTAACCAAGCGGACGTGCCTGCGCAAGGAGAAGTGATGGCAGGTACATTTCACGTTTTGAGTAGCCCCTTAGAGTTCTATTTGATTCTGGAGCTAGTTGCTCGATCATAGCATCAAGGATAGTGCCTGAGTTAGATCTACCTAAGTGCGAGAGAATTAGCTTAGGAATTCAATTGCCTTCTGGAGAAGTAGTATCTTGCTCTAAACGATATAACGGAATTCCTATAGTGATAAAGAACGTAGAATTCTTCGCGAACTTAGTAGAATTTAACTTAAGAGACTTTGACATCATACTGGGGATGGATTGGTTATCCCAGTATAAAGCGGTGATCGAATGCCAAAGCAAAAGATCACCTTGTCAAAAAGTAGGGGAAAGAGAGTTATCTTTTACTCTCAGCCCCCTAAGAAGAGTAACAAAATCGTTAGTGCACTTAAACTATGTAACTTGATGCGTAAGGGGTATGAACTGTATGCGTGCTATGTGCACAACCTTAAGGCGGAAGAGAACAAGGTTGATAGCATACCAGTGGTAAGAGAATACCCGGATGTGTTTCCTGAAGACATCCCGGGAATGCCACCTGAGAGAGATCTTGAGTTCACTATAGATCTCGTTCCGGGCACAGAGCCTGTCTCAAAAGCTCCGTACCGGATGGCACCACTGGAAATGAAGGAGTTAAAAGATCACTCGAGGAGCTGTTAGGAAAAGGGTATATAAGGCCGAGTACGTCCCCCTGGGGAGCACCGGTTTTATTTGTTAAGAAGAAAGACGGAGGACTACGTCTTTGCATAGATTACCGAGGATTAAACCAAGTGACCATCAAGAATAAGTACCCTCTGCCGAGAATTGAGGATCTATTTGATCATCTGAAGGGAGCTTCAGTATTCTCGAAGATTGACTTACGATCTGGGTATCACCAGTTGAGAATCGCCGAGAAAGACATTCCGAAGACGGCGTTTCGAACTCGATATGGTCACTACGAGTTCACAGTATTATCCTTTGGGTTAACAAATGCTCCGGCAATGTTCATGAACCTCATGAACAATGTATTTCGAGAGCTGTTAGATCAGTGCGTAGTGGTGTTCATTGATGACATCCTGATCTACTCGAAAAACGAGGAAGAGCATGCCCAACACTTGCACCAAGTGTTAGGGACCTTGCGAAGGAATCAGCTATACGACAAACTGTCCAAATGCGATTTTTGGTTGAAGGAGGTAGCATTTCTTGGACATATAGTATCCGCTGATGGAGTTTCAGTGGATCCGGCAAAAGTCTCTACCGTAACTGAGTGGGCAACTCCCAAGAGCCAAACTGAGATAAGGAGTTTCCTTGGCTTAGCCGGGTACTATAGACGGTTCGTGAAAGATTTTTCTAAAATCGCACGACCTTTGACCCAACTACTGAAGAAAGGAGCAAAATACGTGTGGACAGAGGCTTGTGAGACAGCGTTTCAAGAGCTGAAGAAACGACTCACAACCACACCCGTATTAACACTACCATCAGAGAATGGTGACTTCGAAGTTTACAGCGATGCTTCGAAGGAAGGTTTAGGTTGTGTTTTGATGCAAGACTCGAGAGTCGTAGCGTATGCATCACGCCAACTGAAACCTCACGAGGAGAATTATCCGACACATGATCTGGAGTTGGCAGCGGTTGTTTTCGCTCTAAAGATATGGAGGCATTATCTTTATGGGCGGAAGTGTCGAATGTTCACCGACCACAAGAGCTTGAAATATATATTCACTCAGAAGGAGTTGAATTTGAGACAGCGAAGGTGGTTGGAACTTATTAATGACTACGATTTAGAGATAGCATACCACGAGGGGAAGGCGAATGTGGTAGCCGATGCCCTAAGTCGGAAAACCCAACACGTGACACACTCGTTGGTAATTCCGCCGGCATTGTACATGGAGTTAGCAAGATTGGAGTTAGAACTTGTGCATCCTGGCACAGTGAGTGAAACGATCAACGCCATGGTCGTAGAAACTCCAATATTGGACGAGATTAAGCTCGCCCAACCGGGCAATGCGAAACTCGAGAAGATAAGGGGGTATATTTCCGAAGGAAAGGCAATATGATTTGCTGTCCATGAAGATGGAAGCATTCGTTTCAAAGGGAGATGGTGCGTGCCCCTTAAATGTGCTGAATTGAAACAAAAGTTGATGGAAGAAGGGCACAACACGCCATATTCCGTACATCCCGGAGTTGACAAGCTATACAAAGATCTGAAGAAGATCTATTGGTGGCCGGAATGAAGAAGGAAGTGGCAAATTTCGTAGCGAAATGTCTCACCTGCCAAAGGGTTAAGGAAGTGCGACATAAAGCCATAGGACTGATGCAACCACTAGAGATTCCAAGTTGGAAGTGGGATAGCATCTCAATGGATTTTGTCTCGGGATTACCCCGATCACCTAAAGGCATGAACAAGATTTGGGTGATTGTGGATCGGCTAACGAAGACAACCATATTTATCCCAATGAAAGACACGTGGACTATGGACCAATTGGCCCGAGCCTACATTGATAATGTGGTACGACGACATGGAGTACCACATGACATCATTTCCGATAGAGACAGTAGATTTGTCTCTGACTTTTGGACGGAGTTACAAAAAGCTCTCGGTAGTCAAATCAAAATGAGCACCGCATTCCACCCAATGACGGATGGTCAAACCGAGAGAACAATCCAAACACTAGAAGACATGCTGAGAGCATGCGTGTTGGAATTTAAGGGAAATTGAGAATCCCATTTACCCTTAATCGAATTCTCTTATAATAATAGCTATCACGCTAGCATTGGCATGGCACCTTTCGAAGCGTTGTACGGACGAAAGTGCCGAAGTCCGTTGAGCTGGGAAGAAAACGATAAGTCCGTGGTGGTGGGACCACAACTTATCGAAGACATGGCTCAACAAATCAAAGTGATTCAAGGAAAAATGAAAGCCGCACAAGACCGTCAAAAGAGTTATGCCGACGTGAGACGACGAGACCTAGAATTTCAAGTGGGAGATAGGGTCATGCTAAAGATATCACCCATGAAGGGGGTGATGCGCTTTGGCAAGCGAGGAAAGTTGAGTCCTCGATACATAGGACCTTACGAAATTCTAGAACGAGTCGGAACTCTAGCCTACCGATTGGCTTTACCGCCACAATTAGATTGAGTTCACAATGTCTTCCATGTCTCACAACTAAAGAAGTATGTGCCGGACCCGACACATGTACTTCAACCGGAGATAATTGAGCTCGATGAAGATTTGACTTATGAAGAAGTCCCAATGCGTATTCTCGACACTAAGGAACGAGTAACGAGGAACAAAACCATGAAAATGATCAAGGTTCTTTGGTCGAACCACGAAAGTGAGGCAACTTGGGAAGTAGAATCCGACATGAGAGAACGCTACCCGACATTGTTCCAAACCGATACCGACACAGTTATGGGGACATAACTGCAATCTTAAGGGGGAGAGGATGTCATACCATCAATTTTTCGTGCATTTTTGTAAACTTTTGAACTATGTTATGGCTTGATCCCTTCACAGGGTACGTAGGCAGCTTAGACGTTTTAATTCTAAGTTCAGTCACAAAATAACAAAACAAACAAAAGACCTTAGCATGAGAAAGGCCGAAACACAACTTCGAGGACGAAGTTGATTCTTAAGGGGGGGTAGACTGTAATACCCGAAAATTTTCCAACATAAAATAAAACAATAATTAGATAAATAAACAATAAATAAAATAAATAAATAAATCCAGCAAATAAAGAAATAAATAAAGATAAGGAAATGAGAAATGAGATTTAACTTAAAAATGAATTAAAGGAATTTAATTAAATAAAAGGGAATTATTAAAGGTAAATAAATTGTACACCGAAACCCGACACCAATTCACTCGAGAATTCGAGTCCAACATCCAATTAGACCCGAGTAAAAATTTAGAGAGAAAGTAGAAACCCGGAGATACCCCGGAACTCAGAATTCGGGAGCATAGAGGGATTGATAATGGCCAAAATTGTCCATTATTTCCAATCCATTTCCATGTCTGAGACGGACATTTTGATCGAAATCCCATCTTATTTCAATAAGAAAGCAGTTGAATTCGACAGATTGATGCAAGCTTGTAAAAATATTAAGCTGGTAATGAAAGACACAAAACATGCAATTTTAATTGCATTTGTGTTAGAAAAATCAAAAAACATGAAAAAAGGAAAAAGAAAAGAAAAAGGAACGAAAAGATGGGCAAAAGAATAAGATAGCCCACAAAAATCAAAAAGATGGGAAAAAGAATGAAAACCCCACAAATTGAAATTTTGGTTAAGTGTTGAAGACCAATTCGGTCTATAAGCAATTCGACCTAAATCGAATTGCTCATTAGACCGAATTGCTGAAGAAAACAAGAAAAGAGAAGTGTTGAAGAAGGGAAGAGCAACCAATTCGGTCTGTGGCAATTCGGTCTAAATCGAATTGACCCCTAGACTGAATTGCACCATGGAAAGAAGAAGACTTTGAGCAGAACAGAAAAGAAGGAGTTCGATCTATGCAATTCGGTCTAGGCCGAATTGATTGCATAGATCGAATTGTCTCAAAGCAAAGAAGCCAAGCAGGAGCCATCTTCAATTCGACAAGGCCAATTCGGTCTACCCATAGACCGAATTGATGGATGAATACCACATTCCAGCTCAAGATCAAGAAGGAAGACCTCATGCAATTCGAATTGCATCAATTCGATCTAAACCGAATTACATGAGGAGACCGAATCACATTTAAAATTGCAGCTGTGAAGCACGTGAGAAATGCATGATGGGCCTAGGGTTTCGAGAAGAAGTATAAAAGCTGACATTCCTCAACACAAAAAGAGATTCCAATCCACACACACTTGGACAGTTTGCTGGAAGACAAAAAGAAGGAGCAGAAGGTTCTTCACCCCTTAAGGGTTAGGTAGGTAGTGTAGTTTAGTTAGTTTATTTTCAAGCTTGTAATGTAGTTTTATTGCTTTTGAGCTTAGTTTATTTTTCATAGAAGCTTGTTACCACCCTTAGTGTAGCCATTTCCATAAACTTTAACTGCTTTGTACTTAGAATGAACCCTACCTTCAAGTCAATGAATGGTTTTAGGGTTATTTACTGCTTTCAAGTGTCAATACAAGAAAGAATCCAGAAATGGGTATTCATTTCAAGTGTTTGGCATTTATTTAATGCTTTCCTTAGCAATAAATTGTAGAATGTTTGTTTGTTTCAACTAGGTTACATTTATTATGTCCTAGTTGACTTACATTCTCAATAAATGTATGCTAGTGGGTTTTTGGCTTGATTTTACACCTTAGAGATTCAAATAAGTGCTCTTAGGTTTTAGACAATCTTAGGCTTGTTAGAATTTATTTTCATGCTTTTCAGTTGCTGTTTTAGTCTCTTTCGTTAGCTTATTGTTGCCTTAGATAATGTAGGTGTTCTTACTTTTTAAGCATGAGTTCTTATTTGTTCAGTAGATGTTTAAGTTCTTGATCTTTGATTGCTTGTTTGTAGTTTTAAGGTTTATTTCATGCCAATACCTGTTAGCCACGTAACCTAGGTCTATTTTCCTTAAAAACACTCATTAGTGTGGCTGTGAGGTGACATTGATGTGAAATGAAGGATTTGGTAAATCTTATCCATCATAAACCACACAATGTAAACTGAACTTGTACTTATGAGAGAAACGACATGCAATTCGATTTGAGGCAATTCGGTCTAGACCGAATTGCTCATGAGAATGGAATTGCATGGCAAAAATATTTGTTGAATGTTTTACCTGAAAATTTATATGTAATTCGATCTAGGAATTGCCCATGAGACCGAATTGCATAGCAAAAAGTGTTGTCTTCATGTGGTTTTCTAAGCAATTCGGTCTAGGTAATTCGGTGTAGACCGAATTGCTCATACAGACCGAATTGGCTTTGGAAACCACATTGTGTGCATTCCATCCCTTCATGTCTTAGTTTATTTTATTGTTTCTACCAATTCGAATTGCCAATTCGGTCTAAACCGAATTGACTTGGCAATTCGAATTACCCTCATTTTGGGGTAAATACCTTAGCCAAATTTGAGTGAAGGAATGACTTCATCAATTCGAATTGTCCAATTCGGATTAGACCGAATTGCTTGACAATTCGAATTAGAGGATGCTTCATGACTTTACAAGGATTAATTGGATATGGTGTTACTTCATACCTCATGCATCCTCAATTCGGTCTCTTTTGCATGTTGCCCAATAGACCGAATTGCTTTCTTCCTTCTATTTTTAAAACTCCAAAAATATTTTATTTCAAGAGTTGTGTAAGTTGCATGGGTGTATTGGGCCTAAGCCCATTGCATCTAATTTTATTCATTACACATCTCAACCCATTAGTGTCTTAATTATTGTGTGATTAGCACTCACACAATACCAAAAACATTTTCTTAACTTTGTTTATTTTTCCCTTTCATCGTGTGTATGAATGAGTAATAAGAAATACCACAGATCAATGTTGGCGAAAAGGTCCCTTCACCGGGATAATGATTAGCTCGTCTTCTGTGTATTAATTATTACTCGTTATTTTGCATGGTCTAATTAGTGGTTGATGGAAGCTACGGCGAAAAGGTCCCTTCACGGGGATCACGATTAGTCACTCAGCCAACTCCTAATCAGATACAGTTTTCTTCACTTTATCTTAATTTCAAACCTGAATCTAGAATTGTAGTAATAATAGATGATATATGCCAATGTCATCTAATAATTATTACAGTAATAGAACATGTGGGTTTTCATCCAGATTCACAGACAGTGAAGTCTAAGATGACGGCGACAACTGTCATTTAAGGCATTCTACTGTCTAAAAATCATTCCATCTGGAGTACTTGGGACTCGGACAGCAGATGTTTGCAGTTCGGATAACCCCAACTATTTCTGGCATTCTCTTTGGCCAACTTATTCTTATCTCAGGCTAATCCATCTTTGTGTATCAAATTCTGTCTAACCCCACTCTATATTTTGGGGTATTTTATTTTACTTCTCATATACATGTATGCATGATATTATTATGTAGATATTGTGGTCCATAATATTTTGGAGATCCTTCTCCTTGGACGTAGAAGTCTTGATTTAAATCAGATGCTGCACAATAAATTTCCACAAAAATCACTTTATAAAATCCGGATATGAGTAAGGGATAAATTCGACAGTTATGACTAACTCATATTCTACTGGGGGGTTGATTTTGAGAATTTAGAAGCAGAGTCAGCGATTAGGTCTCATCTAGACTGAAAGGATCTGTGTTTAAATTGAGAGTTTAGTACCTGTTTAGGGAATGATTTTCAAATATCTATTTCCTTCTCAAAATTGCTGTGTGTTGGAAATCTTTTATTAAATGTTGCATCGAATCAGTGTCCACTAGGATTCGGATAAGATGTGATAATTAATATTAGAAGAACAACATATAGGCCTTGGTTAATTTCTAAGGTAGGGTTGAGTATTCTTTCAACTACTATCTTCTCTCACCAAAGCCTAAAATTGAGTCTTGAGTTAGTACATTCGGAATAAACCTTCATAGGTCTGTTCCACTCATGTTTGTATCTCATAACTAACCGAATGTTATAAGCCCAGTGGCTTACTGACATTTGGGAAGTTCTAAATCTGCATCTGGCCACCAAGACCAGGGGCTCTTTTATACTAACGGATTTTGATGATCTTTTAAGACTTCCGAGTGATAGGTTTTTAAATGCTTTCTTTACTGCTTTCTTTACCGCTTTCTTTAAAATGCTTTCATAGAGGTCACTCGGAAGAATTAGGGATGTGTCTGCCGGTTGTAAGGTTTAAGAGTTATGGATTAGTTCGGGGTTAGATTTGGACTTTGGGTGTGACAAGGGGGATGATAGGAGTACTTGGCTTATCAACTAATTTTATGTTAGGTGTTGCTTGTCCACCACATATGACTAACATACTCTTGCAAGGCATTGCAAGGGGAGTTATTAATCTGTGGTATCTTAGAAATTGAGGTCTTAAGAGCATGTAAATTCTCACTGTAAGTACCTGTCTGTTAAAGGGAACATAGTGCAGAAAGCATGAGAGTTAGCTAACTGACGAACTACCCCAAACAAAGATCTGTGTATTAAAATGGAAGTTTAATTGTGTTTCATCTGAATCTTGTCCAATCTTTATTATTTTCTCCCTGTCCCTTCTGTCACTTTTTAATCTGCTTTCGTAGAATAGTTCTATTCGCTTCCCTAGCATAATCCTTATCGCTTTCTTAGAATATATTTAATCACTTTTTAGACTAAATTTACCATGCTTTGTAGAATAATTTTACTGCTTTCATAGTTTAGTTTAAATTAATGTCAATTAGTTGCTAGAAACCATTGCAAAGCTCGAATCGAGTAACCGAGTGGAAAATCTTAGTAAACGACGTGGGCCCTGCTTCTATCGCACATCCTCCAGTGAACGATCCGGTCTTACTATAAATTACTGCAATTTTTGACACCGTGCGCTTTCGGGGGCACAGTTTCTTAACACGAGTAATAAAACGTGACAACCTATAATATATCCCTAATCCCAACTCCATCTTCATAAATTGGTTTCACTGAATAAAATTGAAAACCAGGATTATGATTTTTCAGAAAATACTCATATAGTGGGAATGTGTTAAAAGTTTCATGGCAAGGATCTTCATGACATGAAACTATGATAAGTTTCATGATGCCACGTGCCGGGGACCTTCAGTGTGACAGACTGAAGGTCAAGATTGAACTATCTATCTCGGCTGCACTATGAAAAGTGTCAAAAGTTTCATGCCAGGGAGGATCACAGCGCCGTTTGAAATCAGAGTTTCCCACATGAGTAATAAAAAGTGAAATATATCCTTAAACCCCTTCCCCACGAATCATAACTCTTTTTCTTTTAATAAATTTAACTTGGGATATTTTAGAAAAGCTCGTGTAGGAAATTGTCAAAAGTTTCATGGCGCCGTTGGCGGGGAGGATGCAGCGTCGTTTATTAAGAGAACTACACTCCTGATTTACTCATAGATAGTTTTTGTATATATTCCTGAATCATTACTAACCTGGGGGTTGTACAGGTGCTGTCAAGTCTTGATATAAACTGCTTATGCAAAGGAGAAAGGCCACATTGCCTGAGCTACCGTTCGATCTAGAAATAGAAAGGACCGCTCGCCAACTGAGGGCACAAGCCAGACGAAGGAAAGAGCAGGAAGCCCGGACTCGTACCTCACCCGAAACCACAAGCAGTGAAATATCCGATATGGCAGAGAACCAAGACATTCCCCCGATCTTGCCATTAGACCAACCACCCAATAATCCTGGTAATGGAGCTGATGGGGGTATGGTTGAACACCCATTAGACCAACCACCCCCTAACCAATACAACCAACAAAACCAAAATATGCCAAACCAGCAATACCAGAATCAAGCCTTCAGTCAGGACCAATTCCAAAACAACCCTCATGATCCCGATAATATTTTTCAACAGAATCCCAACTACCACCAGCAGTATCAAAACCAAGCAAAGCAAGGAAATCAACAGCAGCAAGCAGCAGTTGATTTTATGAAGCCCATCGTGGAGCCCTATTTGGATAGGCCTGGGAGAGGACAATTTCCTGCACGCAATTTTGAGCTCAAACCGGCACTCATCAACTTGGTGCAGAACAATCAATTTTGCGGTGCAAATCATGAGGATCCCCATGATCATCTCCAAACCTTCCTGGAGCTCTGCGACACAATCAAAAATCAGGGAGTATCACCTGACGCTATAAGACTAATGTTGTTTCCCTTTTCTTTGTTTAGTGGTGCCAGGGATTGTATTAAATCATTGCCCATAAATCAGAGGAGTACCTGGGCAGATTTGGTGAGGAGTTTTCTGTTAAAATATTTTCCTGAATCTAAGATAGAAGAGGGACGAGAGAAAATTGGAGAGTTCAAGATGAAGCCGGACGAGTCATTGTATGACGCAATGGAAAGATTCGCCAGCCTTTTGAGGCGATGCCCCCAACACGGATACCAACCGTGGGAGCAACTGAGGAAATTCTATGGAGGACTCACCCATCCATGGAGAACGATGTTGGACGCTGCAGGCGGAAGACATTTACTCCATTTGCCAATGGATCAAGCCTGGGAAAAGATTGAGACAATGTCTGTCAACAGATCTGTGTTGAACAGCAATGACAAGAAGGCGGACCCTCCTAGAAACGTTTTTGCTGTAAGTGAAGGAAAAACAGATTTCGAAAAATTGCAGGAACAGGTAGCTGCGATACAGCTAGGACAGGAGAAAGGAAGGGGAGCAGGTACTTCTCAGGCAGGAGCCTCATCTGGCCAAGTGCAAGCACAGCAATCGGAAGCAATTTGTGGGCTATGTCAGGGACCACATCCAACTGACACATGCCAACAACTAGCTACCGAAAGCTGCAATTATGCAGGGAACTACCAGAACCGCCACCCCAACCTCTCCTATTCCAACAACAATGCACTCAATGCGCATTTGTTGACACAGCCAAACCAGCCTAACCAGTTTGCAAACCAGAACCTTCAGCAGAACTTCAGACCTCAGAATCAAGGATTCGTTCAGCAGAGAGTTCAGAACTTCTAGAACCAGAACCAGAACTTTCAACCCCATATCCAACAGAGGCCCAATCAAAACCAAGGCCAGAATTTCCAAAACTTCCAATCTCAACCTGATCAGAATCAGCAATACAACCAAAAGCCACCATCTCGCCTGGAGAATTTGATGACCGAGTTTATTTCCAATCAAAGGGAGATAAACCAGCAGTTTCAGTCATCAATCAAAATGTGGAGACGCAGGTCACCCAGTTGGCTAAGGAATTGCAGAACAGAGGGAAAGGAACACTGCCGAGCAGCACTGAAGCCAACCCGCAATGCAAGGCAATCACATTGCGGGGAGGCAAGACTCTGAAGGGAAATGTTGGATCTGCAAAGAAGAAAGCTATGAAAGTAAAGGTTTCATTGGAGGTGGAAAAGGAAAAGGAAAAGGTTGAAGGAGATGAAAGTGTTGATCTGGTAAAGGATAAATCAGATACAGCTAACTCGCAGGCTGAAGCTGCAAATGAAGCTGAAGAGGGTATGGGTGAAGGTACAACTTCCTTCTCTTTACCACCAAAAATAGATAATAATAAGTACATGCCAAGGGTGGCGTACCCTGCACGTCTTAAAAATAAGGAACATGACCTTAAATTCAAGAAATTTCTAGAACGGTTAAAGTCTGTAGAGATAACCATTCCTCTCGTGGAAATGATTTCAGAAATGCCCACCTATGCTAAGTTCTTGAAAGAATTGATTTCAGGGAAAAGGCAGGTAGAGCAGGAGGAGTTGATCATTCTCAACAGCACATGCAGTGCCATAGTTCAAAGGAAGCTACCCGAAAAGAAAGAGGACTCTGGGTGTTGCACGCTACCAGTACAGATTGGAAAGGCCAAAGTGAGCATGGGGCTATGTGATGTAGGATCCAGCATCAACGTGATGCCTCTAGCCATAGCAATTCGCCTAAGGCTTGGAGAAATTGTACCGGTCAAGATGAAACTGCAGCTGGCCGACAGATCAATCACTAAGCCCGTTGGAATCCTCAAGGATGTGGTGGTCAAAACCGGCCAAGTTCTTTTCCCGGTTGACTTCATCATCCTTGACATCGAAAAGGACTCTGAAATGCCACTTATCCTGGGACGCCCGTTTTTGGCCACTGGCGGTGCACTGATTGGCGCCACATCTGGAAGAGTCACATTGAGGGTAGACAATCGGGAAATCTCCTTTGACATGGAAGAGCTGCAGAAATTCCCGAATGAGGGATCTTGTTCCATGTTTGATGTAATAGAAAGTAGGTGTGAGGACGAGAGCATAGACTCTATGACTGTGATGACGGACAAAATTTCAAAACAGGTACTGACGCCTGGAGGTGCTGAGCAACAAAGAAGCTGCAACGCTGTTCACTTCGAAGACCCTATCACAGGGGATCTTGAAGAGTTTGACGGTGTTGAATTCACTCCGGAGGAGGAAGAGAGCACCACGGAAGAGGAAGTGGACCCTGTACTAACACAGGGTCCTGAAGGTAAATCTCATCTCTCACCCCCAACCAATTCTCGCAAATTACTACCTTCCATTGAATGTCCGCCAGAGCTTGAACTTAAAATACTTCCGGATCATCTTAAGTATGCCTTTCTCGCTGAACATAAAAGATTACCGGTAATTGTGTCAGCCAAGCTGACACAAGAACAAGAAAAAGCTCTGGTAGACATTCTAAAGAAATATGTACATGCAATTGGATGGACCATTTCTGATATAAAAGGAATAAGCCCCTTTGTTTGCATGCACAGAATTTTAATGGAAGAGGAGTACAAGCACTCAAGGCAACCACAAAGGCGTCTGAACCCCCATATGCAAGAAGTGGTAAGAAAAGAAGTTATCAAGCTCTTAGATGCTGGTATCATCTATCCTATCGCAAATGGCTCAGCCCAGTGCAGGTAGTACCTAAGCGTGGGGGGATGTGCATAACGACTAATGAGCAAGGAGAAGAAGTGGCGACACGTCCAGTAACCGGTTGGAGAGTCTGCATCGACTACCGGAAGCTTAACACTGCTACGCGGAAGGATCATTTCCCCTTGCCATTCATTGATCAGATGCTGGAGAGCTTGGCCGGGAGGGAGTACTACTGTTTTTTGGATGGGTACTCTGGTTACAATCAGATTGTAATAGCTAGTGAAGATCACGATAAGACCACTTTCACGTGCCCTTATGGAACTTTTGCGTACAGGCGCATGCCTTTTGGACTTTGCAATGCGCCTGCCACTTTTCAGCGATGCATGATGTCTATTTTCTCAGAATTTATCAAAAAATGCATTGAAGTTTTCATGGATGACTTCTCTGTGTATGGAGATACTTTTGATGAATGTTTGACAAATCTTGCAAAAATTTTGAAAAGATGCGAGGACACTAACCTAGTTTTGAACTGGGAGAAGTGCCATTTCATGGTTACCGAAGGAGTAGTGTTGGGTCACCCCATCTCGCGCGCAGGCATCGAAGTCGATAGGGCCAAAGTCTCAGTCATATCCAACCTTCCATTACCAAACTCAATAAAAGCAGTTAGGAGTTTCTTAGGGCATGCCGGTTTTTACCGGATTCATTAAAGACTTTTCTAAAATTGCCAAGCCGCTCACTAATTTGCTTTGTAAAGAAAATTCTTTCGTAATAAGTGAAGCGTGTGTTCAAGCCTTTGACACGCTCAAGAAGATGTTAATTTCCGCCCCAATAGTACAACCACCCGATTGGTCAATGCCTTTCGAGGTCATGTGCGATGCAAGCGATCTCGCCGTGGGTGCAGTTCTTGGGCAACATAAAGAAGGAAGGCATTGCGTAATTCATCACGCCAGCCATGCCCTGACTGAAGCCCAAGTCAATTACACCACCACGGAGAAAGAGATGTATGTTGTGGTTTTCGCGTTTGATAAATTCAGACAATACCTCATTGGTACGAAAACCATAGTATACACCGATCACTCTGCACTGAGATACTTGTTTAGCAAACAAGATGCCAAACCTCGATTAATCAGGTGGGTACTTTTGTTGCAAGAATTTGACATCATAATAAAAGATAGAAAAGGCAGAGACAATGGTGCTGCTGACCATTTGTCTCGAATAGAAAATGATAAAAATGAGATAGCCGTTAATGAAAATTTTCCGGATGAGCAACTGTTTGCCTTGCATCTTCATGATCAAGCTTGTCCATGGTTTTCCGACATTGCTAATTTTCTAGCATGTGGAATAACTCCACCATTCCAGAGTAGGAGACAAAAAGCAAGGTTCAACCAAGATGTAGTCAACTACTTCTGGGAAGATCCTTATCTCTTTAAGCATTGTGCAGATTCAATTATTAGACGTTGTGTAACTGAGCACGAGGCTTATCAAATCACTAAAAAATGTCATGAATCGGAATATGGAGGTCACCATGGCCCCACTCGAACAGCTCACAAGGTGCTCGAGTGTGGTTTCTATTGGCCTACCATTTACGAGGATTGCAAAGCATTTGTTAAGGCTTGCGACAGATGCCAAAGACTAGGGAATATCTCCAAGAGGGATGAAATGCCTCAAAAAGGAATTCTCATCCTTGAGATTTTCGATGTATGGGGTATTGACTTCATGGAACCATTTCCGACATCTGATGGGAATCACTACATCTTGGTAGCTGTCGATTACGTGTCCAAGTGGGTCGAGGCGGTTGCGCTGCCAACCAACGATGGTCACCAAGTCATCAAATTTTTGAAAAATAACATTTTCAATAGATTTGGTGTACCTAGGGTAATCATATCTGATGGAGGAACCCACTTTGTCAACAAAGCTTTTGCAAATCTCATGAGCAGAAGTGGGATTCTCCACAAGATCGGCATGCCTTATCATCCACAAACCAGTGGCCAAGTCGAGGTATCTAACCGCGAAATCAAACACATACTCGAAGCCACTGTGGGGATAACCCGCAAAGACTGGTCACGTAGACTCAATGATGCTCTATGGGCATATCGCACTGCATTCAAGACTCCCATTAGGATGTCCCCATACAGGCTTATCTTTGGAAAAGCTTGTCATTTGCCTGTAGAACTAGAGCACAAGGCTTACTGGGCCGTAAAAATGCTTAATTTTGACCCACGAGTTGCTCAGAGTAAACGCAAGTTGGACCTCAATGAAATTGAGGAAATACGTGCGCAAGCTTATGAAAGCTCGAGGATTTACAAAGAGCGGACCCAGAAGTTACACGATCGTCGCATAAAGTCTAAACACTTCTATATTGGCCAAAATGTCTTGTTATTCAATTCTAGGTTAAAGATGTTCCCCGGAAAGCTTAAATCCAGATGGGAAGGGCCATACGAAGTGGTGCACGTGTTTGAAAGTGGAGCTGTCAGGATTCGAACTGACAAAGGAGAGCTGGTGGTGAATGGACACAGGTTGAAGGAGTATCTAGGGCAGTTCGACCCCGGAAAGGAAGTCCAAATGACATCAGAGCCGGCCTATGCTCAATAAATATTTATATCTATACGTCTATATAATTATTTATTATGTATTTATTCGTCTTGAATGATAAGTATCCAAAAATCAACTAAACATTTAGAGTACTAAGACTCTAAATGTGAGGATGTTGATATTTGGAGAAAATCTAATAATTTTTCTTATGTTTGCCTTGCAGGAATTTATGGAACCAACAAAAAGAAGGATAAAGCTTTGAAAACCAGGTTCCCGGTTGGATTAATACCAAATTTAATGGAAAGCAATTTCGGAATTTAGAGAAATTTAAAATCCGGAATAACTCCATAAAATGAGGGTGTTAATCCAACCTAATTTATGCAAGCAATTTATAATAGAGTGTTATTTCTGTTTAAATGGGTGTTTTCAGTATGCTTATTTTTAAGAAAATCCATAATTTCAGAAAATTTGAAATTTGAAAATCTTTCAAAATTTTTCTAAGTGTTGAATGCGATCTATTTTGTATCTCAAATCAATTCGATTTAAATCGAATTGTTTGAAACAGATCGCATTGGAAGTGTGCCTTGGAAATTTTTAACCAATTCGGTCTCCAAGCCAATTCGATCTAGACCGAATTGGCCCTAGAGACCGAATTGGCTTCCCCAAGACACATCCTCCATCCTTGTGTAAATTCGGCCAAGTAGCAATTCGATCTATGGCAATTCGGTCTAGACCGAATTGATTTTGAATAGATCGAATTGATCTACAAAAGGCAGTTGTAATCCCTTAAGTTTTATTTATGCAAGTGAGCAATTCGATCTATAAGGCAATTTGATCTAGACCGAATTGCTCATATAGACCGAATTGCCTCACAAAAGCATCCCCCTTTATTTTTCCTAAGAAACCAGATTCGGTCTTCTTGGTGTAATTCGGTCTCTAGACCAATTTGTTCTAAGACCGAATTGACTTCAAAAGATCACATTGCAGCAAGTGTGTTTGTTTTTCCCTTGCAATTCGGTCTCTATGCCAATTCGGTCTAGACCGAATTGGCCTAAGAGACCGAATCTCTCACAAACACTTAGAGATCACACCAATTCGGTCTAGATCGAATTGATGGTTCGATCTCCAATAGACCGAATTCCCCAAATCTCCTACCCCTTTATATTCCTTATTCCCCCTCTTTTCCCTCACTTTCACTTTTCACACTTCGATATTTTCCCCCGTATCCCCTCTCGCGAACTTCGTCTCCCTCGCGAAACCAGAGCTCGAGCAAGAGTTTTTCTTTGATCAACTCCGTGCAAAGTGTTTAAAAATGGCGTCTTCTTCGTCTAATCCTACTGGGAGTGTCGGGTAAGTTTCCTATTTCGATTTCGCACCCTGTTTTCGCGATTTCCAGTGTTTCTTCCATGTTTTTGCGAAATTGGTAATGGGGAAGGAAACGAAGCCTGTTTTCACGATAGGGATGGTCGGAATGTAGTCGGAGTATAGTGGGCATGATCGGGAAGAGGGTAGAACGCAATAGGCAGAACCTAGGGTTAGTGCGAAACTGCCATTGTTGTGATTCTTTAGTTTTCTGTGGTGTTGGGGATGTCTTATTTCGAAAATGAGGGCTGCAAAACCCTCAAAAATCATGTTTTTGTTCATTATGTGGTTTTGTTGTTCTGTTTGTGTTGTCTGTGTACATATTTGGTTAACTGTGTTTGGGGTTATAAATCTGTGAAAATGGAAAACACAGTGGTTTGTTTTTCCCTTACAATCACTGTGTTATTTTACTGGTTATTTGATAATGTTGATTAGATATGCATGTTGATGTTACTGCCGTATCTATGTTTTTGGAGCATGAGTTATTGGCTAAATTTTTGCATGATCATGGTATGAATGGATTGTCTGTGTTTTGTTTTCATTTGTGCATGTACTGTGTTTTGTGTATTTTGTCAATAAATGCTTTTGTCAGGTACCTGTTAACCACAAATTGCAAACTCAACTCGAGAGTTGATATCTCAACTCGAAAGTTGATGTTTGCACATACGGGAAACATGGTAGTATAGACGAAACCATGCCAAAATTTTTCCAACACCTCTGGCATGGCATTTATGTCTAAAAAGACAAAAAGTGGTAGAATGTTCTTTTCTTTTAAAGTGTTTGACTTATGCTTATTATTTTGGGCTAAATGGGGAATATTCAAATGGAACACCTTGTTTCATTCTTGAACACCCATTTCCCAAAACAAAATACAAATGGGGGACCACTCACACCCCCAATTTTATTAAATAAACAAGTCAACACTTCTCATAAAAATCCAAAAATGACCTTTTTGTGTTTGTGCATGTTTATTTTATTTTGATTCTCCATGATCCATTACTACATGCTAGTGATTGCATAATTGGCCATGTGCATTTGTTCCTCATCATTAATCATCTTGCTACCTATTTCACATGATTTAAATCACTTTTTAAGTGATAAAAATCCAAATCTCTTTCGTAGGCTTAATAGCCTATGAAATTTTACTTTTTGGTCCTTTGACCACTCCAAAACCTGTTAGACTATTTATAGTCTAAGAAAAAAAATTTGTAAGGGTCCCAGATCCTTACTTCTCTCACCTCTCTCTCTATTTTGTTGCAACAAGAGTTGGATTTAAAAATCCGACTCCATGTCTTTTTTATCTAATAAATTCAAGTAAAAACCAATTAACTCACATTTAGAGCTTAGCTCAAAACGTGAGGATGTTGATTTTTTCCAACTTGAATATGTTTATCAAAAATTTGCTAAAAATAGTCCCAACTCTCTCATTCAGCGACCTATGTTTAGAACTAGCTGAAGGAGTGAGACTACTGGTATCATACTTGTTTACTACTCCATGTCTTTCCAGAGGCATCATTCCCGCAGACCCGAATCAAGATCAAGAGGGAAGAACTGAGCTGCTGGACCTTCCGGTGGAACTCTTCGGGGAGATCCTCTCTCGCATCGGAGAGGACGACATCAAAAAGGTGTTCACTGTCAGGGAGGCACGCAAGAAACTCAGGGATGCGGCAGACCTCCCCATTGTCTACAAAAGGTGCGAGCTGGAGACCACCATCGTGAAGATGTGGCAGTAGGGAGTCGAAGAGCAGAAAGAGGAACTCCTGCTAAAGTGCGAGGAAGCTGGAAACTTCAACCTCCAGCTCATTCCAACTCTGCAAGCATTTGGAGCAGGGGACGAGGGTCAAGCTTGCGAACTACTGAAGCAAGGGATTGAGGACAATCATAAAGCCTCAATCTTTGTCAGGGGGTACATGCTGCTCAGCAAGGTGGACAATGAACAGGTCCAGCAGGGGGTGGCAATGATAAACAGGATAGTGACTGATAAATCAGTCATGACATATGTGGGGACCAATGTCTTTGCATGGCTGGCTGATAGCCTGGAAACTTCTGACCTGTTTGGCAACCAAGGACCCAGAGTTTACTGCTCAAGAGTACTGGAGAATGGCGAAGCAGACGAGGGTGATTACTGTGTACCCTGCAGCCTGACCAACTTCATCCACTGGAGCAGGATCTTCTTTCAGGGTTAGAAGACAAGGATGCCGAAGGTGGACTGAATCTGTAGAGATTCACTTTTCACTGGGCTAACTGGAGCTTTATTTAGGAGATCTTTTGACTGCTTATTAATGCTAACTCTACCCAAGTGTATAGTATCTCCTGTAATTAATGTATTGGTGAAGTACAGTGATTAAGGTCGTGTGTTGTAAAACGAACCTTGGAACTGTTGGTTATGATGGTCCGAAATGTATTTTGGAAGCCAGTACTTATTTCTTTCCACAAAGAGAATTTCGTCTTGAATTCTCAAATATTTTTTCAAAAAGATGTGTGACAGTCCAAGATGAATAAGTGACTGTCACGCCAAAAACAAAGCTGTGACATGCTTGCATGTTCACAGTGTCTTTTTACTGCTTTCAATTAAATAACCGGCATAAAACAAGCATAAATCTGTCACCTAAATTCACATGTTGAATTTTGGCTAAGGATGAAATTTTCAAACTATTAAATTGGGATAAAACAATTAAAAATATGCATGATATAAATTCTTGAGGTTTTGAGCTATAAAAATCCAATGATATGATCACTTGGAAGAAAAACAAAATTTTCATGTTGAGAATTTGATTGAATAATTTGCAAGAATTTTTCAAATGCTAAATTTAAGAATAAGGGTGTGACATGATCAACCGTCCATGTGAGATCTGAGCCGAGTCATTTTTACTCAATATTTCTTTGTTGTGTGAAAATCAATTCGATTAAAGGACACTAGAACTTGCAATTGGGACCGATTCAAGACCATGCCATATTCCCGAAATCGAGCATATGATCGAGGCACTTAGAAAAACCCAAAATTTTGGCTTTCGTTTGAATTCCAAACCCAAAAATATCTTCCCTTTAGGATTAACCAAGTTGAGCCTTTAAGCCTAATTTTTCTTTGAAACCACTATATTATTCTCAACCTTATAAAAAGACCAAGAAATCAAACCCAAGTGTACACGAATCAATTCCATCAAGACATTATAGTTTATGATCATAAAAAATATCAATCGGTATTAATAAACCGATCAAAAAAAAGGTGTTGAGATCCATTCAACAAAAATAAATTGCAATTGACAAAGCAAATTAGACAAAGTCTAATGTCATGCAATAGAAAAGAAAAACAAAAGAAAGAAAGAAAAATTGATGATCATAGATTTCAAGTAAAAAATATGCCAAGTTATGATGGAATGGATTCATGTCACTTTTAGCCTAATAATTCCCTTCCATACCAATGTTACAACCGTATGCCCCGTTATAACCTTAAATAAGACATCGGGATCTCGATTTATGGAAATGAGTGGGTGGCGAGTTGGTCTAATTGCAAGCTTATGGGAGAATTTATTTGAATTTGATTATGAGTGTATTGTTTAAAAGCCAACTTTGAGAGTGAGTGAAATTTCCGATTCTACTGTATGTGAGGCTCTACTTTGATTGATTAATGATCATGTCATACTTGAATTCAAGAATTAAACCAATGAAAATTTTCTATACATATATTCAAGAAAAATTAACAATAATGATTGATTTGTATACCTATCCAAGTGAGAAGTATCATTTCATTAAACACTGCAATCAAGAGAGTTTAATACTTGTAATTTTGATTGTATTATCCCAATATAACAAGAATGAAATTTTTGAAGCCACGCAAATGGATTGAATATGCAGAGTCCATGCTCTTAGGAGCACTGACTCTGACTGCTCGGGGACGATCAGTATTAAATGTGAGGATGTTGATAATGGCCAAAATTGTCCATTATTTCCAATCCATTTCCGTGTCTGAGACGGATATTTTGATCGAAATCCCATCTTATTTCAATAAGAAAGCAGTTGAATTCGACAGATTGATGCAAGTTTGTAAAAATATTAAGATGGTAATGAAAGACACAAAACATGCAATTTTAATTGCATTTGTGTTATAAAAATCCAAAAACATGAAAAAAGGAAAAAGAAAAGAAAAAGGAACGAAAAGATGGGCAAAAGAATAAGATAGCCCACAAAAATCAAAAAGATGGGAAAAAGAATGAAAACCCCACAAATTGAAATTTTGGTTAAGTGTTGAAGACCAATTCGGTCTATAAGCAATTCGACCTAAATCGAATTGCTCATTAGACCGAATTGCTGAAGAAAAGAAGAAAAGAGAAGTGTTGAAGAAGGGAAGAGCAACCAATTCGGTCTGTGGCAATTCGGTCAAAATCGAATTGACCCCTAGACCGAATTGCACCATGGAAAGAAGAAGACTTTGAGCAGAACAGAAAAGAAGGAGTTCGATCTATGCAATTCGGTCTAGGCCGAATTGATTGCATAGATCGAATTGCCTCAAAGCAAAGAAGCCAAGCAGGAGCCATCTTCAATTCGACAAGGCCAACTCGGTCTACCCATAGACCGAATTGATGGATGAATACCACATTCCAGCTCAAGATCAAGAAGGAAGACCTCATGCAATTCGAATTGCATCAATTCGATCTAAACCGAATTACATGAGGAGACCGAATCACATTCAAAATTGCAGCTGTGAAGCACGTGAGAAATGCATGATGGGCCTAGGGTTTCGAGAAGAAGTATAAAAGCTGACATTCCTCAACACAAAAAGAGATTCCAATCCACACACACTTGGACAGTTTGCTGGAAGACAAAAAGAAGGAGCAGAAGGTTCTTCACCCCTTAAGGGTTAGGTAGGTAGTGTAGTTTAGTTAGTTTATTTTCATGCTTGTAATGTAGTTTTATTTAATGCTTTCCTTAGCAATAAATGGTAGAATGTTTGTTTGTTTCAACTAGGTTACATTTATTATGTCCTAGTTGACTTACATTCTCAATAAATGTATGCTAGTGGGTTTTTGGATTGATTTTACACCTTAGAGATTCAAATAAGTGCTCTTAGGTTTTAGACAATCTTAGGCTTGTTAGAATTTATTTTCATGCTTTTCAGTTGCTATTTTAGTCTCTTTCGTTAGCTTATTGTTGCCTTAGATAATGTAGGTGTTCTTATTTTTTAAGCATGAGTTCTTATTTGTTCAGTAGATGTTTAAGTTCTTAATCTTTGATTGCTTGTTTATAGTTTTAAGGTTTATTTCATGCCAATACCTGTTAGCCACGTAACCTAGGTCTATTTTCCTTAAAAACACTCATTAGTGTGGCTGTGAGGTGACATTGATGTGAAATGAAGGATTTGGTAAATCTTATCCATCATCAACCACACAATGTAAACTGAACCTGTACTTATGAGAGAAAAGACATGCAATTCGATTTGAGGCAATTCGGTCTAGACCGAATTGCTCATGAGAATGGAATTGCATGGCAAAAATATTTGTTGAATGTTTTACCTGAAAATTTATATGTAATTCGATCTAGGCAATTCGGTTTATACCGAATTGCCCATGAGACCGAATTGCATAGCAAAAAGTGTTGTCTTCATGTGGTTTTCTAAGCAATTCGGTCTAGGTAATTCGGTGTAGACCGAATTGCAATTGGCTTTGGAAACCACATTGTGTGCATTCCATCCCTTCATGCCTTAGTTTATTTTATTGTTTCTACCAATTCGAATTGCCAATTCGGTCTAAACCGAATTGACTTGGCAATTCGAATTACCCTCATTTTGGGGTAAATACCTTAGCCAAATTTGAGTGAAGGAATGACTTCATCAATTCGAATTGTCCAATTCGGATTAGACCGAATTGCTTGACAATTCGAATTAGAGGATGCTTCATGACTTTACAAGGATTAATTGGATATGGTGTTACTTCATACCTCATGCATCCTCAATTCGGTCTCTTTTGCATGTTGCCCAATAGACCGAATTGCTTTCTTCCTTCTATTTTTAAAACTCCAAAAATATTTTATTTCAAGAGTTGTGTAAGTTGCATGGGTGTATTGGGCCTAAGCCCATTGCATCTAATTTTATCCATTACACATCTCAACCCATTAGTGTCTTCATTATTGTGTGATTAGCACTCACACAATACCAAAAACATTTTCTTAACTTTGTTTATTTTTCCCTTTCATCGTGTGTATGAATGAGTAATAAGAAATACCACAGATCAATGTTGGCGAAAAGGTCCTTTCACCGGGATAATGATTAGCTCGTCTTCTGTGTATTAATTATTACTCGTTATTTTGCATGGTCTAATTAGTGGTTGATGGAAGCTACGGCGAAAAGGTCCCTTCACGGGGATCACGATTAGTCACTCAGCCAACTCCTAATCAGATACAGTTTTCTTCACTTTATCTTAATTTCAAACCTGAATCTAGAATTGTAGTAATAATAGATGATATATGCCAATGTCATCTAATAATTATTACAGTAATAGAACATGTGGGTTTTCATCCAGATTCACAGACAGTGAAGTCTAAGATGACGGCGGCAACTGTCATTTAAGGCATTCTACTGTCTAAAAATCATTCCATCTGGAGTACTTGGGACTCGGACAACAGATGTTTGCAGTTCGGGTAACCCCAACTATTTCTGGCATTCTCTTTGGCCAACTTATTCTTATCTCAGGCTAATCCATCTTTGTGTATCAAATTCTGTCTAACCACACTCTATATTTTGGGGTATTTAATTTTACTTCTCATATACATGTATGCATGATATTATTATGTAGATATTGTGGTCCATAATATTTTGGAGATCCTTCTCCTTGGATGTAGAAGTCTTGATTTAAATCAGATGCTGCACAATAAATTTCCACAAAAATCACTTTATAAAATCCGGATCTGAGTAAGGGATAAATTCGACAGTTATGACTAACTCATATTCTACTCGGGGGTTGATTTTGAGAATTTAGAAGCAGAGTCAGCGATTAGGTCTCATCTAGACTGAAAGGATCTGTGTTTAAATTGAGAGTTTAGTACCTGTTTAGGGAATGATTTTCAAATATCTATTTGCTTCTCAAAATTGCTGTGTGTTGGAAATCTTTTATTAAATGTTGCATCGAATCAGTGTCCACTTGGATTCGGATAAGATGTGATAATTAATATTAGAAGAACATATAGGCCTTGGTTAATTTCTAAGGTAGGGTTGAGTATTCTTTCAATTACTATCTTCTCTCACCAAAGCCTAAAATTGAGTCTTGAGTGAGTACATTCGGAATAAACCTTCATAGGTCTGTTCCACTCATGTTTGTATCTCATAACTAACCGAATGTGATAAGCCCAGTGGCTTACTGACATTTGGGAAGTTCTAAATCTGCATCTGGTCACCAAGACCAGGGGCTCTTTTATCCTAACGGATTGTGATGATCTTTTAAGACTTCCGAGTGATAGGTTTTTAAATGCTTTCTTTACTGCTTTCTTTACCGCTTTCTTTAAAATGCTTTCATAGAGGTCACTCGGAAGAATTAGGGATGTGTCTGCCGGTTGTAAGGTTTAAGAGTTATGGATTAGTTCGGGGTTAGATTTTGACTTTGGGTGTGACAAGTGGGACGATAGGAGTACTTGGCTTATCAACTAATGATGTGTTAGGTGTTGCTTGTCCACCACATATGACTAACATACTCTTGCAAGGCATTGCAAGGGGAGTTATTAATCTGTGGTATCTTAGAAATTGAGGTCTTAAGAGAATGTAAATTCTCACTGTAAGTAAATGTCTGTTAAAGGGAACATAGTGCAGAAAGCATGAGAGTTAGCTAACTGACGAACTACCCCAAACAAAGATCTGTGTATTAAAATGGAAGTTTAATTGTGTTTCATCTGAATCTTGTCCAATCGTTATTATTTTCTCCCTGTCCCTTCTGTCACTTTTTAATTCGCTTTCGTAGAATAGTTCTATTCGCTTCCCTAGCATAATCCTTATCGCTTTCTTAGAATATATTTAATCGCTTTTTAGACTAAATTTACCATGCTTTGTAGAATAATTTTACTGCTTTCATAGTTTAGTTTAAATTAATGTCAATTAGTTGCTAGAAACCATTGCAAAACTTGAATCGAGTAACCGAGTGGAAAATCTTAGTAAACGACGTGGGCCCTGCTTCTATCGCACATCCTCCAGTGAACGATCCGGTCTTACTATAAATTACTGCAATTTTTGACACCGTGCGCTTTCGGGGGCACAGTTTCTTAACACGAGTAATAAAACGTGACAACCTATAATATATCCCTAATCCCAACTCCATCTTCATAAATTGGTTTCACTGAATAAAATTGAAAACCAGGATTATGATTTTTCAGAAAATACTCATATAGTGGGAATGTGTTAAAAGTTTCATGGCAAGGATATTCATGACATGAAACTATGATAAGTTTCATGATGCCACGTGCCGGGGACCTTCAGTGTGACAGACTGAAGGTCAAGATTGAACTATCTATCTCGGTTGTACCATGAAAAGTGTCAAAAGTTTCATGCCAGGGAGGATCACAGCGCCGTTTGAAATCAGAGTTTCCCACATGAGTAATAAAAAGTGAAATATATCCATAAACCCCTTCCCCACGAATCATAACTCCTTTTCTTTTAATAAATTTAACTTGGGATATTTTAGAAAAGCTCGTGTAGGAAATTGTCAAAAGTTTCAGGGATAGAAATCCGAAAGAGAGGAGGAAAAGCACGACGGATCGCACGACCCGCCCGGACCGAAGTCCAGGCGAAGTCGGCGCGGTGGCCGCGCGGTCGAAGAAGGACGGGCGCGCCACGGCCGCGCCGTCGGACAGATTCGCCCGTTGCGTGAATCTCTCGCCCGAACGCGGATTTTTCGACTTTCGGTTGAACATCTTTCGACTCAAGACCCTTAGGGTCAGATCTTGGACGCCCTAGGTCTTAGCTATCTATAAATAAACCCCCTTGGAAGCCCCGAACACTTTTACAAAACCTACAACTCTCTCTATACATTCGAAACCCTAAATCCAGAGTCGTCGGAGGCATGAAACCAAGGCTTGGACTGTTGGACGAAAATTTCAAGATCTCCAGCGTTGTGGTAAGTCCCGATCCAATCCTTGTTCAATATATGATTCGAAAACGAATCCTAATCTTCTCCTTTTTCCTTCTACACCTCGAATTGGATCTAGAGCGTAGAACCCGACGAACGGAGAGGAGAAACGGTGGACTAGAAACCACGCCTTCGAAATAGACGATCCCGGACGTTCACAACTCTGTAAGTTAATACTTACATGGTTTTGGGAGTAACTAAAACATTCAAACCTAAAAGCTTAATCGAATCTTGCGAAAATCTGTCAATGTATGTTTTTTACCGGCGCAATAGTTTTGTCTAATTTTTCCGAACCTTAAAACGACGCCAAACGGAAAAACTTAAAACATGAAAAACGTTCATAAGGCTTAGATCTATCTACTGTAAAATTTTCAGAATTGTTAGAGACGATTTGATATGTGAAAACCAACCGAAACCGAACTGCTTGAAACTAGATCTTGAGATTCTTGACAGAACTTAGGTCCGATCTTGATCACGTTTTTGACATAGGTTCCAAACCGATTTAGATCTTTGGCCGAACATGAAAAATGTAGATAAATGTCTTAAGATGGTCTCTGTAAAATTTCATTAAATTTGGAGTTGATTTGCTATTGTAGATTTCAATATCTCTAAACTGTGGTATGTAAAATTCGGACAGATTTGTGGTTCTGTGGAATTTGGTGTTTTTGACCTATCTCGGTAACTCGGATTGAAAAGGTTAAAACACGAAAGTTGTAGATCTCGACGTTTCTGAGTCAGTCGTGAAATTTCAGAATTTTTGGAGTTTAATCTGATTTTAGACGAATTTTAGAGTAAACAGTGGTTTACCGGAAGTCAAATCTTGAAATCTTGATGAAACATGGAATTAACCTTTAGGGTTGAAATGAGTTGAAATATGATTTTTAAATAAACTAAATTGAAAACAGATTCTTGAAATTAAATCCCCTTACAAACTTGATAAATTAAAATTAGGGGTGAGTGCTCTGCAGGGTGCCCCCTAACGATTCACTTCGTGCCTTAATGGACGATGGTGACCCCGCGCGAAATTGAGATATGATATTGCCAAAACGGCATGAGATATAGAGCCTACACTCTCGAGAATATCCACATGGGTTTCCCAAGGCTCCGGAGTGGTACTGGGTATGGCTGATACGGTTGCGGCCGCCGGGCTACCGGCTAAACTTGTTGAGATTGCGATGCAATCGTGAAATACATGAAATACCAAATCTGGGATGTAAGGGGGAAATTAGAATTAAATTAAATTGAAATGTGTGTGGTTGTCTAATTAAATTATTTGAATGCTTTGTTTAAATTATGGCTTTATTTTAAATTGAAGGAGTTCGATCTATGCAATTCGGTCTAGGCCGAATTGATTGCATAGATCGAATTGCCTTAAAGCAAAGAAGCCAAGCAGGAGTCATCTTCAATTCGACAAGGCCAATTCGGTCTTCCCATAGACCGAATTGATGGATGAATACCACATTCCAGCTCAAGATCAAGAAGGAAGACCTCATGCAATTCGAATTGCATCAATTCGATCCAAAGCGAATTACATGAGGAGACCGAATCACATTCAAAATTGCAGCTGTGAAGCACGTGAGAAATGCATGATGGGCCTAGGGTTTCGAGAAGAAGTATAAAAGCTGACCTTCCTCAACACAAAAAGAAAGATTTCCAATCCTTACACACTTGGACAGTTTGCTGGGAGACAAAAAGGAGCAGAAGGTTCTTCACCCCTTAAGGGTTAGGTAGGTAGTGTAGTTTAGTTAGTTTATTTTCACGCTTGTAATGTAGTTTTATTGCTTTTGAGCTTAGTTTATTTTTCATAAGAAGCTTGTTACCACCCTTAGTATAGCCATTTCCATAAACTTTAACTGCTTTGTACTTAGAATGAACCCTATCTTCAAGTCAATGAATGGTTTTAGGGTTATTTACTACTTTCAAGTGTCAATACAAGAAAGAATCCAGAAATGGGTTTTCATTTCAAGTGTTTGGAATTTATTTAATGCTTTCCTTAGCAATAAATGGTAGAATGTTTGTTTGTTTCAACTAGGTTACATTTATTATGTCCTAGTTGATTTACATTCTCAATAAATGTGTGTTAGTGGGTTTTTGGCTTGATTTTACACCTTAGAGTTTCAAATAAGTGCTCTTAGGTTTTAGACACTCTTAGGCTTGTTAGAATTTATTTTCATGCTTTTCAGTTGCTGTTTTAGTCTCTTTCGTTAGCTTATTGTTGCCTTAGATAATATAGGTGTTCTTATTTTTAAGCATGTGTTCTTATTTGTTCAGTAGATGTTTAAGCTCTTGATCTTTGATTGCTTGTTTGTAGTTCTAAGGTTTGTTTCATGCCAATACCTGCTAGCCACGTAAGCTAGGTCTAGTTTCCTTAAAAACACTCATTAGTGTGGCTGTGAGGTGACATTGATGTGAAATGAAGGATTTGGTAAATCTTATCCATCATGAACCACACAATGTAAACCGAACCTGCACTAATGAGAGAAAAGACATGCAATTCGATTTGAGGCAATTCGGTCTAGACCGAATTGCTCATGAGAATGGAATTGCATGGCACAAATATTTGTTGAATGCTTTACCTGAAAATTTATATACAAATTCGATCTAGGCAATTCGGTCTATACCGCATTGCCCATGAGACCGAATTGCATAGCAAAAAGTGTTGTCTTCATGTGGTTTTCTAAGCAATTCGGTCTAGGTGATTCGGTTTAGACCAAATTGCTCATATAGACCGAATTGGCTTTGGAAACCACATTGTATGCATTCCATCCCTTCATGCCTTAGTTTGTTTTATTGTTTCTACCAATTCGAATTGCCAATTCGGTCTAAACCGAATTGACTTGGCAATTCGAATTACCCTCATTTTGGGGTAAATGTCTTAGCCAAATTTGAGTGAAGGAATGACTTCATCAATTTGAATTGTCCAATTCGGTTTAGACCGAATTGCTTGACAATTCGAATTAGAGGATGCTTCATGACTTTACAAGGATTAATTGGGTATGGTGTTACTTCATACCTCATGCATCCTCAATTCGGTCTCTTTTGCATTTTGCCCAATAGACCGAATTGCTTTCTTCCTTCTATTTTAAAACTCCAAATATTTTATTTCAAGAGTTGTGTAAGTTGCATGGGTGTATTGGGCCTAAGCCCATTGCATCTAATTTTATCCATTACACATCTCAACCCATTAGTGTCTTAATTATTGTGTGATTAGCACTCACACAATACCAAAAACATTTTCTTAACTTTGTTTATTTTTCCCTTTCATCGTGTGTATGAATGAGTAATAAGAAATACCACAGATCAATGTTGGCGAAAAGGTCCCTTCACCGGGATAATGATTAGCTCGTCTTCTGTGTATTAATTATTACTCGTTATTTTACATGGTCTGATTAGTGGTTGGTGGAAGCTACGGCGAAAAGGTCCCTTCACAGGGATCGCGATTAGTCACTCAGCCAACTCCTAATCAGATACAGTTTTCTTCATTTTATCTTAATTTCAAACCTGAATCTAGAATTGTAGTAATAATAGATGATATATGCCAATGTCATCTAATAATTATTACAGTAATAGAACATGTGGGTTTTCATCCAGATTCACAGACGGTGAAGTCTAAGATGACGGCGGCAACTGTCATTTAAGGCATTCTACTGTCTAAAAATCATTCCATATGGGGTACTTGGGACCCGGACAGCAGATGTTTGCAGTTCGGATAACCCCAACTATTTCTGGCATTCTCTTTGGCCAACTTATTCTTATCTCAGGCTAATCCATCTTTGTGTATCAAATTCTATCTAACCCCACTCTATATTTTGGGGTATTTTATGTTACTTCTCATATACATGTATGCATAATATTATTATGTAGATATTGTGGTCCATAATATTTTGGAGATCCTTCTCCTTGGACGTAGAAGTCTTGATTTAAATTAGATGCTGCACAATAGATTTCCACAAAAATTCCTTTATAAAATCCGGATCTGAGTAAGGGATAAATTCGACAGTTATGACTAATTCATATTCTACTGGGGGTTGATTTTGAGAGCTTAGAAGCAGAGTCAGCGAATAGGTCTCACCTAGACTGAAAGGATCTGTGTTTAAATTGAGAGTTTAGTACCTGTTTAGGGAATGATTTTCAAATATCTATTTGCTTCTCAAAATTATTGTGTGTTGGAAATCTTTTATTAAATGTTGCATTGAATCAGTGTCCACTTGGATTCGGATAAGATGTGATAATTAATATTAGAGGAACAACATATAGGCCTTGGTTAATTTCTTAGGTAGGGTTGAGTATTCTTTCAACTACTATCTTCTCAAACCAAAGCCTAAAATTGAGTCTTGAATGAGTACATTCGGAATAAACCTTCATAGGTTTGTTCCGCTCATGTTTGTATCTCATAACTAACCGAATGTTATAAGCTCTGTGGCTTACTGATATTTGGGAAGTTCTAAATCTGCATCTGGTCACCAAGACCAAAGGCTCTTTTATACTAACGGATTGTGACGATCTTTTAAGACTTCCGAGTGATAGGTTTTTAAATGCTTTCTTTACTGCTTTCTTTACCGCTTTCTTAAAAATGCTTTCATAGAGGTCACTCGAAAGAACTAGGGATGTGTCTGCCGGTTGTAAGGTTTAAGAGTTATGGATTAGTTCGGGGTTAGATTTGGACTTTGGGTGTGACAAGTGGGACGATAGGAGTACTTGGCATATCAACTAATGATATGTTAGGTGTTGCTTGTCCACCACAGATGACTAACATACTCTTGCAAGGCATTGCAAAGGGGAGTTATTAATCTGTGGTATCTTAGAAATTGAGGTCCTAAGAGCATGTAAATTCTCACTGTAAGTACCTGTCTGTTAAAGGAACATAGTGTAGAAAGCATGAGAGTTAGCTAACTGATGAATTACCCTAACCGAAGATCTGTGTATTAAAATGGAAGTTTAATTGTGCTTCATCTGAATCTTGTCCAATCTTTATTATTTTCTCACTGTCCCTTCTGTCACATTTTAATTCGCTTTCGTAGAATAGTTTTATCTGCTTTCTTAGCATAATTCTTACCGCTTCCTTAGAATAAGTTTAATCGCTTTCTAGACTAAATTTTACCATGCTTTGTAGAATAATCTTTAATTGTTTCCATAGTCTAATTTAAATATTGTCAAGTAGTTGTTAGAATCCATTGCAAATCTTGAACCGAGTAACCGAGTGGAAAATCTTAGTAAATGACGTGGGCCCTGCTTCTATCGCACATCCTCCAGTGAACGATCCGGTCTTACTATAAATTACTGCAATTTTTGACACCGTGCGCTTTCGGGGGCACAGTTCCTTAACACGAGTAATAAAAACGTGACAACCTATAATATATCCCTAATCCCAACTCCATCTTCAAAAATTGGTTTCACTGAATAAAAATTGAAAACCAGGATTATGATTTTTCAGAAAATACTCAGATAGTGGGAATGTGTTAAAAGTTTCATGGCAAAGATCTTCATGACATGAAACTATGATAAGTTTCATGATGCCACGTGCCGGGGACATTCAGTGTGACAGACTAAAGTTCAAGATTGAACTATCTACCTCGGCTGCACCATGAAAAGTGTCAAAAGTTTCATGCCAGGGAGGATCACAGCGCCGTTTGAAATCAGAGTTTCCCACATGAGTAATAAAAAGTGAAAATATCCTTAAACCCCTTCCCCACGAATCATAACTCTTTTTTTTCTTTTAATAAATTTAACTTGGGATATTTTAGAAAAGCTCGTGTAGGAAATTGTCAAAAGTTTCATGGGCGCCGTTGCCGGGGACGATGCAGCGTCGTTTATTAAGAGAACTACACTCCTGATTTACTCATAGATAGTTTTTGTATATATTCTTGAATCATTACTAACCTGGGGGTTGTGCAGGTGCTGTCAAGTCTTGATATAAACTGCTTATGCAAAGGAGAAAGGCCACATTTCCTGAGCTACCGTTCGATCTAGAAATAGAAAGGACCGCTCGCCAACTGAGGGCGCAAGCCAGACGAAGGAAAGAGCAGGAAGCCCGGACTCGTACCTCACCCGAAACCACAAGCAGTGAAATATCCGATATGGCAGAGAACCAAGACATTCCCCCGATCTTGCCATTAGACCAACCACCCAATAATCCTGGTAATGGAGCTGATGGGGGTATGGTAGAACACCCGAATCGTGCAAACGAGGAGGAAGATCTACCTAATCCAAATCAGCAACAGTATCAGCAGTTCCACCAAAAACCACCACCCCTAACCAATACAACCAACAAAACCAAAATATGCCAAACCAGCAATACCAGAATCAAGCCTTCAATCAGGACCAATTCCAAAACAACCCTCATGATCCCGATAATATTTTTCAACAGAATCCCAACTACCACCAGCAGTATCAAAACCAAGCGGAGCAAGAAAATCAACAGCAGAAAGCAGCTGCTGATTTTATGCAGCCCATCGTGGAGCCCTATTTGGATAGGCCTGGGAGAGCACAATTCCCTGCACGCAACTTTGAGCTCAAACCGGCACTCATCAACTTGGTGCAGAACAATCAATTTTGCGGTGCAAATCATGAGGATCCCCATGATCATCTCCAAACCTTCCTGGAGCTCTGCGACATAATAAAAAATCAGGGAGTATCACCTGATGCTATAAGACTAATGTTGTTTCCCTTTTCTTTGTTTAGTGGTGCCAGGGATTGGTATAAATCATTGCCCATAAATCAGAGGAGTACCTGGGCAGATTTGGTGAGGAGCTTTCTGTTAAAGTATTTTCCTGAATCTAAGATAGAAGAGGGACGAGAGAAAATTGGAGAGTTCAAGATGAAACCGGACGAGGCATTGTATGACGCAAAGGAAAGATTCGCCAGCCTTTTGAGGCGATGCCCCCAACACGGATACCAACCGTGGGAGCAACTGAGGAAATTCTATGGAGGACTCACCCATCCATGGAGAACGATGTTGGACGCCGCAGGCGGAAGACATTTACTCCATTTGCCCATGGATCAAGCCTGGGAAAAGATTGAGACAATGTCTGTCAACAGATCTGTGTTGAACAGTAATGACAAGAAGGCGGACCCTCCTAGAAAAGTTTTTGCTGTAAGTGAAGGAAAAACAGATTTCGAAAAATTGCAGGAACAGGTAGCTGCGATACAGCTAGGACAGAAGAAAGGAAGGGGAGCAGGTACTTCTCAGGCAGGAGCCTCATCTGGCCAAGTGCAAGCACAGCAATCGGAAGCAATCTGTGGGCTATGTCAGGGACCACATCCAACTGACACATGCCAACAACTAGCTACCGAAAGCTGCAATTATGCAGGGAACTACCAGAACCGCCACCTCAACCTCTCCTATTCCAACAACAATGCACTCAATGCGCATTTGTTGACACAGCCAAACCAGCCTAACCAGTTTGCAAACCAGAACCTTCAGCAGAACTTCAGACCTCAGAATCAAGGATTCGTTCAGCAGAGAGTTCAGAACTTCCAGAACCAGAACCAGAACTTTCAACCCCATATCCAACAGAGGCCCAACCAAAACCAAGGCCAGAATTTCCAAAACTTCCAATCCCAACCTGATCAGAATCAGCAATACAACCAAAAGCCACCATCTCGCCTGGAGAATTTGATGACCGAGTTTATTTCCAATCAAAGGGAGATAAACCAGTAGTTGCAGTCATCAATCAAAAATGTGGAGACGCAGGTCACCCAGTTGGCTAAGGAATTGCAGAACAGAGGGAAAGGAACACTGCCGAGCAGCACTGAAGCCAACCCGCAATGCAAGGCAATCACATTGCGAGGAGGCAAGACTCTGAAGGGAAACGTTGGATCTGCAAAGAAGAAAGCTATGAAAGTAAAGGTTTCGTTGAAGGTGGAAAAGGAAAAGGAAAAGGTTGAAGGAGATGAAAGTGTTGAGCTGGTAAAGGATAAATCAGATACAGCTAACTCGCAGGCTGAAGCTGCAAATGAAGCTGAAGAGGGTATGGGTGAAGGTACAACTTCCTTCTCTTTACCACCAAAAATAGATAATAATAAGTACATGCCAAGGGTGCCGTACCCTGCACGTCTTAAAAATAAGGAACATGACCTTAAATTCAAGAAATTTCTAGAACGGTTAAAGTCTGTAGAGATAACCATTCCTCTCGTGGAAATGATTTCAGAAATGCCCACCTATGCTAAGTTCTTGAAAGAATTGATTTCAGGGAAAAGGCAGGTAGAGCAGGAGGAGGTGATCATTCTCAACAGCACATGCAGTGCCATAGTTCAAAGGAAGCTACCCGAAAAGAAAGAGGACCCTGGGTGTTGCACCCTTCCAGTACAGATTGGAAAGGCCAAAGTGAGCATGGGGCTATGTGATATGGGATCCAGCATCAACGTGATGCCTCTAGCCATGGCAATTCGCCTAAGGCTCGGAGAGATTGAACCGGTCAAGATGAAACTGCAGCTGGCAGACAGATCAATCACTAAGCCCGTAGGAATCCTCAAGGACGTGGTGGTCAAAACCAGCCAAGTTCTTTTCCCGGTTGACTTCATCATCCTTGACATCGAAGAGGACTCTGAAATGCCACTTATCCTGGGATGCCCGTTTTTAGCCACTGGCGGTGCACTGATTGACGCCACATCTGGAAGAGTCAAATTGAGGGTGGATAATCGAGAAATCTCTTTTGACATGGAAGAGCTGCAGAAATTCCTGAATGAGGGATCTTGTTCCATGTTTGATGTAATAGAAAGTAGGTGTGAGGATGAGAGCATAGACTCTATGACTGTGATGACGGACAAAATTTCAAAACAGGTACTGACGCCTGGAGGTGCTGAGCAACAAAGAAGCTGCAACGCTGTTCACTTCGAAGACCCTATCACAGGGGATCTTGAAGAGTTTGACGGTGTTGAATTCACTCCGGAGGAGGAAGAGAGCACCACGGAAGAGGAAGTGGACCCTGTACTGACACAGGGTCCTGAAGGTAAATCTGATCTCTCACCCCCAACCAATTCTCGCAAATTACTACCTTCCGTTGAATGTCCGCCAGAGCTTGAACTTAAAATACTTCCGGATCATCTTAAGTACGTCTTTCTCGCTGAACATAAAAGATTACCGGTAATTGTGTCAGCCAAGCTGACACAAGAACAAGAAAAAGCTCTGGTAGACATTCTAAAGAAATATGTACATGCAATTGGATGGACCATTTCTGATATAAAAGGAATAAGCCCCTCTGTTTGCATGCACAGAATTTTAATGGAAGAGGAGTACAAGCCCTCAAGGCAACCACAAAGGCGTCTGAACCCCCATATGCAAGAAGTGGTAAGGAAAGAAGTTATCAAGCTCTTAGATGTTGGTATCATCTATCCTATATCTGACAGCAAATGGGTCAGCCCAGTGCAGGTAGTACCTAAGCGTGGGGGAATGTGCATCACGACTAATGAGCAAGGAGAAGAAGTGGCGACACGTCCAGTGACCGGTTGGAGAGTCTGCATCGACTACCGGAAGCTTAACACCGCTACGCGGAAGGATCATTTTCCCTTGCCATTCATTGATCAGATGCTGGAGAGGTTGGCCGGGAGGGAGTACTACTGCTTTTTGGATGGGTACTCTGGTTACAATCAGATTGTAATAGCTAGTGAAGATCACGATAAGACCACTTTCACGTGCCCATATGGAACTTTTGCGTACAGGCGCATGCCTTTTGGACTTTGCAATGCGCCTGCCACTTTTCAACGATGCATGATGTCTATTTTCTCAGAATTTATCGAAAAATGCATTGAAGTTTTCATGGATGACTTCTCTGTGTATGGAGATACTTTTGATGAATGTTTGACAAATCTTGCAAAAATTTTAAAAAGATGTGAGGACACTAACCTAGTTTTGAACTGGGAGAAGTGCCATTTCATGGTCACTGAAGGAATAGTGTTGGGTCACCGCATCTCGTGCGCAGGCATCGAAGTCGATAGTGCCAAAGTCTGAGTCATATCCAACCTTCCATTACCAAACTCAATAAAAGCAGTTAGGAGTTTCTTAGGGCATGCCGGTTTTTACCGGAGATTCATTAAAGATTTTTCTAAAATTGCCAAGCCGCTCACTAATCTGCTTTGTAAAGAAAATTCTTTCGTAATAAGTGAAGCGTGTGTTCAAGCCTTTGACACGCTCAAGAAAATGTTAATTTCCGCTCCAATAGTACAACCACCCGATGGTCAATGCCTTTCGAGGTCATGTGCGATGCAAGCGATCTCGCCGTGGGTGCAGTTCTTGGGCAACATAAGGAAGGAAGGCATTGCGTAATTCATTACGCCAGCCATGCCCTGACTGAAGCCCATTGGTACGAAAACCATAGTATACACTGATCACTCTGCACTGAGATACTTGTTTAGCAAACAAGATGCCAAACCTCGATTAATCAGGTGGGTACTTTTGTTGCAAGAATTTGACATCATAATAAAAGATAGAAAAGGCAAGGACAATGGTGCTGCTGACCATTTGTCTCGAATAGAAAATGTTAAAAATGAGATAGCCGTCAATGAAAATTTTCCGGATGAGCAACTGTTTGCCTTGCATCTTCATGATCAAGCTTGTCCATGGTTTTCCGACATTGCTAACTTTTTAGCATGCGGAATAACTCCACTAGTCCAGAGTAGGAAACAAAAAGCAAGGTTCAACCGAGAGGTAGTTAACTACTTCTGGGAAGATCCTTATCTCTTTAAGCATTGTGCAGATTCAATTATTAGACGTTGTGTAACCGAGCACGAGGCTTATCAAATCGCTAAAAAATGTCATGAATCGGAATATGGAGGTCACAATGGCCCCACCCGAACAGCTCACAAGGTGCTCGAGTGTGGTTTCTATTGGCCAACCATTTACGAGGATTGCAAGGCGTTTGTTAAAGCTTGCGACAGATGCCAAAGACTAGGGAATATCTCCAAGAGGGATGAAATGCCTCAAAAAGGAATTCTCATCCTTGAGATTTTCGATGTATGGGGTATTGACTTCATGGGGCCATTTCCGACATCTGATGGGAATCACTACATCTTGGTAGCTGTCGATTACGTGTCCAAATGGGTCGAGGCGGTTGCGCTGCCAACCAACGATGGTCACCAAGTCATCAAATTTTTGAAAAACATCTTCAATAGATTTGGTGTACCTAGGGTAATCATATCTGATGGAGGAACCCACTTTGTCAACAAAGCTTTTGTAAATCTCATGAGCAAAAATGGGATTCTCCACAAGATCGCCACGCCTTATCATCCCCAAACCAGTGGCCAAGTCGAGGTATCCAACCGCGAAATCAAACACATACTCGAAGCCACTGTGGGGATAACCCGCAAAGACTGGTCACGTAGACTCAATGATGCTCTATGGGCATACCGCACTGCATTCAAAACTCCCATTGGGATGTCCCCATACAGGCTTATCTTTGGAAAAGCCTGTCATTTGCCTGTAGAACTAGAGCACAAGGCTTACTGGGCCGTAAAAATGCTTAATTTTGACCCACGAGTTGCTCAGAGTAAACGCAAGTTGGACCTCAATGAAATTGAGGAAATACGTGCGCAAGCTTATGAAAGCTCGAGGATTTACAAAGAGCGGACCCAGAAGTTACACGATCGTCGCATAAAGTCTAAACACTTCTATGTTGGCCAAAATGTTTTGTTGTTCAACTCTAGGTTAAAGCTGTTCCCCGGAAAGCTTAAATCCAGATGGGAAGGGCCATACAAGTGGTGCACGTGTTTGAAAGTGGAACTGTCAGGATTCGAACTGACAAAGGAGAGCTGGTGGTGAATGGACACAGATTGAAGGAGTATCTAGGGCAGCTCGACCCCGGAAAAGAAGTCCAAATGACATCAGAGCCGGCCTATGCTCAATAAATATTTATATCTATACATCTATATAATTATTTATTATGTATTTATTCATCTCGAACGATAAGTATCGAGAAATCAACTAAACATTTAGAGTACTAAGACTCTAAATGTGAGGATGTTGATATTTGGAGAAAATCTAATAATTTTTCTTATGTTTGCCTTGCAGGAATTCATGGAACCAACAAAAAGAAGGATAAAGCTTTGAAAACAAGGTTCCCGGTTGGATTAATACCAAATTTAATGGAAAGTAATTTCGGAATTTAGAGAAATTTAAAATCCGGAATAACTCCATAAAATGAGGGTGTTAATCCAACCTAATTTATGCAAGCAATTTGTAATAGAGTAATATTTCTGTTTTAATGTGTGCTTTCAGTATGTTATTTATTTTTAAGAAAATCCATAATTTCAGAAAATTTGAAATTCGAAAAAAGTTCAAAATTTTTCTGAGTGTTGAATGCGATCTATTTTGTATCTCAAATCAATTTGGTTTAAATCGAATTGTTTGAAACAGATCGCATTGGAAGTGTGCCTTGGAAATTTTAATCAATTCGATCTCCAAGATAATTCGGTCTACACCGAATTGGCCCTAGAGACCGAATTGGCTTCCCCAAGACACATCCTCCATCCTTGTGTAAATTTGGCCAAGTAGCAATTCGATATATGGCAATTCGGCCTAGACCGAATTGATTTTGAATAGATCGAATTGATCTACAAAAGGCATTTATGATTCCTTAGTTTTATTTATGCAAGTGAGCAATTCGATCTATAAGGCAATTCGGTCTAGACCGAATTGCCCATACAGACCGAATTGCCTCACAAAAGCATCCTTCAGTAATTTTCCTAAGTAACCAGATTCGGTCTTCTTGCTGTAATTCGGTCTCTAGACCAATTCGGTCTCGACCGAATTGACTTCAAAAGATTGCATTGCAGTAAGAGTGTGTTTGCTTCTGTAACACCCCGGTTTTTGGTCACCCAGGTCGGGATGTCACCGCCACATCTCCCTAGTAAGACACGGTTTCTCCGAGCTTACTAAAGAGATGCAAGGCTAGGTATTGCAGTATTTAAAACATTTAAAGCATTCAAAATAGCCCATACAATATAATTCGAAAATAATAATAGCATAGCGCAGCGGAAATATTTAGTTTATACAGTATCGCAGCGGAAAATAAAAAAAGGGCCGACATGGCCAAAACACGGGTTAAACAGGCCCGTTCATAATATAGTCTAAGTGCGAAATTTAAAAGCAAAACAACAATCCCCAAAATCCCATGCATGGTTCGTGCTCACACATGCTCATTCCACATATTCTGTAAGGAAAGGAATAAAAATGGTTTTGGTCAGCAAAATTGCTGAGTAAGTTAACACATGCATGATTGTAGGGTTTAAAAGCCATAAATTTAATAATTTAACAAAGCATGATAATAACATAATATTTAATTTCATCTAATCCATATCCAATAGCATAATTTATCTCAGGGCTCTATTTAATGACACATATCACATGGTTTAATCACAAAGGCCATAATTTAAATAAAGCATTTAAATAATTTAATTGGACAACAACATAATTTAATCTAATTTAATTTAATTTAGAATCCCCATTACATTCCCGATTTGGTATTTCAAAGTTTCACGATAGCATCGCGATGTCAACAAGTTTAGCCGGTAGCCCGGCGGCCGCAACCGTATCAGCCATACCCAGTACCACTCCGGAGCCTCGGGAAACCCATACGGATATTCACGAGAGTGTAGGCTCTAAGTTTCGCCGTTTAGGCAATCCATATCTCAAATTTAGCGCGCGGGGTCACCATCGTCCATTACGGCACGAAGTGAATCGTTAGGGGGCACCCTGCAGAGCACTCACCCCTAATTTTAATTTATCAAGTTTGTAAGGGGATTTAGTTTTTAAAATCTGCCTTCCATTGTATTAATTTAGAAATAATATCTCAATTCGTTTCAACCCTAAAGGTTAATTCCATGTTTCAACAAGATTTCAATATTTCGTTTCGGTAAAACACAGTTTACCCTAAAATTCGTCTAAACTCAGATTTAATTCCAAAAATTCCAAAATTTCATATCTGACTCGGAAACATCAAGATCTACAACTTTTGTGTTTTAACTTTTTCAATCCGAGATACCTAAGTAGGTCAAAATTACCAATTTTCGCATAAGAAGAATTCTGTCCGAGTTTAATATGTCACAGTTTAAAGATTTCAAATTCTACCATATCAATTCAACTCCAAATTTAATGAACTTTGACAGGGATCATCTTAAGACATTTATCTACAACTTTCATGTTTGGCCAAAGATCTAAAACAGCCTAGATCCTATGTCAAAAACGTGATCAAGATCATTCCTAAGTTCTGTCCAAGATTTCGAGATCTAGATTCAAACAGTTCGGTTTCAACGGGTTTTCACATATCAAATCAACTCCAAAAATTCCCAAATTTTTACAGTAGCTAGGTCTAAGTCTTAGGAACGTTTTTCGTGTTTTAAGTTTTTCCGTTTGAGTTCGTTTTAAGGTTCGGAAAAATTCAACAAATCTGTTGCGCCGGTAGAAAGTAATAGTTGACAGAATTTCGGTTTCATGTTAATCTTTTAGTTTTGAATGTTTTAATTCATCCCAAAACCATGTAAGAGTTAACTTACAGTGTCTATGAACGTCGGGGATGTCTAGTTCGGAGGCGTGGCTTCCAGATCACCGTTTCTCCTCTCCGTTCGTCGGGTTCTACGATCTAGATTCGATACGGGGTGTAGAAAGAGAAGAACCGAAGTTAGAATCCGTTTTCGGATTGAAACGTGAAAAGATTTATCGGACTAGAGCTTACCACAACGTTTGGAGACCTTGGATTTTCGTCCAAAGCTGCTGCCTCCGTTTGGTGCTTTCCGTCGACTCCGAATTTAGGGTTTCGAACGTATAGAAGATTGTAGGGTTTTGTAAACTTGTTTGGGGCTCCCAAGGGGCTTATTTATAGAATTCTCAATCCCTAGGGCGTCCACAACCGACCTAAAGGTCTTGAGTCGAGAGATGTTCAACCGAAAGTCGAAAAATCCGCGCTCGGGTGAGAGATTCACGCAACAACCAAATCTGTCAAGTGGCGCGCTAAAGCCCCTTCACCGCGCGGCCACCGCGCCGACTTCGCCTGGACTTCGGTCCGGGCGGGTCGTGCGATCCGTCGTGCTTTTCCGCCTCTCTTTCGGGTTTCTATCCCTCTATGCTCCCGAATTCCGATTTCCGGGGTATATTCGGGTTCATACTTTCTCTCTAATTTTATTCTCAGTCTAATTGGATGTTTTGGACTCGAATACTCGAGTTCATTAGTGTCGGGTTTTGGTGTACCATTTATCCATCCTTTTATTGAATTAAATTCCTTTAATTCCTTTTTAAGTAAAAATCTCATTTCTCATTTCCTTATCTTTATTTATTTCTTTTATTTGCTGGATTTGTTTATTTATTTATAGTATTTATTTTATTTATTATTTATTTATTTAATTATTGTTTTATTTTATGTTGGAAAATTCTCGGGTATTACAGTCTACCCTCCTTAAGAATCAACTTCGTCCTCGAAGTTGTGTTTCGGCTTTTCTCGTCTCGTGCTAAGGTCTTGTGTTTGTTTTATTATGTTGTGACTGAACTTAGAATTAAAACTTCTAAGCTGCCTACGTACCCGGTAAAGGGATCAAGCCATAACGTAGTTCAAAAGTTTACAAAAATGCACGAAAAATTAGGGGGTATGACATCCTCTCCCCCTTAAGATTGCAGTTATGTCCCCATAACTGTGTCGGAATCGGTTTGGAACAATGTCGGGTATCGTTCCCTCATATCGGATTCTACTTCCCAAGTTGCCGTCTCACTTTCGTGATTTGACCAAAGAACCTTGATCATTTTGATGGTTTTGTTCCTCGTTACTCGTTCCTTAGTATCGAGAATACGCACTGGGACTTCTTCGTAAGTCAAATCTTCATCGAGCTCAATTATCTTCGGTTGAAGTACATGTGTCGGGTCCGGCACATACTTCTTTAGTTGCGAGACATGGAAGACATTATGAACTCTATCTAAGTGTGGCGGTAAAGCCAATCGGTAGGCTAGAGTTCCGACTCGTTCTAGAATTTCGTAAGGTCCTATGTATCGAGGACTTAACTTCCCTCGTTTGCCAAAGCGCATCACCCCCTTCATGGGTGATATCTTTAGCATGACCCTATCTCCCACTTGAAATTCTAGGTCTCGTCGTCTCACGTCGGCATAACTCTTTTGACGGTCTTGAGCGACTTTCATCTTCCCTTGGATCACTTTGATTTGTTGAGCCATGTCTTCGATAAGTTGTGGTCCCACTACCACGGACTTATCGTTTTCTTCCCAGCTCAAAGGGCTTCGGCACTTTCGTCCATACAATGCCTCGAAAGGTGCCATGCCGATACTAGCATGGTAACTATTATTATAGGAAAACTCAATCAAGGGTAAATGAGATTCCCAATTTCCTTTGAATTCCAACACACATGCTCTCAGCATGTCTTCTAGTGTTTGGATTGTTCTCTCGGTTTGTCCGTCCGTCATCGGGTGGAATACGGTGCTCATTTTGATTTGAGTACCGAGAGCTTTTTGTAACTCCGTCCAGAAATGAGAGACAAATCTACTGTCTCTATCGGAAATGATATCATGTGGTACTCCATGTCGTCGTACCACATTATCAATGTAGGCTCGGGCCAATTGGTCCATAGTCCACGTGTCTTTCATTGGGATAAATATGGCTGTCTTCGTTAGCCTATCCACAATCACCCAAATCTTGTTCATGCCTTTAGGTGATCGGGGTAATCCCGAGACAAAGTCCATTGAGATGCTATCCCACTTCCAACTTGGAATCTCTAGTGGTTGCATCAATCCTAAGGGTTTATGTCGCACTGCCTTAACCTTTTGGCAGGTGAGACATCTCGCCACGCAATTTGCCACTTCCTTCTTCATTCCCGGCCACCAATAGATCTTCTTCAGATCTTTGTATAGCTTGTCACCTCCGGGATGTACGGAATATGGCGTGTTGTGCCCTTCCTCCATCAACCTTTGCTTCAATTCGGCACATTTAAGAGGCACACACCACCTCCCTTTAAAACGGATGCTTCCATCCTCGTGGACAGCAAATCCTATTGCCTTTCCTTCGGCAATATACCCATTTATCTTCTCGAGTTTCGGATCGCCCGGTTGAGCGAGTCGAATCTCGTCCAATATTGGAGTTTCTACGACCATGGCATTGACCGTTTCTCTCACTGTGCCAGGATGCACAAGTTCTAACTCCAATCTTGCCAAATCCATGTACAATGCCGGCGGAATTACCAACGAGTTTGTCACGTGTTGGGTTTTCCGACTTAGGGCATCGACTACCACATTCGCCTTCCCCTCGTGGTATGCTATCTCTAAATCGTAGTCTTTAATAAGTTCCAACCACCTTCGCTGTCTCAAATTCAACTCCTTCTGAGTGAATATATATTTCAAGCTCTTGTGGTCGGTGAACATTCGACACTTCCGCCCATAAAGATAATGTCTCCATATCTTTAGAGCGAAAACGACCGCTGCCAACTCCAGGTCATGTGTCGGATAATTTTCCTCGTGAGGTTTTAGTTGGCGTGATGCATAGGCTACGACTCTCGAGTCTTGCATCAAGACACAACCTAAACCTTCCTTCGAAGCATCGCTATATACTTCGAAGTCACCATTCTCTGATGGTAATGTTAATACGGGTGTGGTTGTGAGTCGTTTCTTCAGCTCTTGAAACGATGTCTCACATGCTTCGGTCCACTCGTATTTTGCTCCTTTCTTAAGTAGCTGGGTCAAAGGACGTGCAATCCTTGAAAAGTCCTTCACAAATCGTCTATAATATTCGGCTAATCCAAGGAAACTCCTTATTTCCGTTGGACTTTTCGGAGTTGCCCATTCAGTTACGGCAGAGACTTTTGCCGGATCCACTGATACTCCATCAGCGGATACTATGTGTCCGAGAAATGTCACTTCTTTCAGCCAGAAGTCACATTTCGACAGCTTGCCGTATAGCTGATTTCTTCGCAAGATTTCCAACACTTGATGTAAGTGTTTTGCATGCTCCTCCTCGCTCTTCGAGTAGATCAGGATGTCGTCGATGAACACTACGACGCACTAATCTAACAATTCTCGGAACACGTTGTTCATGAGATTCATGAACATGGCCGGAGCATTTGTTAACCCGAAGGATAACACTGTAAACTCGTAATGGCCATATCGCGTTCGAAATGCCGTCTTCGGAATGTCCTTCTCGGCGATCCTCAATTGATGATACCCAGATCGCAAATCGATCTTCGAGAATACTGAAGCTCCCTTTGTAATACCCGGGATTTTTATCGGCGTCCAAAGGAATAAAATTTATTTCTTAATCAAATCAAGGTTGAAATATCTCCGAGAAGGAGAAAATAATTTAGCACAATAAATTATTGCTCGGAAATGAGACGCCGATAGATTCAAAAATTCAAAATGGAATAAAGGAGGGAAAGGAAGCCCGAAGACATTTCATGAAATCGAGTCAAAAGAATTGGAATTAAATTCAAGAAAGAAAAGAATTTTAATTCCAGGAAACCGTGGAGTCGGAAATAATTTAATTAGATAAATTGTTGCATGAGAGTCAAAGGACGACGAATTAGAAGCCGACGAATCCAAACGCGACGAACTCCAGATTTCGAATGCGGGATTAATTCGAGACGAGATAAATTTAAGATAAGAATTTGTAATCCGAGAATGACCCGAAAAATCGAGCCCGAAAACGTAAGAGCACAGAAGTCCGAAAGGGAGGAGAAAAGGCCCGACGGGATCGCACGGCCCAGTCCGAACGCACGGCCCAGACCAGGCCGCGCGCCCGCCGCACGCCCTTTGGCCTAACACCGCGCCACCAGCGCGCCAGTGCAGCAGCAGCTGCCAACTTGCCCGATTTCGGCGATTTCTTGCCAAAATTTTCGACCCCCGACTTTGGAAACTCAATCCCGGGCTATGGAATGATATTGGGACGATATTAGGCTGTTCCCTAACCCTAATTTTCGAATTTTTACAGCCTTCAAATCACCTCTAAACTCTCAAACTTCTCTCAAACCGAAAACCCCATATTCTCTTGTGTTCTTGCCTTCCGATCACTTTCCGACGAACAAACCGGAGAAAGGAGGACGTGGATAGGAAGTATTCAGACCCTAGATAGTGGTAAGATGAAGTCTTGAACTTCATTTCATAGTTTTCGTCGGATTTAGATTCTAACTTATGGTTTTTATTCTCAAAAACACAAATCGGAGCCAAAGGAAGAAGAATCGACTTGAGGAGATTCGTTCGTGACATCCCGTGGATTCCGGATGACCCCGTGACCTCCTAGATATCATCCCCACTGTAAGTTAATACTTACTTGGTTTTGGGTGACTTAAAATGCAACCAAACATATGGATTTAATAACTCTAAAATCTGTCAACACGAAAAACCCTCAGCGCAACAATTTTGTGCGAATTTTTCGAACACCTAAATCTGCTCAAACGGAAAAACTCAAAACATAAAAAATGTTCCTAAGACATAGATCTAGTTTGTGTAAAATTTTCATAATTTTTCATTGTGTTTTGTTATCCGAAAACGGCCTCCAACAGACCTGCCCTAAAAGTCGAACATGAAACTGTAACAGATTTGTAATCGGATCAAAACCCCTACTTCAAGAGTTCAAACCGAAAAACTCAAAACTAGACTTTTGATCCTAACACATTAAACTATGTTGTGTAAAAATTTCATCGATTTTCATCAACGTTTGCTACCCCAAAACGATCCGAACATAAACTGCTTTATAAAATGTTTTTGAAAATCTGACAGTGTAGATGTCCGAACTTGATGAGCATGTTCCTATATTTTCTAGCCCGAATTGATCTTCACAATCTAAATGAAAGTTGTAGAAAATCATGTCTAGTATGTGCATATAAAATTTCAGAATTTTTGGAGTCCATTTGATGTGTCAAATTGTCGAGTTTTGAAGCTTTGTCAAAATCTGAAACCTGACAGCATGCTACTTTGGTGAAAGACTTGATTTTTGGCTCGTTTCCTTAACCCGGATTGAGAAACTTAAAACATGAAACTTGTTCGTCTCCGTGTTTTCGAGTTACTGGTGAAATTTCAGAATTTTTGGACTTAAAATGAATTTTTAAATAATTATGGAGTAAGACAGCGACTTGTATAAGTTTAAATTTTGAGAAACATGTGAAACTTGCGAAATGTGTTCTTACCTTGCGGGTTTGATTCCCCAAGGGCGATTGTATGTTTACCTGCGGGTTCGATTCCCCAGGATGTGTGTTGATTCCTACGGGTTCAATTCCCTAGGATGTATTTGAGTTCTTGCGGGTTCGATTCCCCAAGGGCGATCGTTTGTTTTCCTGCGGGTTCGATTCCCCAGGATGTGTGTTGATTCCTACGGGTTCAATTCCCTAGGATGTATTTGAGTTCTTGCGGGTTCGATTCCCCAAGGGCGATTGTTTGTTTTCCTGCGGGTTCGATTCCCCAGGATGTGTGTTGATTCCTACGGGTTCAATTCCCTAGGATGTATTTGAGTTCTTGCGGGTTCGATTCCCCAAGGGCGATTGTTTGTTTTCCTGCGGGTTCGATTCCCCAGGATGTGTGTTGATTCCTATGGGTTCAATTCCCTAGGATGTATTTGAGTTCTTGCGGGTCCACTTTCCCGAGAACATATTATACTAGATCATATTGAACAAAAGTGAAAGAGTGAAATCCTTAAAATACCAAATCCTGAAATCATGAGAGAATTAAGAGAATTGAATATTTTCTTTGTTTTAAATTATGTCATTTAATTATTAGTGGATGATTAACTTAAATTGTGTATTACCTACAAGCATGTTTTTATTAAATTTAATTAAAGGCTTTGAAACCCCTAAATCATGCTAGGTGTTAACTTACTCAGCACGTTTTGCTGACCCAAACCATTTCCTTCTTTTTCCTACAGAGCATATGGATTATACTGAGCACGTACATGCATGGGAATTTTGGGAACACTTTATTTTAAATTTGCATTAGACTATAGTATGAACGGGCCTGTTTAACCCGTGTTTTGGCCATGTCGGCCCATATTTAAATTTCCGCCGCAACTTATTATTTTAATCATGTATGGATGATATTACATTATTATTTTTAAGTAATTCCGGACTTGCTTTTAAAACTTTTTCCAACACTTATAGCCTTCCGTCTCTTTAGCAAGCTCGGAGAAACCGTGTCTTGCTAGGGAGGTGCGGCGGTGACACCTCGGCCTGGGTTATCAAATCCGGGGTGTTACACCCTTCAGTTGATCAAACAGATCCTCTATTCTCGGTAGGGGGTATTTATTCTTAATGGTCACTTGGTTTAGTCCTCGGTAATCTATGCAAAGACGTAGTCCTCCGTCTTTCTTCTTGACAAACAAAACCGGTGCTCCCCAAGGGGACGTACTCGGTCTTATGTAACCTTTTCCCAATAGCTCATCGAGTTGTTCCTTTAACTCCTTCATTTCCAGTGGTGCCATCCGGTACGGAGCTTTTGAGACAGGCTCTGTCCCCGGAATGAGATCTATCGTGAATTCAAGATCTCTCACAGGTGGCATGCCCGGAACGTCTTCAGGGAACACGTCCGGGTATTCTCTTACCACTGGTATGCTATCAACCTTGTTCTCTTCCGCCTCAAGGTTGTGCACATAGCACGCATATAGTTCATACCCCTTACGCATCAAGTTACTTAGTTTAAGTGCACTAACGATTTTGTTACTTTTCTTAGGGGGCTGAGAGTAAAAGATAACTCTCTTTCCCCTACTTTTTGACAAGGTGATCTTTTGCTTTTGGCATTCGATCACCGCTTTATACTGGGATAGCCAATCCATCCCCAGTATGATGTCAAAGTCTCTTAAGTTAAATTCTACCAAGTTCGCGAAGAATTCTACGTTCTTTATCACTATAGGAATTCCGTTATATCGTTTAGAGCAAGACACTACTTCTCCAGAAGGCAATTGAATTCCTAAGCTAATTCTCTCGCACTTAGGTAGATCTAACTCAGGCACTATCCTTGATGCTATAATTGAGCAACTAGCTCCCGAATCAAATAGAATTCTAAGGGGCGTATTCAACACATAAAATGTACCTGCCATCACTTCTCCTTGCGCAGGCACGTCCGCTTGGTTTACCACATTGAGCCTCCCCACAGGGCGTCCTTAGTTGCCCTGCTGATTCGCGTTCTGCTGCTGGTTTTGCTGTTGGTTTTGATTCTGCGGGGGCGGAGGTCGTTGGTTCTGGTTCTGGTTCTGCGGTCTATTTTGAGGGGGTCTGTACCCTTGGTTATTCCCGTTTCGCCCGTTTTGGTTTTGAGGCTGTTCTTGCCCCGCGACTAAGTCGTCCCTCTTTGTTATGTTCTCGAGCCTAGTTCGGCAATCCCGTCGAACGTGACCCATTCGACCGCATCGGTAACAAGCGCCTTGTTGCGGGCATCCCCTTGCCAAATGTGGTCGTCCACATCGCGGGCAAGGCGGTACCGGATCTTCTTGGTTGAACCTCCTCCCAGTGTTGGTTTGTTGGGGCCTATTCGACCCTCTGCGCTGCTCGTTCCTTCCAGTGTTGTTCTCGTTTCTTGAATCTCGACTTCTCTTGTCTTGAGGACCCCTGCTGGACTCCCCACTCACCCTTCTTTTCAGTTGCTGCACGCGTGCTACCGCCACAGCGCGGTCATACACAGCTTGCAAATCGGGGTAGTGTACCCCCGCGATCACCTCGCGCACAGACAGGTTCAGTCCCATCTCGAACTTCTGTGCCTTTTCCGCATCAGTAGGCACTAGCCTTGGTGCGAACCTCACCAGCTCCTTGAAGCGTGTGTAGTATTCTTGCACCGTTTGGCTTCCTTGCTTCAGTGACAGGAATTCTTCGTACATGGCAGCTTTGGTACTCAAGGGATAGAATCGATCCCTGAGTAGTTCCATCATCTCCATCCACGAGTAAGGCTCGTCATCTTCAGTCAGTTTGGCTTGCGTTGCTTGCCACCAGTCATCAGCTTCGCCTCCCAAGTAGTATGAAGCGACATGTACCCTCTCTCCTTCCGGACATTTGACCGCTCCCAGCAGCTTGTCAAAAGTCCGGATCCATTCCTCCAGTTTAGCTGGATCCTCCTCACCAGCATAGTGGGGCGGCTGGTAGGGATTCACCATCGCCAGGTAGTTAGGGCGAGCTTAGGGCGGAGGTACCGCCGCAGCTTGACCCTGGTTGACTTGCGCGCTTCCGAGCGCAATCAACACTTCCTCTATCGTCCTAAGACGATCGCCCACATTGTTCGGTGCGGGGGCGTCCTGCGCACCTTGGGGTTGTTCCTCATCAGGTTGAATTGGTTCAGTGACGTTTGGTGGTGTTTCAGTAGGTGTTTCAGTGATGGTTTGGGGAGCGGGTTGGGTTCTGCCTCTTCCTCTTCCTCTGGGTGCCATTCTGGTACAAATATGATAGATTAGGGCTGGTGAATTTAGCATATAGTCTAAGCAATTTCTATGAATGTATATGTGTGTAGTAATTTAGCACGTGGTGCTTTGTTCGGATTAAGAAGCATACGACGCCTCGGGGGTTTTATTTTAAAGTTTCCCTTTCGATTTTGAAAAATAAATAAACCGGCCATTTTATTTCCTCAAAAGAAATTTTAGTACAAAAGTAGAAATATTTTTCTAGCAAAACAATGTCTAACAATAGAATCTCTAGTGCCTCATGACGTCTCCCGGTGGGGTAGCAGGATCTTCCTCCGGATCTTCCTCCTCCGAACTCGGCGGTAGTACGTCGTCAAAGATAGTGTTTAAGTCTTGCCCGTGGGCATCGATGTATTCCTATAGTATTAAGTTTTGTGTAGTGAGGGTTTGGACTTGGCGTTCGAGTTGGTTTATGCGGTGATGATCCGCCTCTCTCAAGTTGCCCATGTGATGTAAATTGGCCTCCAACTGAGCCATACGGTACTTCATTTGCTCTAGGGTTTTGTGGGAATCGAGATGTACACTCATCATCCTGACCATCAACTGCATCATGTCCTGACTAGCCATCTAGCGCAAGCAAGAGATCTAAGTTAATATTCGCCAAGATTCTAAGTTCAATTCGCCAAGATTCTAGGTCCGAGTTTCCAAGATTCTAAGTTCAAGTTTCGCCAAGATGCTAAGTTCAAGTTTCGCCAAGATTCTAAGTTCAAGTTTCCAAGATTCTAAGTTCATAGCAGAGATGCAACATGCATATGCAAATGATATTTCCCCCCAATAATAATTTAATGCACCATATATATATATTTTTCCCATGGGTTTTAAAAAAAATTTCTCCATGGAAATAATAATTTAAAATTTAAAATAATAGTCAAAATATTAATAGTAGTTTAAAAATAATAATGGTTTAAAAATAATAGTTTAAAAATAGCCGGGCTCTGATACCAACTTGTAACACCCCGGTTTTTGGTCACCCAGGTCGGGATGTCACCGCCACATCTCCCTAGTAAGACACGGTTTCTCCGAGCTTACTAAAGAGATGCAAGGCTAGGTATTGCAGTATTTAAAACATTTAAAGCATTCAAAATAGCCCACACAATATAATTCAAAAATAATAATAGCATAGCGCAGCGGAAATATTTAGTTTAGTACAGTATCGCAGCGGAAAATATAAAAAGGGCCGACATGGCCAAAACACGGGTTAAACAGGCCCGTTCATAATATAGTCTAAGTGCGAAATTTAAAAGCAAAACAACAATCCCCAAAATCCCATGCATGGTTCGTGCTCACACATGCTCATTCCACATATTCTGTAAGGAAAGGAATAAAAATGGTTTTGGTCAGCAAAATTGCTGAGTAAGTTAACACATGCATGATTGTAGGGTTTAAAAGCCATAAATTTAATAATTTAACAAAGCATGATAATAACATAATATTTAATTTCATCTAATCCATATCCAATAGCATAATTTATCTCAGGGCTCTATTTAATGACACATATCACATGGTTTAATCACAAAGGTCATAATTTAAATAAAGCATTTAAATAATTTAATTGGACAACAACATAATTTAATCTAATTTAATTTAATTTAGAATCCCCATTACATTCCCGATTTGGTATTTCAAAGTTTCACGATAGCATCGCGATGTCAACAAGTTTAGCCGGTAGCCCGGCGGCCGCAACCGTATCAGCCATACCCAGTACCACTCCGGAGCCTCGGGAAACCCATACGGATATTCACGAGAGTGTAGGCTCTAAGTTTCGCCGTTTAGGCAATCCATATCTCAAATTTAGCGCGCGGGGTCACCATCGTCCATTACGGCACGAAGTGAATCGTTAGGGGGCACCCTGCAGAGCACTCACCCCTAATTTTAATTTATCAAGTTTGTAAGGGGATTTAGTTTTTAAAATCTGCCTTCCATTGTATTAATTTAGAAATAATATCTCAATTCGTTTCAACCCTAAAGGTTAATTCCATGTTTCAACAAGATTTCAAGATTTCGTTTCGGTAAATCACAGTTTACCCTAAAATTCGTCTAAACTCAGATTTAATTCCAAAAATTCCAAAATTTCAAATCTGACTCGGAAACATCAAGATCTACAACTTTCGTGTTTTAACTTTTTCAATCCGAGATACCTAAGTAGGTCAAAATTACCAATTTTCGCATAAGAAGAATTCTGTCCGAGTTTAATATGTCACTGTTTAAAGATTTCAAATTCTACCATATCAATTCAACTCCAAATTTAATGAAATTTGACAGGGATCATCTTAAGACATTTATCTACAACTTTCATGTTTGGCCAAAGATCTAAAACAGCCTAGATCCTATGTCAAAAACGTGATCAAGATCATTCCTAAGTTCTGTCCAAGATTTCGAGATCTAGATTCAAACAGTTCGGTTTCAACGGGTTTTCACATATCAAATCAACTCCAAAAATTCCCAAATTTTTACAGTAGCTAGGTCTAAGTCTTAGGAACATTTTTCGTGTTTTAAGTGTTTCCGTTTGAGTTCGTTTTAGGGTTCGGAAAAATTCAACAAATCTGTTGCGCCGGTAGAAAGTAATAGTTGACAGAATTTCAGTTTCATGTTAATCTTTTAGTTTTGAATGTTTTAATTCATCCCAAAACCATGTAAGAGTTAACTTACAGTGTCTATGAACGTCGGGGATGTCTAGTTCGGAGGCGTGGCTTCCAGATCACCGTTTCTCCTCTCCGTTCGTCGGGTTCTACGATCTAGATTCGATACGGGGTGTAGAAAGAGAAGAACCGAAGTTAGAATCCGTTTTCGGATTGAAACGTGAAAAGATTTATCAGACTAGAGCTTACCACAACGTTTGGAGACCTTGGATTTTCGTCCAAAGCTGCTGCCTCCGTTTGGTGCTTTCCGTCGACTCCGAATTTAGGGTTTCGAACGTATAGAAGATTGTAGGGTTTTGTAAACATGTTTGGGGCTCCCAAGGGGCTTATTTATAGAATTCTCAATCCCTAGGGCGTCCACAACCGACCTAAAGGTCTTGAGTCGAGAGATGTTCAACCGAAAGTCGAAAAATCCGCGCTCGGGCGAGAGATTCACGCAACAACCAAATCTGTCAAGTGGCGCGGTCGTGGCGCGCTAAAGCCCCTTCACCGCGCGGCCACCGCGCCGACTTCGCCTGGACTTCGGTCCGGGCGGGTCGTGCGATCCGTCGTGCTTTTCCGCATCTCTTTCGGGTTTCTATCCCTCTATGCTCCCGAATTCCGATTTCCGGGGTATATTCGGGTTCATACTTTCTCTCTAATTTTATTCTCAGTCTAATTGGATGTTTTGGACTCGAATACTCGAGTTCATTAGTGTCGGGTTTTGGTGTACCATTTATCCATCCTTTTATTGAATTAAATTCCTTTAATTCCTTTTTAAGTAAAAATCTCATTTCTCATTTCCTTATCTTTATTTATTTCTTTTATTTGCTGGATTTGTTTATTTATTTATAGTATTTATTTTATTTATTATTTATTTATTTAATTATTGTTTTATTTTATGTTGGAAAATTCTCGGGTATTACAGCTTCCCCTTCCAAACACCTGGAGACCACATCAATTCGGTCTAGACCGAATTGATGGTTCGGTCTCCAATAGACCGAATTACCCAATCTTCTACCCCTTTATATTCTTCTTTCCCCCTCTTTTCCCTCACTTTCACTTTTCACACTTCGATATTTTCCCCCGTATCCCCTCTCGCGAACTTCGTCTCCCTCGCGAAACCAGAGCTCAAGCCAGAGTTTTTCTTTGATCAACTCCGTGCAAAGTGTTTAAAAATGGCGTCTTCTTCGTCTAATCCTACTGGGAGTGTCGGGTAAGTTCCCTATTTCGATTTCGCACCCTATTTTCGCGATTTCCAGTGTTGTTCTTCCATGTTTTTGCGAAATTGGTAATGGGGAAGGAAATGAAGCCTGTTTTCACGTTGGGGATGGTCGGAATGTAGTCGGAGTGTAGTGGGCATGATCGGGAAGAGGGTAGAACGCAATAGGCAGAACCTAGGGTTTGTGTGTTTATGTTCGAAATTGTCATTGTTGTGATTCTTTAGTTTTCTGTGGTGTTGGGGATGTCTTATTTCGAAAATGAGGGCTGCAAAACCCTCAAAAATCATGTTTTTGTTCATTATGTGGTTTTGTTGTTCTGTTTTTGCTGTCTGTGTACATATTTGGTTAACTGTGTTTGGGGTTATAAATCTGTGAAAATGGAAAACACGGTGGTTTGTTTTTCCTTTACAATCACTGTGTTATTTTACGGGTTATGTGATAATGTTAATTGGATATGCATGTTGATGGTACTGCCGTATCTATGTTTTGGAGCATGAGTTATTGGCTAAATTTTTGCATGATCATGGTATGAATGGGTTGTTTGTGTTTGTTCTCATTTATGCATGTACTGTGTTATATATCGTTTGTCAATAAATGCTTTTGTCGGGTACCTGTTAACCACAAATTGCAAACTCAACTCGAAAGTTGATATCTCAACTCGAAAGTTGATGTTTGCACATATGGGAAACATGGTATTATAGACGAAACCATGCCAAAATTTTTCCAACACTTTTGGCATGGCATTTATGTCTAAAAAGACAAAAAGTGGTAGAATGTTCTTTTCTTTTAAAGTGTTTGACCTGTGCTCATTTCTTTGGGCTAAATGGGGAATATTCAAATGGAACACCTTGTTTCATTCTTGAACATCCATTTCCCAAAATAAATCCAAATGGGGGACCACTCACACCCCCAATTTTATTAAATAAACAAGTCAACACTTCTCATAAAAATCCAAAAATGCTCTTTTTGTGTTTGTGCATGTTTATTTTATTTTTATTCTCCATGATCCATTACTACATGCTAGTGATTGCATAATTGGCCATGTGCAATTGTTCCTCACCATTAATCATCTCGCTACCTTTTTCACATGATTTAAATCACTTTTTAAGTGATAAAAATCCCAAATCTCTTTCGTAGGCTTAATAGCCTATGAAATTTTACCTTTTTGGTCCTTTGACCACTCCAAAAACATTTTAGACTATTTATAGTCTAAGAAAAATTTTGTAAAGGTCCCAGATCCTTATTTCTCTTACCTCTCTCTCTATTCTGTTGCAATAAGAGTTGGATTTAAAAATCCGACTCCATGTCTTTTTTATCTAATAAATTCAAGTAAAAACCAATTAAATCACATTTAGAGCTTAGCTCAAAATGTGAGGATGTTGATTTTTCCAACTTGAAAATGTTTATCAAAAACTTGCTAAAAATAGTTTCAACTCTCTCATTCAGCGACCTATGTTTAGAACTAGCTGAAGGAGTGAGACTACTGGTATCAGACTTGTTTACTACTCCATGTCTTTCCAGAGGCATCATTCCCGCAGACCCAAATCAAGATCAAGAGGGAAGAACTGAGCTGTTGGACCTCCCGGTGGAACTCTTGGGGGAGATCCTCTCTCGCATCGGAGAGGACGACATTAAAAAGGTGTTCACTGTTAGGGAGGCATGCAAGAAACTCAGGGATGCGGCAGATCTCCCCATTGTCTACAAAAGGTGCGAGCTGGAGACCACCATCGTGAAGATGTGGCAGCAGGGAGTCGAAGAGCAGAAAGAGGAACTCCTGCTAAAGTGTGAGGAAGCTGGGAACTTCAACCTCCAGCTCATTCCAGCTCTGCAAGCATTTGGAGCGGGGGACGAGGGTCAAGCTTGCGAACTACTGAAGGAAGGGATTGAGGACAATCATAAAGCCTCAATCTTTGTCAGGGGGTACATGCTGCTCAGCAAGGTGGACAATGAACAGGTCCAGCAGGGGGTGGCAATGATCAACAGGATAGTGACTGATAAATCAGTCATGACATATGTGGGGACCAATGTCTTTGCATGGCTGGCTGATAGCCTGGAGACTCCTGACCTGTTTGGCAACCAAGGACCCAGGGTTTACTGCTCAAGAGTGCTGGAGAATGGTGAAGCAGACGAGGGTGATTACTGCGTGCCCTGCAGCCTGACCAACTTCGTCCACTGGAGCAGGATCTTCTTTCAGGGTTAGAAGAGAAGGATGCTGAAGGTGGACTGAATCTGTAGAGATTCACTTTTGACTGGGCTAACTGGAGCTTTATTTAGGAGATCTTTTGACTGCTTATTAATGCTAACTTTACCCAAGTGTATAGCATCTCCTGTAACTATTGTATTGGTGAAGTACAGTGATTAAGGTCGTGTGTTGTAAAACGAACCTTGAAACTGCTAATTATGATGGTCCGAAATGTATTTTGGAAGCCAGTATTTATTGCTTTCCACATAGAGAATTTCGTTTTTTGAATTCTCAAATTATTTTGAAAAAGATGTGTGACAGTCGAAGATGAATAAGTGGCTGTCACGCCAAAAACAAAGCTGTGACATGCTTGCATGTTCACAGTGTCTTTTTACTGCTTTCAATTAAATAACAGGCACAAAACGAGCATAAATCTGTCACCTAAATTCACATGTTGAATTTATGCTAAGGATGAACTTTTCAAACTGTTAAATTGGGATAAAACAATTAAAAATATGCATGATATAAATTCTTGAGGTTTTGAGCTATAAAAATCCAATGATATGATCACTTGAAAGAAAAACAAAATTTTCATGTTGAGAATTTGATTGAATAATTTGCAAGAATTTTTCAAAGGCTAAATTCAAGAATAAGGGTGTGACATGATCAAACCGTCCATGTGAGATCTGAGCCGAGTCATTTTTACTCAATATTTCTTTGATGTGTGAAAATCAATTCGATTAAAGGACACTAGAACTTGCAATTGGGACCGATTCAAGACCATGCCATATTCCCGAAATCGAGTACATGATCGAGGCACTTAGAAAACCCAAAATTTTGGCCTTCTTTTGAATTCCAAACCCAAAATATTTTCCCTTTAGGATTAACCAAGTCGAGCCTTTAAGCCTAATTTTTCTTTGAAACCACTATACTATTCCCAACCTTATAAAAAGACCAAGAAATCAAACCCAGGTGTACACGAATCAATTCCATCAAGGCATTATAGTTTATGATCATCAAAAATATCAATCGGTACTCTTAAACCGATCAAATATATATATATATATATATATATATATATATATATGTTGAGAAATAAGTTGCAATTGACAAAGCATATTAGACAAAGTCTAATGTCATGCAATAGAAAAGAAAAACAAAAGAAAGAAAGAAATTTTGATGATCATAGATTTCAAGTAAAAATATGCCAAGTTATGATGGAATGAATTCATGTCACTTTTAGCCTAATAATTCCCTTCCATACCAAATGTTACAACCGTATGCCCCGTTATAACCTTAAATAAGACCTCGAGTCGAGGAAATGAGTAGGTGGCGAGTTGGTCTAATTGCAAGCTTATGGGAAAATTTATTTGAATTTGATTATGAGCGTATTGTTTCAAAGCCAACTTTGAGAGTGAGTGAAATTTCCGACTTTACTATATGCGAGGTTCTGCTTTGATTGATTAATGTTCATGTCATGTCTGAATTCAAGAATTAAACCAATGAAAATTTTCTATACATATATTCAAGAAAAATTAACAATATTGATTGATTTGTATACCTATCCAAGTGAGAAGTATCATTTCATTAAACACTGCAATCAAGAGAGTTTAATACTTGTAATTTTGATTGTATTATCCCAATATAACAAGAATGAATTTTTGAAGCCACGCAAATGGATTGATATGCAGAGTCCATGCTCTTAGGAGCACTGACTCTGACTGCTCGGGGACGATCAGTATTAAATGTGAGGATGTTGATAATGGCCAAAATTGTCCATTATTTCCAATCCATTTTCTTGTCTGAGACGGACATTTTGATCGTATTTCCATCTTATTTTAATAAGAAAGCAGTTGAATGCGACAGATTGATGTAAGTTTGTAAAAATAATAAGCTGGTAATGAAAGACACAAAAATATGCAATTTTAATTGCATTTGTGTTAGAAAAATCCAAAAACATGAAAAAAGGAAAAAGAAAAGAAAAAGGAATGAAAAGATGGGCAAAAGAATAAGATAGCCCACAAAAATCAAAAAGATGGGAAAAAGAATGAAAATCCTACAAATTGAAATTTTGGTTAAGTGTTGAAGATCAATTCGGTCTATACGCAATTCGACTTAAACCGAATTGCTCATTAGACCGAATTGCTGAAGAGAAGAAGAAAAAGAGAAGTGTTGAGGAAGAGAAGAGCAACCAATTCGGTCTGTGGCAATTCGGTCTAAACCGAATTGACCCCTAGATCGAATTGCACCATGGAAAGAAGACTTTGAGCAGAACAGAAAAGGAGGAGTTCGATCTATACAATTCGGTCTAGGCCGAATTGATTGCATAGATCGAATTGCCTTAAAGCAAAGAAGCCAAGCAGGAGCCATCTTCAATTCGACAAGGCCAATTCGGTCTACCCATAGACCGAATTGATGGATGAATACCACATTCCAGCTCAAGATCAAGAAGGAAGACCTCATGCAATTCAAATTGCATCAATTCGATCTAAACCGAATTACATGAGGAGACAGAATCACATTCAAAATTGCAGCTGTGAAGCACGTGAGAAATGCATGATGGGCCTAGGGTTTCGAGAAGAAGTATAAAAGCTGACCTTCCTCAACACAAAAAGAAAGATTTCCAATCCTTACACACTTGGACAGTTTGCTGGGAGACAAAAAGGAGCAGAAGGTTCTTCACCCCTTAAGGGTTAGGTAGGTAGTGTAGTTTATTTTCACGCTTGTAATGTAGTTTTATTGCTTTTGAGCTTAGTTTATTTTTCATAAGAAGCTTGTTACCACCCTTAGTGTAGCCATTTCCATAAACTTTAACTGCTTTGTACTTAGAATGAACCCTACCTTCAAGTCAATGAATGGTTTTAGGGTTATTTACTGCTTTCAAGTGTCAATACAAGAAAGAATCCAAAAATGGGTTTTCATTTCAAGTGTTTGGCATTTATTTAATGCTTTCCTTAGCAATAAATGGTAGAATGTTTGTTTGTTTCAACTAGGTTACATTTATTATGTCCTAGTTGACTTACATTCTCAATAAATGTGTGTTAGTGGGCTTTTGGCTTGATTTTACACCTTAGAGATTCAAATAAGTGCTCTTAGGTTTTAGACACTCTTAGGCTTGTTAGAATTTATTTTCATGCTTTTCAGTTGTTGTTTTAGTCTCTTTCGTTAGCTTATTGTTGCCTTAGATAATGTAGGTGTTCTTATTTTTAAGCATGTGTTCTTATTTGTTCAGTAGATGTTTAAGCTCTTGATCTTTGATTGCTTGTTTTTAGTTCTAAGGTTTGTTTCATGCCAATACCTGCTAGCCACGTAACCTAGGTCTATTTTCCTTAAAAACACTCATTAGTGTGGCTGTGAGGTGACATTGATGTGAAATGAAGGATTTGGTAAATCTTATCCATCATGAACCACACAATGTAAACCGAACCTGCACTAATGAGAAAAAAGACATGCAATTCGATTTGAGGCAATTCGGTCTAGACCGAATTGCTCATGAGAATGGAATTGCATGGCAAAAATATTTGTTGAATGCTTTACCTGAAAATTTATATGCAAATTCGATCTAGGCAATTCGGTCTATACCGCATTGCCCATGAGACCGAATTGCATAGCAAAAAGTGTTGTCTTCATGTGGTTTTCTAAGCAATTCGGTCTAGGTGATTCGGTTTAGACCAAATTGCTCATATAGACCGAATTGGCTTTGGAAACCACATTGTATGCATTCCATCCCTTCATGCCTTAGTTTGTTTTATTGTTTCTACCAATTCGAATTGCCAATTCGGTCTAAACCGAATTGACTTGGCAATTCGAATTACCCTCATTTTGGGGTAAATGTCTTAGCCAAATTTGAGTGAAGGAATGACTTCATCAATTCGAATTGTCCAATTCGGTTTAGACCGAATTGCTTGACAATTCGAATTAGAGGATGCTTCATGACTTTACAAGGATTAATTGGGTATGGTGTTACTTCATACCTCATGCATCCTCAATTCGGTCTCTTTTGCATTTTGCCCAATAGACCGAACTGCTTTCTTCCTTCTATTTTAAAACTCCAAATATTTTATTTCAAGAGTTGTGTAAGTTGCATGGGTGTATTGGGCCTAAGCCCATTGCATCTAATTTTATCCATTACACATCTCAATCCATTAGTGTCTTAATTATTGTGTGATTAGCACTCACACAATACCAAAAACATTTTCTTAACTTTGTTTATTTTTCCCTTTCATCGTGTGTATGAATGAGTAATAAGAAATACCACAGATCAATGTTGGCGAAAAGGTCCCTTCACCGGGATAATGATTAGCTCGTCTTCTGTGTATTAATTATTACTCGTTATTTTGCATTGTCTGATTAGTGGTTGGTGGAAGCTACGGCGAAAAGGTCCCTTCACAGGGATCACGATTAGTCACTCAGCCAACTCCTAATCAGATACAGTTTTCTTCATTTTATCTTAATTTCAAACCTGAATCTAGAATTGTAGTAATAATAGATGATATATGCCAATGTCATCTAATAATTATTACAGTAATAGAACATGTGGGTTTTCATCCAGATTCACAGACAGTGAAGTCTAAGATGACGGCGGCAACTGTCATTTAAGGGATTCTACTGTCTAAAAATCATTCCATCTGGGGTACTTGGGACCCGGACAGCAGATGTTTGCAGTTCGGATAAGCCCAACTATTTCTGGCATTCTCTTTGGCCAACTTATTCTTATCTCAGGCTAATCCATCTTTGTGTATCAAATTCTGTCTAACCCCACTCTATATTTTGGGGTATTTTATGTTACTTCTCATATACATGTATGCATGATATTATTATGTAGATATTGTGGTCCATAATATTTTGGAAATCCTTCTCCTTGGACGTAGAAGTCTTGATTTAAATCAGATGCTGCACAATAGATTTCCACATAAATTCCTTTATAAAATCCGGATCTGAGTAAGGGATAAATTCGACAGTTATGACTAATTCATATTCTACTGGGGGTTGATTTTGAGAGCTTAGAAGCAGAGTCAGCGAATAGGTCTCACCTAGACTGAAAGGATCTGTGTTGAAATTGAGAGTTTAGTACATGTTTAGGGAATGATTTTCAAATATCTATTTGCTTCTCAAAATTGCTGTGTGTTGGAAATCTTTTATTAAATGTTGCATTTCTAAGGTAGGGTTGAGTATTCTTTCAACTACTATCTTCTCTCACCAAAGCCTAAAATTGAGTCTTGAGTGAGTACATTCGGAATAAACCTTCATAGGTTTGTTCCACTCATGTTTGTATCTCATAACTAACCGAATGTTATAAGCCCTGTGGCTTACTGATATTTGGGAAGTTCTAAATCTGCATCTGGTCACCAAGACCAGGGGCTCTTTTATACTAACGGATTGTGATGATCTTTTAAGACTTCCGAGTGATAGGTTTTTAAATGCTTTCTTTACTGCTTTCTTTACCGCTTTCTTTAAAATGCTTTCATAGAGGTCACTCGGAAGAACTAGAGATGTGTCTGCCGGTTGTAAGGTTTAAGAGTTATGGATTAGTTCGGGGTTAGATTTGGACTTTGGGTGTGACAAGGGGGACGATAGGAGTACTTGGCATATCAACTAATGATATGCACCACAGATGACTAACATACTCTTGCAAGGCATTGCAAATGGGAGTTATTAATCTGTGGTATCTTAGAAATTGAGGTCCTAAGAGCATGTAAATTCTCACTGTAAGTACCTGTCTGTTAAAGGGAACATAGTGCAGAAAGCATGAGAGTTAGCTAACTGATGAATTACCCTAACCGAAGATCTGTGTATTAAAATGGAAGTTTAATTGTGCTTCATCTGAATCTTGTCCAATCTTTATTATTTTCTCCCTGTCCCTTCTGTCACATTTTAATTCGCTTTCGCAGAATAGTTTTATCTGCTTTCTTAGCATAATTCTTACCGCTTCCTTAGAATAAGTTTAATCGCTTTCTAGACTAAATTTTAACATGCTTTGTAGAATAATCTTTAATTGTTTCCATAGTCTAATTTAAATATTGTCAAGTAGTTGTTAGAAACTATTGCAAATCTTGAACCGAGTAACCGAGTGGAAAATCTTAGTAAATGACGTGGGCCCTGCTTCTATCGCACATCCTCCAGTGAACGATCCGGTCTTACTATAAATTACTGCAATTTTTGATACCGTGCGCTTTCGAGGGCACAGTTTCTTAACACGAGTAATAAAAACGTGACAACCTATAATATATCCCTAATCCCAACTCCATCTTCATAAATTGGTTTCACTGAATAAAAATTGAAAACCAGGATTATGATTTTCAGAAAATACTCAGATAGTGGGAATGTGTTAAAAGTTTCATGGCAAGGATCTTCATGACATGAAACTATGATAAGTTTCATGATGCCACGTGCCGGGGACCTTCAGTGTGACAGACTAAAGGTCAAGATTGAACTATCTACCTCGGGTGCACCATGAAAAGTGTCAAAAGTTTCATGCCAGGGAGGATCACAGCGCCGTTTGAAATCAGAGTTTCCCACATGAGTAATAAAAAGTGAAATATATCCTTAAACCCCTTCCCCACGAATCATAACTCTTTTTTTTCTTTTAATAAATTTAACTTGGCATATTTTAGAAAAGCTCGTGTAGGAAATTGTCAAAAGTTTCAACTGCCCTGTTGTTAGTGTGCTGTATTGACACCAATAAGATCCTGCATGAAATGTTTAGTGCCCACAATCTCCCCCTCATTTCATGAAGAGGTTGATTCATCAAAAATAGGTCTCAAACCAGTATGATGAATAACAATTCAGAATTCCACACTAACAACAAAGATTAGTAGATCAAGTCTAAAATAAATGGTAGTCAAAACATAAGAGTAACACCAGCTAAAAATAACCAATTAGATCATATGAATCAGGCATAGAAATCCAATAATATCAAACCACAAAATAGAGTAAGCATTAGCAGTCATCAGCAATCAGCAGCAAACAAAAACATCCAAAAACATCCAGCAGTTCAAAACGTATCCAGCAGGTAAGTAAATATTAGTTACAGACCCAAATATAGCAACAAAAATTATCAGTTTAGAATGTACCCCCTTAACATGTTGTCAACATTACCCATTAACCACGGTCAGCAGTCAGCAGAGACCAGAGACTATACTCCCCCTTGATGAATCAAGCCTCCTCATCATCCTCCTCTCCAGTAGGCGGAGGATCAAATAAGCTGGGAAGGAGCTTCAACATGTTGTTGTTCTGCTTCCGGATGCGGAGACCAGCATTGATGACATTTGAAACCTCCTCATTCTGTCGAAGAATGATAGTCTTAAGATGATTAACCAGAGCAGTACCGGACAGAGCAGGACCAAGTAGGATGTCATTGTGCATATTTCGCAGGTCAGTTGAGGGAGTGTTCTGCTTGATTGGAATGCGTTCTTCCTTAGGAACTTTGATCCCATTCTTTTTCAAGAACCGGGTAATCAAAGCAGGATAAGGAAGAAGATCATTCTTGCCAATGGATCCGCGGGTATAACCTAACATCTTGGAAAGCACAGAGAGACCAAAATTTGTCATGTTAAGATACTTTTCAATACAAAACATGAGTTTACCCATATGAGAAGACACTTGACTGGCGTTGGTTGTTGGAAGGATGTTGGAACTACACAGACGAAAGAGACAGTTGTATTTGAGAGTAAGCTGCTGAACACGAAGCTGTCCCCGACCAAAAGCAACACTCTTGGTGTTTGAAATCTCATAAGCCACTTCGGCATTTGAGTTAGGCATGTAGCTCGTAACATCATCCAGGTTGCTTTTAGCTGAACCTTTAACAACGAGTTAATAACTTGAGGAAAAATCTCCAGTATCTTGCCTCGTATGTAGACCTTCCCTCCAAACGGGGATTCAGCATCCAAGACATCGGGATGAAGGTTTGCGTAGAACTCGCGAACCAAAGCAGGAGAGTAATCCTCGAGTTTCGTGGCCCAGTAGAGAAGCTTTGTGTCTTCCAAAAACTTTGTAAAACCAAGCTCCTTGTAGATAGGATGAGTAAACTGCTCCTCTGGTATGAAGTCCCTATTATTGAGCTCCTTGGCAAATTTTTGTGCTTCCTTGTCATAGAATCTGTAGTTCAGGGCATCACTAACAGTCATTGGGCCAACCTTTTTCGGTCGTTTCTGTGTTGTCTCAACAGCAGGCTGCTTATCCTTCCTTTTACGGGAACGAGTCACAGGGGTACGGGCAACAGGGGCGATGTTCAGGTGTGACTTCACGATCAGGTTCATTGTCTCTTTGTAGTTCGTCTTCTCCAGCAACATCGTCATCAGGATTAGCCGAATCAAAGAGATTGTCATCATCTCCTTGAGGATACTCCGTCGTGGTTCCATCATCCCAATCAACAGTAAAAGTTTCCTTCTGCGGTGCTGGAAGAGCGGATGCAGGAGGTGCAGGGAGAGCGCCAGCAGGGGGTAAGGAATCAAGAGGTAAAACGTCATTGACGTTTTCATCAACAGGTTCATCAGCATTGTTGTCAGCATTTCCACCAGACGATTCTCCAACTTGAGTTGTTGAAGGAGTTTGAACTTGTCCACTCAGCGCTTGAAGAACAGACGAGACTATTTGAACTGGATCAATAGGTATCTCAGTATTTGTTGGGGCAGAAGACTCAGTAACCGGATCAGTAAGGGATTTTGGGGAAGAGGAAGACGCCATTATTGAAGAAGTTAAAGCTGCACAACTAAGAAAACAAAGACACGAAGAAGAAAAAGTGCAGAAACCAGTTGTGAGATGAAGTATTTAAAGAGGAAAGTGAGTAAGAAACGTTTAACCACGATTGATAGAGGTGAAACGGCGGAGTAATGATGGCGGTTTCGAGCGACGTGAACTGCAGAGGTGAAGGGACGGTTACAGTCGTCACAGGGTTATGATGACACTCTGCAGACATCAAATCAGAGATCTTCCCAAATCAAAATTTTTTTTTCTTTGTCTTTATCCGAATTCTCTCTCTAATGTGCTTGGGCCTGTAAAGTTAGTGTACAAAGCAAAACAAAAACGGCCCAAAGCATAACAATATTTAATTTGTGTAGAAACTTAGGCCCAGAATTGTTCTAAGCCTATCAAACTTATCTCCCTCCATGGCTTTGGTTAGGATGTCAGCACGTTGCTCTGACGACCCTACATGTTGAATATCACAAATATTATCTTCAACCAAATCTCTAATGAAATGATACCTGATATCAATATGTTTGCTCCTATTGTGAAGCACAGGATTCTTAGAGATGTTTATAGCGCTTGTATTATCACACAGTACTACAAATTTCTCTTGATTCACTCCATAGTCTGCCAAAGTTTGCTTCATCCACATAAGTTGAGAACAGCAACAGGTAGCAGCTATGTATTCTGCTTCAGCTGTAGATAGAGCAACTATATTGTGTTTCCTTGAGTACCAGCTAACCAAATTATCGCCAAGGTAGAAACAGCCACCTGTTGTTGATCGTCTGTCATCACAACTTCCTGCCCAATCTGAATCTGTGTATCCTATAAGATCAAGTGATGATCTTTTGGAGTACCAAATTCCAAGTCCAATGGTTCCCTTTATGTATCTCATGATCCTCTTAGCTGCCTTGAGGTGTGTCTCTTTAGGTTGAGATTGAAATCTAGCACATATTCCAGTACTATAAGAGATATCTGGTCTGGTTGCTGTTAGGTAGAGAAGACTACCTATCATACTCCTATAGAGAGCTTTTGTTCAACATCACTGCTGGTATCACTTTTAGAAAGTTTCTCATGTAAACCCTGAGGTGTTCTAGCCACTTTGTTGTCTTCTAAGTTAAACTTCTTGAGCATATTAGTTGCATACTTCTCTTGTGACAAGAATATCCCATCCTTTCCTTGTTTAATCTGCAGTCTAAGAAAAAAATACAATTCTCCAAGCATACTCATCTCAAATTCTGTCTTCATAGCATGTATAAATCCTTTTCTTAGTTCTTCTGAAGTATAACCAAAAATGATGTCATCAACATACACTTGAACAACTATGATGTGTTTATCTGAATGCTTAATGAAAAGGGTCTTATCTACATTTCCTCTGGTATAACCGTTGTTAACAAGGAATTGTGACAGCCGTTCATACCAGGCTCGAGGTGCTTGTTTAAGACCATATAGAGCACCCTTGACTCTGTAAACATAATCTGGATGTTTATGGTCTTCAAATCCAGCTGGTTGAGCCACATATATTTCCTCCTTTATTTTCCCATTTAGAAAAGCAGTCTTGATATCCATTTGGTACAACTTGAAATCCAAGTAGCATGCAACAGACAATAAAATTCTTACTGCTTCCATTCTGGCCACTGGTGCATATGTCTCCCCATAGTCCAGACCTTCAATTTGTGTGTAGCCTTGTGCTACTAATCTAGCTTTATTTCTGACTATGTTTCCATGCTCATCTTTCTTATTCCTAAAGATCCATTTAGTACCAATAATGTTGATGTTGTCAGGTGGTGGTACTAACTCCCATACTGAGTTTCTTTCAAATTGAAGTAATTCATCCTGCATGGCAGCGATCCAGTATTCATCTTTGAAAGCCTCTGTAGCATTTTTTGGTTCCACCTTTGATATGAAGCAATTCATACCATCTAGTTGCTTGTAATCAATTCTCTTGCTTCTGGTCTGCCTTGGTGCATCTACTCCTCCAATAATATCAGTATTAGAATGATGCTTCAAGGTTCTAGGACCTTTCCTTTTATCAACATCAGTAGTATCAGACGGTTGTTGCTCTTCTTCAGTATCAACTAAAGACTCAGATTCTGCACCAGTTTCTACATCAGCATCAATTGATGGTTCATGTGATTCCTCTGATGGTGGATCAATAATAGGAAAGTAATGTAGACCATCTTCATCTTCAGATAATCCTTTAGATAAAGAATCTTCAAATAAGACGTTCACAGATTCTATAACTTTCTTACTATCAGATAAGTATACTCTATAAGCTCTGGAGTTGTTAGCATAACCTAGAAACACCCCTTTTTCTGATCTAGCATCGAACTTCTTAAGTTGTTCTCGATCCCTGTAAACATGACAAGGACAACCAAATGTATGAAAATATTTAACATTAGGAAGTTTATCATACCATATCTGATAAGGAGTGAAGTTCGTTTTTGGCCTCAAAAGAACTCTATTTGCAACATGGCAAGCTGTGTTGATTGCCTCTGCCCAAAATGTCTTTGGAAGTGTACTATCATGAAGCATAGACCTTGCCATCTCCTGTAAGGTCCTGTTCTTTCTTTCAATAATACCATTTTGTTGAGGAGTCTTTGGGGCAGAGAATTCTTGAGCAATTCCATGTAGTTTACAGAATTCAGTAAACTGTTGGTTGTCAAACTCTCTTCCATGATCAGTTCTAATCCTTTTGATCTTAGCCTGTCTTTGATTCATGATCTTCAGGCTTATAGACTCAAAATACTCAAAGGCTTCATCTTTAGATCTGAGAAAACAAACAAAAGTGAATCTAGAAAAATCATCAACTATCACAAGTACATACCTCTTGCCATTAAGGCTTTCAACTTCTAATGGACCCATCAAGTCCATATGAATAAGTTCAAGGCAGTGATTTGTGGTAATTTCATCAACTCGTTTGTGTTGAGCCTTAGTTTGTTTTCCTTTGGAACATCCTTCACAGACAATTTTGGAATTGTTCTGTAGTTTGGGCAACCCTTTGACAGCACCAGAAATGCTTAATTTGTAGAGAGTTTGATAATTCAAGTGTGTCATTCTCTTGTGCCATAGGCTTGTAAGATCTTCTTTCAAAATCAAAGCCCTGTCTACTGTTTCCTTTAAGATGTAACAATTGTTAGTAGACCTTTTTCCTGACATAATACACTTATAGTCTTTAAACACATAACAAGTATTCATGTCAAATAGCATTAAGGATTCTTCATCACATAATTGACTTATGGAAATCAAGTTGGTAGTCAATCCTTCTACAAAGTAAACTTTAGAAAGATTATAAAGGACTCCCTTGTCAATTTTACCAAAACCAGTGATCTTGCTTTTAGCACCATCACCATACATCACCTCTCCACAATCTTGCTCTGTAAAGTTTTGAAGAATGTTCTTTGTTCCAGTCATATGCCTAGAGCATCCAGAGTCAAAATACCACAAGGTATTTTTATGATGTGCCTGAAATGATACAACAACAAGACCAAGTGATTGTTGATTAGAATGTTTAGGTATCCAGGCCTTACGAATCTGGGTCTTCTTCTGTAGTTCTAACGATGGCCAGACAACAGGTCTTCCATTTATGAGATCTTGAACAATCCTTAGACAAGTGTCTGCTTGATGACCAGGTAGACCACAATAGATACAATCCCTTGAGTCTTGGGGTGCAATATTGACTTGAATAGGCACATTTTTATAAGTAGCAGCATGGTTTGATTCTTCACCAAGATATCCTCCACTGACAAAAGTTCTCTTGGTTGATTTGAACTTGTTTGGCTTCCCTTTCTTCTTGTAACCAATACCTGAAAGATCACCAGGTCTTTTGCATAATGAAAGAACTGAATCCAATTTATTTTTACCTTTTACCATTTGAGAGAGTTCATTGCATTTAGCTTGAAGTTGTAGATTTTCTGTGGCCAAGCAGGTCTTTGCATCAGAAAGTTTGGAGCATTCAACTTGAAGTTCCTCTACTTTGAGCTTAGCTAGTTTCAATTCCTTTTGAATTTTGATCTTCTTAGCAGATAGATTGTCATAGGAAATTCCGAGGTCAGCCAGTCGTGATAACAACTTCTTGTTCTCACTGAAGACAGTATCATACTCGAACTTTAACTCTTCATATGCATCAGCTAGCTTAGAGTATATTTCACTGATATTACCTGCATTCATAGAATCATCTTCATCAGTAGAATAATCTATTGAATTTGTTATACCTGGTTGGGGGCTACAATCACGAATAGTCAATGCTACAACATCTTCTGAATCACTTTGTTGTTCCTCAGTTGCTTCAACATCGGATTCACCATCACTAAGAGTAGCTTGATATGCTTTTCCCTCTTTCCTTTTGGCAGTAGGACATTCCTTCTTGACATGTCCTTTTCCTCCACATTCAAAGCACACAATAGAAGAGAATTTGTCAAATTTTTCTGGCTCCTTAAGTTTCCTGACATTGTTGCCTTTGCCTTCATATTTCTTGGATCCTTTATTCTGTTGTTTGTCAGTCGTTGTAACACCATGCGAACTGGATTTCTGAGGCTTGCCTTTCAGTAACTGTCTTGCTCTCTTTTCTTGAAGGAATTTAGCCATCCTTCTAGTGATCAAAGATAATTCCTCATCTAAATCATCATCAGAATCTTCAATCTTCTCAGCCTTTAGAGCTATACTCTTCGATTTCCTTTGCTCCTTGATTCCAGATGATTCATCTCATAATTTTGCAAATTACCAACCAATTCTTCCAAAGTCATGGTGTTGGTCTTCTCACTTTCTTCAAGAACTGAAATCTTCCCAGAATATTTAGGTGGCACAGTGCGTAGCATCTTTCGAACCAGTTTTTGTTCATCAAAATGCATTCCAAGCTCTATGCATTGATTAACCACATTTTGAAATCTTTCAAAATAAGTTGAGATGTTTTCATCATCTGTCATCTCCAACCTGTCATACAAAGATTCAACGCGATGTAATCGAGTTAGTTTAACATCAGCAGAACCTTCAAACCTGACTTCAAGAAATCTCCACATATCATGGGCATTTTTGCAATTCTTGATCATCCTATGTTGTGCCTCTTCCATGGCTCCACTGATCGCGTTCATAGCTGCATAATTCCCTTGTTTTGCAGCCCTTTCTGCCGCTGTGTATTCAGCCTTTCTGGCTAATCGGATTATTGGAGCAGCAGCTGGTGCAGCGGTGGTTGTGGTGGCAGTTGTAGAAGTGGTGTCCGTTGATGTGGATGTGATCGTTGTTGCAGTGACAACGGCAGGAGTCTCAGTCCTCGTTGGTGGTTCCCATGCTTCTTCGACTGCATCCCAGACATCCTCTCCAAGAGCCCTAAGATAGCACTCCATTCTTGACTTCCAGTAGCTGTAATTGTTTCCATCGAAGACCGGTGGACGAAGATGCGAAATTTCCCTACTCATTATGAATCTTGAATCTTCAGAAAAAGCGTTTGAAGATTGGCTCTGATACCAATTGACAGTACCAACGAGCAGGGTGTTAATGAGTAGTTCTGATCACACACACACACGATTGCAGAAAAGTAAAGAACAATCGTTTGTTGACCCGGTTCGGACCTCCTGTCCTACATCCGGGGGATTCCAATCCAGGCGAGAATACTTCAACAAAGATCAAGAACGACTACAGAACTCGAACTAGTTTCTATCAACTCGATCTAGAGAATGACAAGACTCCCCCTCAATCTCTAATCTCCCTAATGAGAAACTCTGTAACGATCATGTAGTTCCTGCAACTTGTTGACATCCCTGAACAAGAACCCTATACTAATTCAAGAAGTTTCCTTGCTTGAATTTACAACTCGATCTAAGATATACAAACATGAATTACACAAATTCACTCCAGAACAAAACCCTTGATCATCTAAACATGAAGAACTTGTTTTGACTTCTAGAGTATATCTTCTAATCAAGACTAATATCTCTCGGTAAAGTGTAGAAGATTGAAAGTAAAAATTACAAAGACTGACTCAAAGACACAACTAGATGAAATATATATAAACTGAGAAACATCTTGGTCTTTGAGTCCCTGGAGCTGGTGAGGCTTGATCGGCAAACACAAAACTGCCCTGTTGTTAGTGTGTTGTATTGACACTAATAAGATCCTGCATGAAATGTTTAGTGCCCACAGTGAATAACAATCAAAAAAAGGTCATCTGAACAAAAAACAAGAAGTACAAATCTTTGGGAAATTGCAACAAGTGATAAAGAGAGAGTTAACTCACAGAAAGGCGAACACCCTTGGCTTGACAGAACTTCCTAACCCTGGGCTGTTGCTATCATGGATGGCGAACACCAAGAGTAAATTGTAAAACCTCTTCCCTCATTACTGCTTATAAATTTTAATATAAAATCACATGACAAATTTTCATCAGCATATGATTAAGACATTGATCATCCAAATAGATTGCTCCTAAAAGTCACCGATCCTTTCAAAAATCAAAAAGACTAAATCACTTGTAATTTAAGGATTATTTTTGTATAGATTTTCTAATCCTAAAGAACTTCATGTCTTAAAAAATAAGCATATTTCAAGCAATTAGCAAATCAACACACATGCATAATAATCAAAATTGTATAATATAAAATAATGTGATTTGAAATGCCTGGCTGAATTACTGTATTACCCACTGTAGAACAGAAAATTTCGATAGACAAATAACTGCAAATAATTTTATTAATTCACAATCATGGTCTATACAATTTACAGAAATATAAATGAATTTAAGAACGTCAAACGATTGTGGGTTCGACTTCTAAAACTCCTTTGATTCCTCCAACTTTGAAGACCTCAAAGTGTATTTGATACTTCCTCGGCTCCTTGGGATTTCTGCAGTGTTTTGTTGCGGTAGGATCTCAAGTGTATGAGTCTTGAGAATGACTTGTGTCTTGTCCCCTAATTTGTGAGGGGACACCTCTATTTATAGAGGAAAAATGGTGAATGGCGGGCCGATTTCGATGGGCCAGTCTAATCCACCTATCCATTAGGTCAAGGTTTGTGGGCCTTTCATCTGGGCTTGTTCACATTGACTGATTTCCATGGACTGACTGCTTCAAGTGTCCATTGGATCATGGGGCTTGTGGGTCTTGTATTTGGACTTGTTCACATTGGCCCAACATAGATCTATTTGGCTTGTTGATCCAAATAGCCCAATAAATATTAATAATTATTTCAAGCATTTAATTTATTTAAAATGCCTAGAAAATAATTAAATTAATATTTAAATTTGCACGTGTCGCATTGTTAGTGGCGAACAAATTTCACGTGTTTAATTTACAGATGCCCCTCGAGACTTGTTTAGGGTGAAATATATTTGAGACTGAACGAGTCTCGAAACATATTTTTCTTCATTTTTTTTTGGGCATGAATTCCATGGCATTTTCCACCCATGATTTTGCCCTTTATTTTTTTTAATTGAAATTGCTCATTTATTTGTACATCATTACTTGCTTATACACACTCCAGCGTATTCATCAAATTGACCGCACAAAGCAACGGGGAACTAACTTGCATTCTCCACCAATTACATCTCTGCTTCCCATTCAAAATTGATTTACTGTACCTCAAATCTGTGTGAATTTCTTTCCTTGCATGGTTCTCCGATGAGAGTTTCTCCCAATCTTCAATAGTGGACAAGTGTGTCCATTAAATATCTCTGATTTGTTAAATAATTATATCCTTTGATATTTAGCAAATTTTCATATCGCATCATTTAATCAAGCCTGGCATCATGACCTAATTTGAATTCGTAATTTGGATTTGTGTATATTCGGATTTCTCATGCAAATTTGTATCATATCTTTGTTATGCACCTTCCGAATCAAATTACACTCCTTCCTCATCCTTTATAAATAACTTGAAGCTTCAATGTTGGGTCCCTGCCGCAAGCTGTTGGGTGCCGCCACCTCCGCAGGCCCGCGTCTAGCCTTTGCCATTGAGTAACTGAACATCAACAGCCTGGAGCCGATTGTGTCACCAAACTGCTACCGAAGGGAGAGCCGCCGCTGGAAGGAGAGAGCCGCAGCTGCTGTCGACTGTGTTGTTGCTATCGCCAAACGGGAAGCTACTGCCGAGGGAGTCCACTTGCCGCCGGTGGAGTGCTGCCGCGTCGTCGCCATTTCGAATACGGCGCTGAGTGTTGTAGCCTGTCGCACCGCTGCTGCAAGGGAAGTCGATGTCTGGAACCCATTGTAGCGCTGCCGTTGGCTATCTATACGAGCATCGTCGGTAATGCTGCTGATGCTGCCTTCAAACATCCGCCTCTGCTACATCGCGGTTGGAGCCCGCGAGGGGAGGCCGCCCATTGCTGGAGTGTTGCCGAAGGGACAGGCGCTGATAGAGGAGTGTTGATACCGAACGGATGCCGCCGCGTCGCTGCTTGTAGTGCCTTTGCTGGAGTGTGCTTTTGGAGGGGGAGGATGTCTCCGCCGCCGCCCAGACCGCGAGGAGGATGCCGCCCCTGCTTGTCCACATCCCGAAGCCTGCTTCGCCGCCGCCGTTATTGCTGCCGAGCCGTGCCTCCGGTGAGGGGACCGCCGCTGAACGCCGTTCGCGCGAAGAGGAAAGCCGCCGCTGCTCCGCCGTCTTGCCTGTCATAGTTGTTAGATGGAGGCCGCTGGAGTTGATCCCTTGGGTGGGAAGATGAAGGCTGCAATTTTGCTAGTTCTCCAGATTTGTGTTGGAGTGGACGGCTGCGTTTCCTTGGTTTTGGGAAGAGAGAAGAGCTATTTTTTTTTTTTGTATCCGTCTATTTGGCCCCGAGACTTCCAAGACCTAGGGTTCCAATCCCCAATATTTTGGTGATTGAGGATATATCCCAAAAAAATAAAAAATTTTAAGTCCAAAATTTAATATTGAACCTAAAATTAATCTTTTTGCAACATTTGACATGTATTATTTGTTTACATGTAATATTGAAGTCTTTGAAGACTTGAAGATTTGACTGTTTCCGAGAGGGGCTTCAAGCTTGATCCTCGTGAAGGCTTGAAGACTTGAAGATTTTAGGACTTCAGGAAGGGCTTTGAGCTTGATCCTCGTGAAGGCTTGGAGACTTGAAAATTTGAAGGACTTCGGGAGGGGCTTCGAACTTGATCCTCATGAAGGCTTGATGACTTGGAGAGTTGAAGGACTTCGAGAGGGGCTTTAAGCTTGATCCTCGTGAAGGCTTGAAGACTTGAAGATTTTAAAGACTTCGGGAAGGGCGTCGAGCTTGATCCTCGAGAAGCTTGGCACTTGAAAATTTGAAGGACTTCAGGAGGGGCTTCGAGCTTGATCCTCGTGAAGCTTGGCACTTAAAAATTTGAAGGACTTCAGGAGAGGCTTCGAGCTTGATCCTCGTGAAGCTTGGCGCTTCAAAATTTGTCCGCTTCAAGATAGGCTTCGAGCTTGATCATCTTAAAGGATTTGGCATTTGAAGGGCTTCATGAGGAGCCTTTGAGCTTTTTTCTCTTGAAGTTGTTTGAATCTTCATTGACGCACTTGCATTGAATTTTCCTTCGATTCTGGTTCGAAGTCTTCAATTTGATGAAGTTCCATTGATGCAAGACTCAATTCCATATCATGAGCACGGGTAGCCAATTCTTCAAATGTTTGAGGCTGAATACCTTGCAGAATGTATAAGAGATCCCAATGCATGCCTTGAATGCACATCTCTATGGCTGATGCTTCGGATAGATGATCTTTGCAGTTGAGACTTAGACTTCTTCAACGGTTGATGTAGTCGATGACCGATTCGCCTTGTGACTGACATGCATTCGTGAGTTCTATCATGCTAACAGTGCGCCTTGTGCTATAGAAGCGGTTTAGGAACTCCTGTTCAAGTTGCCCCCAATTGTCAATACTTCTGGGCTCCAAGTCGGTGTACCAGTCAAATGCATTCCCTTTGAGAGGTCGTACGAATTGTTTGACGAGTTGATCATCGTATGTCCCTGCGTCGTTGCAAGTTTCCACGAAGTGGGCAATGTGTTGCTTGGGATTTCCTCTGCCGTCAAATTGTTGAAACATGGGCGGTTGGTAGCTGATAGGCATCTTCATGGCATCAATTCAAACGGTGTAGGGCTTGGAGTACATCAAAGATGATTTTGAGCTCACCGGGACATCTTTCTTCAGAGTTCCAACGATGAATTCCTTCATCTGATCCACGTGGATGAAACCTTCAGGAGTAGCATGGACATCAGCATGTACCGTTTCGTTCTCCAATTCGCCTTGTTGGGATATATCAAATTCTTCATGAATGTCTTTCAGTTCATTTACGACTTGATCTCCACCGGACCCTTCAAGTATATTCATGACTTTGTCTAAACGAGCGTCTCGAATCTCAGCGCGCTTGGCAAGCATCTTGACCATCTTCATCAAGTTGACAATTTGTTCCTCCAAATTGGTTCCGTCCACCATCATCACATCAACATGGAGGAGACTTGAAGTATGGTCCCGATCTTCCCCTAGGCTTGAAGGAGACGAAGTGGATCTTGAATCTTCAGAGTTTTGTGGAAAAAACAGATCAACATGCTTCATGACCACAACATCTTCGATGACCTTCTTCATGTTCCTTGCGTTGACGCTGGGAGTAGCAGCAACACCAGATGTGGATTGATTGTTATTGAAGACGTTTTTAACGATCTTCGAAGCCATAGATGATCTTCAATTTTTGTTGGAGGAGATGAAAGGTAGAAGTATCCCACTGGGCGTGCCAAAATCTGTAGAACAGAAAATTTCGATAGAAAAATAACTGAAAATAATTTTATTAATTCACAATCATGGTCTATACAATTTTACAGAAATATAAATGAATTTAAGAACGTCAAACGATTGTGGGTTCGACTTCTAAAACTCCTTTGATTCCTCCAACTTTGAAGACCTCGAAGTGTATTTGATACTTCCTCGGCTCCTTGGGATTTCTGCAGCGTTTTGTTGCTGTAGAATCTCAAGTGTATGAGTCTTGAGAATGACTTGTGTCTTGTCCCCCTAATTTGTGAGGGGACACCTCTATTTATAGAGGAAAAATGGTGGACGGCGGGCAGATTTTGATGGGACAGTCTAATCCACCTATCCATTAGGTCAAGGTTTGTGGGCCTTTCATCTGGGTTTGTTCACATTGACTGATTTCCATGGACTGCCTGCTTCAAGTGTCCATTGGATCATGGGGCTTGTGGGTCTTGTATTTGGACTTGTTCACTTTGGCCCAACATAGATCTATTTGGCTTGTTGACCCAAAAAGCCCAATAAATATTAGTAATTATTTCAAGCATTTAATTTATTTAAAATGCCTAGGAAATAATTAAATTAATATTTAAATTTGCACGTGTCGCATTTTTAGTGGCGAACAAATTTCACGTGTTTACACCCATGTATCCTAGTTGCACACACCGACAATGACTTAGGCACAAGGTTTGGCTATGCACACAGCTTTTCAGGAAACAGGATTGTCATACACCAATAGGAACACAACTGCCACAATGGGAAAAAATAGTGCAAAGTGAAAATGCAGCCGGAAATTCGAAAAGGAACAAACAAACAAGGTTTGAAATTCCCCTTTTCTACCCGAAACCAAAACAAGAAACAATTGCACAAAACAATTGAATAAATTCATTCTCTATCATCTACCCCATAAATCGCAGCAGCAATTAGAAGCCTATTGTATAAGGAACTCAATAAATGAAAGCTATATCACACGACAAAGCAGTGATTAATTGTATATAAGCGGAATCAACCCATTCAGTATTAAACCAGAGCCGACAGATGTAGAAGTGTCAAAATACTCTGGCATTTCCACAATTAGTTGAAGTGCATAAATTCAATAAAATATAACATCAAAATTAAACATATTAACTCAATTGAACCACGAAAATCGAAAAGGCTCAGAATGCAATCCACAATTTGCAATTCTTCAGAAACAGTCATTGTCACAATCTCATATTCCCATCTAATTTATTCATCAACAAAACTCAGAATCATAACAATCAAACACATTGAGTAGCATCATTTAGAAATAAGTTACAGATATTTACAAAATTACTAATAATAGGTAGAGTAGGCAACATCAAAGAGCAGAGAGGGACAAAGAATTATAAGTTGAACTTTGAAGTTCCAACTATTAAAAAAATTAAAATCATAGGATTCAACACACCCAATAAAATAGTTTAGAGATCACATTCTAATATTGATAGAATTACTAATTAGAGGGCAATAGCCAGTGTGGCAGAGATAATGAGCAACGAATTAAGGACTGGAACTTACGAATTTTGTATGGCCCATGTTTATTCAACAAGCTCAACTCCGGCCTCACCACTAACCTTTTACACTCGTTCCATGTCTAAATTGAGTGCAAGGCTTTCAGCCACTTAATGTTTGAATTCCTTGCCTAAACCAAACACCAGTAGTAAGAAACATAAGTCCCATTAAAAATTCATAAATATGAAAACAATAATAATTACACAACAAAACCATCTTCCAGAAATTAAGTACAACAGAACACTTGTTGAATTCCGAAAGACTCCAGAAAAGGGGAAACACTGTGCAGTGGAGAGCATGTGCAGGGAAATGCGGGGCAAATTCAACACTTGAGCATTTTATCATACACTTGATATGCAAATTTTAACACAAATCCAATCCAAATCAACTTAAATGCATCTTAAAATCTTATCCATTGTAATAAAACTGACATTTCTGAATCCAAAATATGCATTTCCAATAAAACATCAACTCCACCAAATGAAAAAATAAAATAACTACCAGAATAGATCTGAGAGAGTGAGAGAAGCGGAGAATGAGGAAGCAACCGATGGAATGGGCTGCCGAGGTCAGGGGGCGGAGGCAAGAGAGGAGGGCGAAGACCGATGGTGCTGTCGTCTCTTTGTAAGCAACGGCGCCGGCATCCATCGAGCAAAAACGGCAGTCGCGCCGCTGTGAGATGCCGCAAGAACGGCGACGGCGATTCAAAGGACTTAGCGGCACGGCCGCTGGTTCCAGTTAAGCGCTTGGCGGAATGGAGCGATGAAGGGGAGAGCTTGCGGCATGAAGAGAGGAGAAGGGCCGTGGCGTTACACCGCCGCGCGGCGAGCGGCAGCGGCAAGGAGAAGGACGGGACGATGCTACTGCGACAATAGAAATTGCTAGGGCGAAAATTTGGGGGAAATTGCGTCTCTTTCGTGAGAAGATTGAAGAATTGGGGTAAGGGGGACGTTGGATCAGGATGAAGGGCAAAATAGGAAGAATAGGTCGAATGTTACTATTCAACAACTGTTCATCATCAGAGTACTATTCATTCCAGCTTGGTGTTTATATATCTATCTACTATTATAAGAGGGAGAGCCCAAACTCCCCATTGGATTCTCAGCCATTGGATTCAAAATCTAATTAAAATTATGACCGTCGGATCAAAATGCTATGGTGGATTCAATTATACTTATCTGGGATCGATTCTCTTCTGTCTCATTTCTCCACCTCCATTTCTTTTTTTTCCGTCTCACATTTCATTCTGCTCTGCTGTCTCACATTTCCATTTCATTCCCCACTTCTCTTCCGTCTTCACGAAATCGCGAGTCGGACCCCCCCATGGAGCCTCTCACCTGCCGCCGCCTCCGACGCGCTTGGGAAACCTAATCCCCTCCGGTGGGATTCCGTTCTTCGTGGGCCTGTTGCGATTGGGATTTCAGGATTAATCCTTTGCGCCGCTGGTTCGTCCTTCCCTGAGCAGCGTCTTCGTACACCGAGCTCCGCCGTCGTCGCACGCAGCTCCGCCTTCCTGTCCACCCAGCCTCCGCGAACGACGGCCCCCATCGGCCGCAACAGTGTCACGTTAGGGTTTCGGGTAACGTTGGATTGCCTAATTTCTCTCAGGATTCCCTCTTTTTCCTCCCTTCTTTTTCGGTTCCAGCTGCGTCTGCGCCTCCGTCTCCTCAGATTCTGTCCATCTCCCTCCTAATATCCATCACACGATGATAGGGATTAGAGGAAGACAGTGTAGTGTTTGGGCATATAATATTATAATATTATAATAGTTGGCGTTTCTTTTCTTCAATTGCATGATTGTTATAAGCTTTTCTGTTTCTGGTATGTGCAAATTTCTTGGATATGAATGAGGGTTTTGTTATGTGGTTGATATTTGTTGGGAGTAAGCAGTTCTAGGAATGCCTCTCAATCTGAATGCCCTTTCGTTTAGTCATCTCAATTTGAATCCCCTTTCGCCAATCCATGTAATACACTAACAGTTTGATTTGCTTATGGTGAAAAACTGAATCTTTATGTTGTGCCATTCTTTTCTTGTGCACATAGGAGCATTTGGAACTTAATAGAGGTTTGTTTCCAAGTGCATTGATTCATTATCTTTATACTTCATTGAGAACTCTGCTACAATTGCTCCGGGCATTCCCCCTAAATTTCTAACAAAAAGTATGCTGATTTGACTATGCAAATGAACCTTGTCTCTGGTTGGTTTTTTTGGGTATTTAGGGGGTGTGTGGAGAAACTGGAACTATGAGCATAACTATGGATAGATGGGAGTTTCTCCTTCGGAAATCCTCATCTTTTGAACCGTTATTGGAGTTGATATGAAAGTTCATTATGTATTGTTTTTCTGTATTGCAGATTCAAATTTCAGTTGTTTGGATATGGGACTTATGAAGTTTTCGTAGTAGATGATCCTGTGTTATGCTTTAGTTTTTGCGGATGGCCAATAATGCCTCGATCCAATTGCAATTTCAGGCTGCCTGTATACCAGCCATTCTTGCGGGAGGAGATGTGGTGGTTGCAGCAGAGACTGGAAGTGGTAAAACACATGGATATTTGATTCCTGTCATTCAGAGGTTATGCAGCGTGCAGAATCTGCAAGAAAATGCTTTGGATGATCCAAAGTTGCAGAAGAATCATCACATTTCTCTTGTTCTTTGCCCTAACGTAATGCTGTGTGAGCAAGTTGTTAGCATGGCTAACTCCCTTTGTTACGACTCTGGTGAGCCAATTTTAAAAGCTGCTGCCATTGGCGGTTGTCAGGTCTGAATTAGGATCACCATCATCATTGTGTTGATGCAAACAACTTCTATTACTTAATGAAATTTTCTCTCTCAAACTTCTAATGGATTGCAATGTTGACTACAGGGATTCCCAGTTAAAGAACCAGATGTAATTGTATCAACACCAGTTGCACTTCTAAACTACTTTTCTGCAATTGACCCAGAAAAACGTAGACCCACTGATTTCATCCGCAGTGTCAAATTTGTGGTAACCTTGAATTCAAGTGACTTTCTGCAATTCAGCTTCATTAATTTCACGCCACTTGTTTATATTATGTACTTAATTTTTTTTTTCCTATCTCAATTCTCAATGTATACATAGGTTTTCGATGAAGCGGACCTACTTCTATGTGGGAGTTTTCATAACCAAGTGATTCGCTTAATAGACGTGCTTCGTTTGGATGAGAAGCAGTTATCTTGGATGCAGAATGATAATACTGGGGAAAAGTATGCTTCTTATTCTTCGACGAATGCTTCTGACTTGGAGGACGATGAACCAGATTTGTCAAGTGATGAACTTGATGACTCTGAAGATGGCGATTTGGTTGATGAAGCTGAGACTGAATCTGAAGCTGGAAACAGAAAAATCAGGAGAGTGAGAAAAGACTGGAGGAGAGGAAGAGAAATCTATGACTGAAGTAAGCAATACATTTTTGTTGCAGCCACCCTTCCTCGGAATGGACGGGCTACGGCTGGTGGTATTTTGAAGCGAATGTTTCCAGGTGTCAATTGGGTTAGTGGGAGTTATCTTCATCGCCAAAATCCCAGGTTCCATGTTCTTTGTTAATTTCTGTCCTGTGCTTGCATTTATTCTCGGATCTTTGAAATAACACCATCTCATAACAAGTCTTTTTATAGTCATACATGTATGCTCGACTTTTACACTATTTTGGAGTTATTATTAATTGTGTCCAAGGACATAATCAAGTATCTAATACCAACAGTTCATTTTTTGATTACGGTTAAAGGAAAGAACGAACTTTAGTTGTTGCAGAAGCAGAAATATTTCCTTGAATACTTTCACTGATAGGCGATAGTTAAATTTCACTTACCAGTTTTATAAAGATAGACTATTACACTGAACGAGCAGTTGCTGTTATTAGTTCGCACTTTCTGTTAGGGTCCCGACAAAACTTGCTTCATTTTTATTGTTCTCCAATTTCGACAGTATAGAAGCTGATATTTCATTTTACATACTTCAATTATAATTACCATGCAGTATATAGAGACTATCAAAGCATGTACTTATGTCCTGAGTTCTATTTTTAAAGTAGAGATTCATGTTTAATAATTTGACTACTGCTTGCTTCTCCTCCTGCAATTGATTTCGCGTCTTCCGACGGGAAGGTATGTCATGTTTCTTTTATTGTATTCGGGGGTTTGGGGAATTCGGTTTCTTCATGGTGAAATTGGGTTCTTGCTCAAGATTGTGTTATTGATGGGATATTTACACCAAAAAAATAGATTCTGTTAAAATTTAATTTCGAACTTCCAAGGTTCTGTGTGGCAGAGTAAGATTAGGGGCGAAAAGTAGCAAGAATAAAGTAAAAAGTTTAGGTGCAAAAGCATGATCAAATTATAATTTGATCAAGAATCGTTATCCAGAATGAGGGTGTTAAATGATCAGATTAATCAGTGTATAGTAGCAACTGGAAACCCTCTTCTAATATAGTTTTTAGGAGAAAAAATGACTCGATTGCCTGGCCGAGTTTTTTTTAAATGGTGGAACATTCTGCCTAATTGATTTCTTGATGTTCTTATTATATACTCCTATGTTCCTCTCTTGAATATGGATGGGTTTATGTTGTTTAACAATGGTGTGATTGACTACATTTGTGGGCTGATGCTGTAGAAACTTTTCTCTGAGGCCATACAAAATGGAACCATGGAAAGGTTTTTCAAGTTGATATCTTATTTCCATTTCCAGACACAATCTGAGCCTGCGTATTGCGTCTGGCTAGCCTTTCGATCGTCTTGAATGCCCTTTCCATTGACCCTGGGAAGAAATGGAAAGGTACTTAAGATAAATATTTAATATACGTTTTTATGTTTAACAATGCTTCCTTGTGTTTGTGACTTTGCGTTGATCAAGATAATGCTAAAATGTCTTCATTTCGCTATAAATAAATGTAAGAGATGAAATGCTTTTAAATTAGATATCAATTTCCTAAATGATTCAATTTACTGTTGCTATTTTAATCGATTCCTTTCATCTGTAAATGTAGGTTGCATTATGGAAGTTTTTGGTTTCAGATTCATTAACAGGTATTGTCATCATTATATATTAAATGTTTTCGCACTATTACGTTTTCTTGTCCATTCTTGCTGAAGCAGGTGATTTGCTGCAAATTCTTGATTCCAGTAATATTTTTGAAAGGAAAGTTATAGGTCCTTATCCCACTTTTTTCTTCAGAAACAAGGCCTCTATTATCCTTCAGTGCAGATGTTGGTCCGATTAGAACAGTGGCATGGGCACCCGTTCAAAGGTCTGGAATATCTTGTGAATTGATCCTAATGTTTTTCTGATAACTGGAAATTTAAACCTTTTTCTTCTATGCTGTAGGTCGTTTGAATTTCACATTTTCACATCTATTCTGACCTATTTCTTTTTCCACCATAATAGTTTCTGAACGTAGACTGGGTTATTCTATTCAACTGCAGGAGTATATTTTTCTAGAAATCTGAATTCCATAGGCTTCAAACAATTTTGATCAATCAATTCTTGGTATGCTGAAGATTATGATTTACCCGCAGTAACCTAACCTGAATTGATCAGTTTGATGCTGGTTTGTCTCAGTACAGGATGGAGTATGAATGGAGTAGTTATAGTTCTCAGGTTAATCTCAAAGCCAACAGCAAAAGCATTTATATTTTTATATTCAAGTCCTTCAGGTGTCCTAGATAAATGAAGAAGTCAAAAAGTGACTGATGACCGTTTGGCTTTGCAAATTTTTTAAATATTTGTATGGGATTTCCAAGTAGGAAAAAAAATTTGTTGATCTGTCTATTGATTGATACTCGACTAGAATGATATGATTTGTGGAACAGGAATTGCTTTTCTCAAGTGACTTGTGCATCATATATTCGAAACTTTGCACGGTTCAAAGTAATGCTGATCTTGCATTTCTCTTTAGTATAATTTTCTCTATCAGCTGCAATCCTTCACTCTTTTCTTTATGCTTAAGCATGCTATGTCAGGCTGCAGATGGCATTATTATTATTATTGTTATTGTTATTGTTATTGTATTTATTTTATGCTCAATGTCTTGTATTATTATCCTTACGTTACTGCTGACACATTGGTTTCTTAAATGTTGCAGTGACCCAGATAGTGCAAATATAATTGTCACTGCAGGCTATAAAGGCTTTATGTTTTGGGACATACGGTATGCTTGGCAACATAATATGAATATCAATTGTGAACATCTACTATACTAGCACACACACGTTTCAATCTTGGAAGAATTGTCAATAAAATCACTGTCCTTGATTCATTATTTCTCAGAGATTTTCCTATTTATTCCAGAGATCCATTTCGTCCACTCTGGGATTATACCCTTCTGGGGGTCACTCTTGGTTTAAGTTGGCTGCCAGATCCGAGGTGTATAAATTAAATACATTTTATACTATTTTTATCACATTATATTGTACTCACAATTCACAAGTTTCAAATGTACTTATAGGTGTCTCTTTGGATCCTTTGACGATGGAACAATGTGGTTACTGAGTTTAGCAAGAGCAGCACTCGATATCCCAATAACTGGAAAAGCTTCCATCATACCAAAACCAGGGTTTCACATATTTCTCTGTTCCTCATTTGCGATATGGAGTCTTCAGGCTTCTCAGTTGACAAGTTTCTTCTTATGAAATTTCTCTTTGACCAGTCAAATACTCTACTTGCCCTTAAATAAATGCTTCTTGATAAATTGCAGAGTAAAGATTGATAAAATCTGTATATTACGATCTATCTATTAGTGAGTACAGAGAATCCCCTTTATAGGGAATATCAAGAGGTTACAACAGATTTAAAAGATCCCTAAAAGTTAGGAACAAACTAAAACAATTATATACATAAACACTTCTATTGTGTGGGCATATAAGTTGAATTGGCATTTATTTCTCTGGTGCGTAACATTTACAGTCCCCATTAATGAGGGCTTCTGTTGAAAAGTTTACAAAGAAATAAAACGCTAGAGGAATAAAAGAAAGACAGATGCTGACGGACATAGTCTGGAAGATACACTTCATCATTATAGTTTCTTCTGAAATGTATTACACTTCCTGGAATTGAACTGACCCATTGCATGTACAAGAAGATAGAAAGGAAATGTAGATGGCTAAATGCAACTCAAAATGACTATGAGTTGAATAGTCGGAATCCATTCTCTTGATGCATGTCAAAACCTCTGTTAAAATATTTAAGTCCAAATTCTCCTACTAGAGTAGGTCTTGTGGTTTGGATCATGGGCTTATGAAAGTTCAATTACAGGACCCTGGAGATGGTTTGATGAAAGTATGTTGGATTGCTGTGAGCCTTTGGAAAGGGTTAGAGATAAAGGTATCTCATTTGGAAAAGTGGTATGCTTAGGGCACTGTGCTGGAGCAAATATTAAAGCTTTTCGCACAAACCAGAGTACTATAGACGATTTTCGGAAGTATGTCCTAGCGTGTTCATCCTCTAATGATTGCCATGTAATCTCCTCTTATCATAGAGGAATTTTTAAACAGGTCAATATTCAATCTCTTTTATCATTTATCTCTAATAGTATGTGTGTGTGCGTATTTTGTTGGCTTTGGCTTTATCTTCACTTCTTAAATTATAGTTATGTATTCATCCAAGCCTTTTTTTATTAAGTTGCCCCCAACTTATACATTTTCTAAATTTCAAAATATTCCAGCAGAATCCAACGAAATGTTTGCCAAAATATTTGTTTTGTCCCATAATTTATACTTTCGGCATACTTATAGTTTGTTTGGGGGCTGGGGGTAAACCTTATCTCATATATAATACTGAGTCATTATATTATTAAATATCCTGTAACAATAGCACTCTCAAAAAACATAGTGTATTTTTATGAGGAAAGATTTTCAATTACTTATTGGCTGAATGAAAATACACAAGAGTCAAGAAATTTTAGGTAAATAAATCTATAGTAGAGAAAGGGACTCACGTGGAAGGAGCTTGCAATAAGCAACAAGTATGGAACACGGCTATCATTGCCCACATCCCTGTCAAGTATAAAGCAATAATTTATCAAAGCTTCGTAGATCATTCGGGACAAGGTGAAAAGAGAATATCACACACCTATGAATAAACGAGTGTAGATTTTGGTTACGCACCCTATTTTCTCAGTTTATCTTTTCTTGTCATGTTCTGTGTTTAGTTTGATGTCTGGACAACAACTTAAGAGGAAAAAGAACAATTCCGATCCTTTTTGCTGATTGCAATTCTTACCGGTATATTTCCTTTGCAGGAGAGCATCATCGAACGAGATGACATCAGAGATCCATTCGCAGAGGTAATATGTAAATATTTCGTGATATTCCTACCATGTTATTTTATCCTTTTCTCCGGTTAACCAATGATGCTATTCTCCTTGATTATGACAAAACTGGCTGTTTTCTTGTTTTTTTTTTTTTTTTTGGCTTCTCTTTTATCCTGTACGTATCGATGTTCAAGAAAAAACTACGACCATTTATCAGAACAAATTTTTTCCAGCATGTATAAAGAAGCAACCCGTGACAATCCAAGCTATTCTTTGACCTATGGAAATGCAAAATCAGCTGCTCAAATACAAGATCATCTTCGCTCTAATGGTGCACATAGATGGGACAACTACATGAAAGAACCAATGTATTTAATTTAATTAAAAGGACACTTTTAATGATTATGCATTATGCCCATGGAGGCTATTGGACATTAGTTTGGAATTATCTAATGTCCAATATTAATTATCTGATCCCTAATCTATCAGTGTAGATTTTATATTAAATCTTTAATTAATGTCAATAAGTTTTCGATTCTCAAATGAGTCAATTAATTCTTTACGGTTGATTTGTGCTGCTATGGTACAATATTTGATATTCTGGATTGCATCATAAGATATCTTTTCCATGCATTGTGTATATTTTTCCTTGGTATCTTCAGGGATTTTGATTGGATTATGTATGTAGGAGGCTTGCCCATATACAAGGAACATACTTTTGCTGGATTAGGAGGGCAAACACATTGCGGTTGAGTATTTATTCAGACAATTGGGCGACTAATTCTGCCAAACTAGCTTATGAGAAATCAATTCTTACATTGTGTTGCAAAGCCAGTTTCGTGGTATGCGTTTGACTTTGAGCACCGATAACTTTCTATTTCATATATTCAGTGGTTTGAGCTCTACAAAGAATATCAGTCTACTTCACCTTTAAATACAAAATCAATAGCTTATATATGAGATATATATAAAATCAAGAAGTACAAAATTTAATGTGGTATATTAACTTGGCTCGGATGAATTGCAGAAAGATTGGAGAGAAGCTGGCATTGTTAGCCCTGTCAAAAACCAAGGTCACTGTGGGTTTTGCTGGACATTCATGTGAGGTCAAATTTAATGAATTGATGGATTTATTTTGAATACTAATACTGATTGGATCTAAAGATGAGGAATCTAGCCATTTCCTCCTGATATATTTAATGTTTTACAGCACAACTGGAGCACTTGAGGCAGCTTATGCACAAGCATTCAGTAAGAGCATTTCTCTGTCGGAGCAACAGCCTGCAATGGTGGATTGCCCTCTCAAGCTTTGCTATTATTTTAAATTGTTAAGTTAAACTATTAAATTCATCTATTATAGGGCCTGGATCAGCAGCTTCAGGAGCATCTCAGTCGAGCAGCCTTGCTGCTGCAGCAATTGAATCGGCAACATTTGCCCAGCAGGTTTCATTTTTTATTCAGGATATGTCTGTTATTATGTTAAGTTGTCAACTAGCATTTTGGAGAAGAAGATTGAAGAATGAGCTAATGAGGGTCTTTGTGCCTGATCTGACCCCAGAATGTTTGGCATATAGCTGCAGGTGGTCTGTTTGAAACTGGTTTTGAGTAATGAATTAGCTTATGTTGCTTTTAGTTGTCATTTTTGTGTGATATTATTAGTGTTTCTCTGATGTTTCCATGCACTATTTATGTCTGATTCTCCGTTTCCACGTGATTTGCATAATTTTCATATGTCCAAGCCCCCTATTTCTTGTGGATAATATTTAAGTGAATCATATCATATTATAGCTAGCTAACTTGTTAGTTAATCTGGATACTTTGGTTGCATGGCTCGTTGTGTATTTATGGCTTTCCATAATCATATGGAATATGGAAGTAGTGATTGGTTTTAATCTCATGTATGTATGCCTCACACTCGCTTGATATCATTTTCTGCATTGCTGTGTTGGTCCATTCAAGTACGTAATTTATGGTTCATTCTTTGACTGGTTAGTATGATGCTGTTGGTTGGGCACCAAAAGAATATAATCCAGAGGACAATCAAGCAGGTGGTGGACAAGTCACAGGCCAAAATGATGCATCTGCTCCGCAGTAAGGTTTTGTTTGGGATGAAGCCTCTGGTTATTATTATGACGCTGCATTTAACAAGGTTACTGCAGAATTGTTATTTGGGGCAAACAATGATGTTATTCAACAACAAAGAGTAAGTGAATTTTCTGTTTGTTGTTTTTTTCCTTTTTAATCTGCAGCGGTCTTAATAAGAACCTTAATTGTGTGATGACTTTATTATCTTCGAACAGGTTGCCACTGCCCAGGGTTTTTCTGGAACCGGGTCACTGCGGCTCGCTGCAGCACTCATAGAGAGATATTTTCCTGGTTCTAAAGTTCTGATATCGTCACCAGCATGGGGCATTTATGTTTCTCAGAACGCTCTTAAAAATGTCTGGATAAGATGTTGGCATTATTAGACTAACTAATTACTTTTCTCCAGGGAACCACAAAAATATCTTTAATGATGCTAGAGTTCCATGGTCTGAATACTGTTATTATGATCCCAAAACTGTTGGATTGGATTTTGGAGGAATGATTTCTGAATTAAGGTTATTCTACAGTATACTATGCTCATTGATAATGTCTTTTGATAGTAGCAATGAACCTTCATCATTAGCAATGAAGTCAGTACAAGATTTCTTTTGCGTTTGTTGTGTTTTGAAATTCAAGGAGTCGGTTCATAGGTATGTTTCTACACACCCTTTTCCTCGATTTTATTGGGTTTTTAATTCTCTTATCTGGTTTTTATTTTTTATTTTTTATTTTTTAAAAGTTTTTTGTGGTTATGAACGTACTGTACTGATGGTGTATTCATGGGTTTTTGTTTTTAACTTCTGCAAAATACTATTTGCATTTGCAGATCAGGTGAACTGCCGTCATCCTTCGGATTAGGGTGTGCGGTTAATTACCTGCCTATTTTTGTCATGGCTCATAAGTTCTTGGGTATGGTAATGGTATATTTCATTTGTGAACAGCTACAAATGAAGTGGCACATCCAAAAGATTACATTACACAATTTGTTTGTGCTCTGGTGTACTGATAGATGAAAGAAAATGCCAAAAAAATATTTTTATATGAAGGTCCGGTTGAGTCTATTAGGCTTACTCATATTGACAATTGAGTATGTATATATAGGTTGTTCTAAAAATTATAGATTTGGAATACATGTAATAGTTAATGTATCAGTAAAGAGTGATCATTCTTCACTATGCATGCAGGCTCACAGAGACTTGGTTGTATGTGGAGAACATTACACAATTTTCTGTTACATCTTGTTGATGATGTCTCAGTGGAAATCAACTAACTCTGAAAGTTGTTGAATTTATTTTTAATTTACACAGGGATGGAAAAGATTCTTTGAGGAACCTGTTATGTTGATAGCATTTGTCTTGCTTGGTAAAAATCTCGAACAGAGAGCCAAGATAAGAGCAACCAGTGATATGACTGGCCTTCTTAAAGAAGAGTCAACTCAGTTGTTGAAGTACCTTCTAACAGTCTTTCTGTGGGAGATCAAATTATAGTGCTGCCTGGTGTAAGTACTTTGTTTATTATTGTGACAACCTTTATAGAATCCCTTTGATTCTTCAAAGTATTTACTTGTGTAGTTTAAATACATTATGTATGTCATCTTTACGCTTTGGAACTTGATCATTAAGATTTTCATTATATGCCTCATGGAAAGCTTCATTTTGAGAAATGTCAATTAGCCTTGTGCATTGATTTTACCCGGTTTATTTTTCCTTTGGTTCATATTTCTAGGTAGACAAAAAATACTATATGTTCTCCTCTATAAATATTGATTTGTTCTTTTGAGTTTGTGCAGTTACATCTGTTGTTGGTGGCTTAAAGGTTGGAATTTCTGGGGTAAAGCCAAATCCTGCCAAAACTCCAATTTCATTTTCAACCGTTAGATCAAAATTTCAATTGAATTCCTGTCCGTTGGATCCGTTTGAGTGGTAATTTGTTTGGTCGGGTTTCGCTTGCTTTCGCCATTTTCCTCTCTTCCTTTCGAAGTGAATGGGTGGACTGGTGGAGTGGTATTCTTTCCGAATCTTTTTGACCAAAATGAGATTTTTAAGAATTGTTGGGGTCTAATTTAATAGAAGTATTTTAAAAGATTGGAGTGTAGAATTTTTCAAATTTTATAGTTGAGGTTTACCTTTTGTCAAAGAAATTAGTGTTATCATTTGGGATTTGCTCTAGAAAGTTTACATGATTATTGCCTTAATTATGCTTTTGTTTTTAATACGGCCAGAACTACTTTATAATATGTCATCAGATGGGAATTTCTTGTGATTAAATGATGGAATAAACCGTGGTTGTGAATCATCTGTTGAAAGCCTTTGATACACAAGTTGGGCCTATCATCACGGAATTGAGGCATTAGAGGAGATCATGTCTGTGATGAACAGGGAACAACGTGCCCAACTCACTACAATGTTCTCCATGACAAGCTAGGGTTCTCTCATGATGATATACATGACCTTGTGCACCAACTGTCCTATGTGTAAGAAAAAAACTCAATCAACTTGATTTTGAGTGTGCCATTATGACGATAACTTGTCATGATTTATTATATACTTGATTCCTTGGCTTTTGCAGGTATCAAAGAAGCACCACCGCCATCTCAGTTGGTAACAAGCTGTTTTTTATCCCGATTCTTTATTTCAATTGTTTCTTTTTCCTCCATGGGCAGTTTGTAGACACTAAATACGCTGTGCATCTTCCTCCATGGGCAGTTTGTAGACACTAAATACGCTGTGCATCGCACAGTCCGCCAACTAGTATTAGATATATATATATTACCATTTATAAGGACTGTCCAAATATTTCCAAATCCTATTCAAATCTGGACCGTCCATTCCATTCCAATTTGATTTCTGGCCGTTGGATGCCTGGGAGTCTGCGTAGCCGTTGGATCATTGCTCAATTGATATTGGACCGTCCGATCCCGAAATTCATTCCTGGCCGTCCGATGCTGTCATTTTGGATCGTTGGATCCTCAGTTTCCTTTGCCCTAAACTTTGCACGACCAATTCCTCACTTCGTCTCTGTTCTCCAACTTTCACTACCATCTCCGTTCCCCATGGCTTCTTCGCGGTATTTCATCCTCCTCAGTTTCGATCCTCAGTTTCTTTGTGTCTACGGATTACAAATTCGTCACTCTCCCACTCCTCCACGTCCAAATCGGGGTGCCCCCTTCGCGAATCCGGAGCCGCCGCACTCAGCCCAGTGAACGTCGCGCCTCCTCCGGCCTCCGCAAGCCCTAGCCGCCGCCTTAGCCCTGCGCCCACCCTCCCATCGTTGTCGCCGCCCTCCCTGCGGGAGCCGGCAGCGTCCGACGGCCCCTCTCATTCCAGGTGGTTTTGGGGTTCCAGGTCTGAAATTTGCAAACTTTGATTTGGGGCCTGTGAGACCCAAGCCTCAGCTGTGAGCCTCCGCCTTCCCAGAATTCCCTTGTGTGCGAAACGTTTGCAGGCGTTCTGTCGTTGTCCAGTCGCTCCTATTGTGTTTATTTTACTGTTGGGGCATCGTATCAGTTTTTTTTCATGATCTTTATACCCATCCATTGGTATTATTCTTCTATGGCTTTTTTGCAAAAGCTTCGCAGCGGTGATGCCCAAGAACTTCTTTTGCAGGGAGGAGTTCCGCTCGGTCCGAGCAGAACCTATAGCTTTTAACTTATGGCACTTTATTTTGCAGGGAGGAGTTCTGCTCGGTCCGTCTGCTTTGGGATGCAGCCATAAATATCTCAATACAAAGCCATTATTAAAACCTAAAATTGTTTATGTATTTGCATCGGTTAGTTCCAAAGCCATTTGACCATATTCGGTTTTTATTGAGATGCTCTCCTCAAATGGAAGTTTATATTTGTTGAGTAGGGACTAAACGGTTGCATAGACTTATAATTGAATGCTATTTTACTTAATGTGAGTGTTCTCATAATGATAGTGTTACTAGATATGTCTGATCTTTCTTTTTCTCATCATTTTAATTGACATCTATTTTATATTCAGGATGATACTGCATTTAAAAAGCAGAGTGCTCTTTTTGCTCTTGCCATTTTTGATGTAGTGATGATAAACATGTAAGTGTGTTCTATTCAGTCATTGACATCTTTTTGGGTTGAAACTTGTTTCTTTCTGAGAAGGTCTGTTGGATAAAATCTTATATTAAGGTGGTGCACTGATATTGGACGTGAGCACGCAACAAATAGGCCCCTTCTAAAAATAGTCTTTCAGGTAAAAACATCATCGTGTTTTGCTCACGTGCCTTAGGTGGACAAATTATTGATTTATTTATGTGTTGACAAGGCCATGCTGAGATTATTCAGTCGTCATCGCAAGACCACTTTCATGTTTGTTATTCGTGATAAAACAATAAAGGTATGTTCTTTATGCTGCTTTTTGGTAGTTTACAGTATACTATATTATCTGTGCTTTCAATCCCATGAAATATATGAACTTAATAAGGTATGCTTTTTTACACCCCTTCACTGCTGCAGATGCATATCGCGAACTTGAAGACAAAATTAAGGGAAGACATTCAGAAGGTATGCCGCATGCAAATATTTTGTTCGTTTATTTATGGATCTATATGTGATTGTTTTTAATGCTTCTCCTCTAATTTTCCATATCATTCCCTTTTATAAAAGATATGGGATAGTGTTCCAAAGCTACAAGCTCAGAAGATATGTGGTTACATAAATGCGTATAAGCACTATATTCACCTATTGAGAAGCTTCTGATTATCTGAGCCAATGAGAATTATACCTCTTTGCCCTATGATTTTGTACAGGTGGTCAGAAGCCTTTTAGTTTGGGTCATAGCGCTCCACCCCCAATTTCATCATCTGGTGGTTATCCCGGAAGCAAAAAAAATAGAGATACGAAATGGCAGGGTTGGTGTTATTATTAGGAAATGGGGGGAGACCATCAAATACCTTTAGAGTCAGTCAGGAGCTGAGATTCAAGTCACTAGGGACACAGACTCTGATCCTAATTCTGCTACAAGAGGGGTGGAACTTATGGGTACCCCTGATCAAATAGCCAGGGCTGAGCAGTTGATAAATGATGTTCTTTCTGAGGTACTATATAAGAATGATACGTTTGTTACTGCTGATCAAATAGCCATTGTAACTTAATTTTAAATTTGTATTTACTATTTTTTAATTCACACATCAGAACCAATGAGATTTCTTGCTCCTTTGCTGACGATTTTGTTGTTGAAAACTTGAGATTATGCCTTAGATGGATCATATTAGTAAAAGTGTTTTATGTAATCAATTTTAATGGTGTGCTGGTGTTGACACAGGCAGAAGCAGGTGGTTCTGGAGGTGCATCTCGGCGGTTAACTGGACAACAACCTGGAGCAGATCAGTTTGTGATGCAGGTTCCCAATAATAAGGTAACATTTGTAATTTTATTGGTGGGTTTGATATTTAGAACTTTATTAGTATTCATTTAGTCGGTTGTAATTTTCAGGTTGGTCTTGTTATTGGTAAAGGAGGTGAAACTATTAAAAATATGCAGGCAAGAACTGGAGCTCGGATTCAGGTCAGCTTGCCTATTTCTGCACTATTTTGTGGTTTAGGTTTCTATATAGGGCATCTTGTGTTTTTTTTTTACTCTTCACTGGTTAGGTTGCTTTGTGCTGTTGGAATAATGATTGTTTCCAAGTTACAAGTGTTGATTTTTCCGCTATTGCAGGTTATACCCTTACACTTGCCACCTGGTGATACATCAAAAGAGAGGGCAGTGCAAATTGATGGAACCAGTGAGCAGATTGAGGCTGCAAAACAATTAGTTGAAGAAGTCATCAGTGAGGTTTGTTTTGTGGTCTCAAAAGTTGATTCCTTGTGTTTTCCGATACACAATTTGTGCTTGGATATAATTGCTTGGATGTATTGTTGTTTTCTCCAATATGCTTGGTTTTGTTTGGTCTTATGTGTATAACAGTGGTTAATTTTTCTGTGTGGCAATGTTTGAATTATTAATATTTCATGATTAATATTTTGATATGTAACTTTATAATTTTGACGCAAGGTACAGTTTGATTAGGCTTATTTTTAGTGTTGTTCAGTTAGGTATTTTCTAGCTTCAAAGTTGGTTCAGCCTCCTGATTCTAACTTACTGTGCCTGATGACCTGTAGTCTTGTATGAATTTGGGTGCTCTATCTGGCCTGACTGTTTTAATAAATCCTGGTATGCTTTTCTCACCAGGTTGGGGATTTGTCAAGGATGTATAGGCTCTTTTCCAAAATTCTTCGTGGTTTGGAGCCAGTTGCAAATATTTGTAAGCATATTTTTTTAGAGTTCTGCTTAAAAAAATCATGCAACTCAGTTTTTACTAATTTCATAAAACATATTTAATCCTTTCCCAACTGCAGCATGTTACAACCGAAGGTACTGCTCTGGTAAAACAAGCAGAAGATGCTGCAGGCACCAAAAAGGTTGGTTTCTTTCCTAAAATATCCTTCAGTTGTTAAGTTGATTTCTTTGTGTGGGACCTGTATTTGGTAACAGGTGCTACTATCATACTATTAAAGCTTCATGTTTCCTGTTCTCAATTTAGGTTGCAATGGTAATTTATTGAATAAGTAAGAGAGTTTACTCAATATCATTGGGTCTTGGTCTTCATATATCTGGAAGTTTTCAATTTACTTATCTGATTGAAGAAAAAATAGGACTGCACCCTAAATGGTTTATGCCTTTATTAGATATTGAATACTGACTTTAATTTTCTAAGGTACAAATTTCTACAAATTAGAATTATGATTTTGTTTCAATAAAAATCTAGGGAAGAAGGGCCACAATGCCTATCTAACAAGGCTCCATATAATTATTATTATTAACAAGATAGTAAAACTAAGGTCCAGTTGAAAAGCTGTTGACAGCCTGCATTTGAAGTGTACACTGATTTTACAAAAACATGATGTTTCTCATGACCTGGTGGCTTAACTGGCAGGTGTTTTTGTCGGGATGCATATTTGAAGATCCAACATGGCATTTGGGGGCAAATCCCCTAATTTGAACTCCCAAATCCCTGATTTTTACCCTACCCATCTCCAACCATTTTTTACTCCTGAATTGAGATCAATTTCTTTCTCTTTCGACCTTGAATTTCAGTAATTTATATATCATCGTCGTCTTCTTCCCCGTTCATTGCTTTATTTCACGAGCCTGAGCTAATATAGTTTAGGGTTCTTTTACTTGTTTTACTTGTTCATGATGTTAATAGAGAAGCAGAATTGGAGGCTTCTTTTCTTTAACTTCTATTTTGATTTTATTTGATGAGCTTTTCAGCTTAATATGTTATTTTCTTTGTTTTCTATATGAACACCTGGAATCGTAGTCATACATTAATTGAATAATTAAGTTATGTTTCTTTATTAATGAGGTACAGGGAAATTCATGCTTGGAATTGTTTGATTCAAAACTAATCTATAACTCCGGCAAAAAGGTTCAGAAGCTCGGAAATTTTCTTCTCCACTGGTGTAATTGAGGTATACAATTTTCATAATACGTATAATACTGCTGTCGTAATTAAATTAATGAATGTAGTGTTGTATAGATTCATTTTCCTGAAAACCCATCTGTATTATGCTTTTCAATATTACAGTTCCATATTCTGCTTCAGGGTTTTGTTGCTTGGAAACAAATATGTGCTTCTGGTCTGAGAGTGCTCATTGTGGATGATGACCCTACTTGTTTAGCCATTTTGGATAAGATGCTCAAAAATTTTCTCTATCAAGGTATTTGTTTCTTACACTGGTTTGATTTTGTGCCTCTTTTCCACAATTTGCTTGGGGCTTTTGATTGTTTGATCATTACTTGTAAAAAAAATAAAAAAATAAGAATTTTTTTGTGTAAAAAAATTTTCTCTATCAAGGTATTTGTTTCTTACACTGGGTTGATTGTTTTAACAGATTAAATTTTTAGTGTAAAAAAATAAAAATGGGATATATTTTTTGTTGTATAAATTAAGAATAGGAAATAAAGATTTATAATTGATATTTAAAATTATAAATAGTTAAAATGTGTATTTTTTGCATAATTATTTACTTTAATAATGGGTTTGTTGATTCATTCTTTATAAAATTAAAGATTTATTAAAATTTATAATACATAAAGATGTGTATTATATTCTAAAAAATAGTATGACTCATTGAATAATCATACTCTTAATGTTATGGAAACTAATGTGCTTGTATTTCACCCTGCTACTTCTTGCCCTGAATCTTCATTGTGCCCCTCAGGTTCAAACTAACACCTACCTTATTAAATTAAAGTTGTAGGTATGTTTTAGATTCGTGTATTTCGCAGTCGTTTCTATTGATTTGAGGGTGTCAGTAAATTTCAGCCCTAAGTAAATTTTATATTGTTTGAACTTGGCTTCCTCAGCCCTGCATACTTGCCTTATAAATTAAGTATAACTAAACTTCGTAAAACATAATAAGTATCGTATAAGGAAACCATGTGTGCTTACCTACAATTTTTTATTCTTTCTCCATGGGCAGTTGTACGTCCCAAATACGCTGTGATCGCACAGCTAAATTTATATTTCACTCGTTGGATCCATTGAACATCCAAGAGTTTTCAAGGAATGGAGATCAATTAAGTTTCCTTCATGAAGAAACCGTGTCCATGACTGGGGGAACTATTTACGGCACTTCAGAAAGCAGTGTCACCGAGTGCTTTTCTCAGTCCATTTCTGTTCACCAACCGAATGATTCCCTCCAGGCTCTGGATTCACAGAGTGTTGCAATTGCCTCTGTTCCAGACCTTTCAAATAGCTTTCCTGGAGGACAAAAAACATATTTGTCAAATATTCTAGGGTCAGGGATCTCCCAGGAGGAACAACTCCTCTTTGGTAACCTGGATGATTTTGGTACCACTGATTGCAAACCCTGGAAGTTCAATTGTGCTGATCATGAAGCAAAGGTGTCTGATTTGTCATTTTCGTCAACAGTTATTGATGGAACTGTGCAGGAAGGAAGATCTTCTATTTTTTCATTAGATCAGTCGGTAATAGATGACTACATAAATTATGTTCTTTCATCAAGGAGAAGTTCTATATCCATATCCAGTGATGTTGGCATTAGCAAAACTGGCCATGCTCGTCCCAAGGAATTCATTAGGATGGTGAAATCCTTGCCCACTATGGAGGTAGACAATAATAGTTTTGAAGCAAGTGGCCATGGAGATTCTCTAAACAGTTCATCGTGTCCAGATGCCAAGCCAAGTATAAAAAATCATTGCCATTCTTCAAGTGATCTGGTAGGAAAGAATGGACCAGATAACCCATTCCATGGTAAGAAAGTCTGTGTACTTACAGTAACATTAATATTGATGACATTTTTCTATAGCAACTGGCAACTGCTATTATTTTCTCATATATCTGACACATGCTTGTTTTTTTTCTAGAATATAGAGTTATTGGAGTTATTTATTTATTAATTTTTTTTTTCTTTGGTAAGTTATGTGTTGGATATTTGTGTTAAAGTCATTTGAACTCTTCTACTAAGATATAGTTCATAAAATTTATACTTTCTCTGGCTTTGGTGCTTTTGATGTTTTTTCGAATCTAAGTGAATATTCACGAGAGATGGTAGTAGATGTTCCCGGTTTTATTCTCTCCTCTCAGTAGTCATCAGCAATGGCTTAATGACCTTAAGCATTTAATTGCTACAAAAAAAGTTGAAGCATGGCTCAGCTAATGCCTAATGAATTGTTTGAGATATCAATTCATGTATTTTCTGGCTTGTAGGTTTTGTCTGTGCTAAGAAAAAATTACTTTCTGCCCAAAGTGTATTTGGGGCTGCAAACCTTGTGCAGTCCTTCAGTAAGTAAAAAAAGTTATAATATTTGCTGTAAACTGAATGAACACAAGATCTTTTGGACATTAGATATTGAAAATTTGGATGAAAGGCCTCACTAATTTCTTTTGTTAATTGTTTATAGAAGAAGTCTGAAGTAGGTAGTAGCAATTGCAGCAGAAACTATGTTGTGAATTGTGAATGTTAATGTCTGAGAGAGTTGATGATGCTTCATGCCAAATTAAATGAGAGATTATAATCAATGTTGACTGTTTTAAGTTCTGTAGGGAAGCTGCCTAGTTCTGGTGAATCATTTGGAAGAAGTAGAAGAGGCTGGCCTTTCTCTTTTAAGAGATCAAGGACTGTAAGATCTTGTGATATGGACGTGATGGGAAGTGGAAAACTTAGTGAGGTGATGATTCCAAATAACGCTAATGTCTTGGAAGGAGGAAATGATGTGGGAAAAGCAAAGAAGAAGGTATTAAAGACACTTACTCCAACATCCGAGCAGCTGGCATCTTTGAATTTAAGAGAAGGGTTGAATAAAGTGGTCTTCACATTCTCAACTGCAATGCTGGGCAATCAACATGTCAATTCTGGTTTTATAAACTCAATAAAACACACTTTCATTGCTATTGTGTACACTCCTTCGACCTTACCTATTTTTCTCTCTCATGTTTTTGCATTAGCTACTTGCTTTCTATGTGGTTATATTCTTGGCACCCTCCTTAAGAATGTTTACTTGTCCAGGTTGATGCCCGAATTTTTCTTTGGAGATGGGACACTCAGATTGTGATCTCAGATGTGGATGGAACAATTACCCGGTCAATATTTCATTCCCATGTATCCAATTTCCGTACCATTGCAGTGAATTTTGGAATCTCATGTGCTACATACTTTGTGACGCTGGTGTGTCTTATCAATTCCATCTTAAGTATTCTCCTAGGTTAGTGCACAAGTGGTCTCCAGTGATCTGATTTCTGTCAAATTGGTCTGTGCTGCAGATCAGATCTTCTAGGTCAGGTGATGCCTTTGGTTGGTATGGATTGGTCGTAGACAGGTGTTGTTTATTTGTTCCCAGGTCGCAGGACCCGGTTCGCGGCCACGACGACAGGATTTTCACAAGGTGTTGCTTGATGTTTTAATCATTTTTTGTTTGATTCTTTTTCACCAAGGTATTTGTCTGGTACATTTGGGTAGGGATTCTTCTTATGCCCTCCATTTATCACATGTTCATGCTTTTAATAAATCCAGCTTACATTTTTTGCACACAACTCTGCAAGTATTCATCTGTTGCGGTCGTCCACCAATTCTCCAACAATGGCGTCGCTCGCTGCAAATCCAGCTCAGGAGGTAGTTTATTTGAAGTAGCAGCTGTTCGGCTCGTTTCAATTTCACTTGCATTTCTTCTTCAATTGATGGTGTTTATAAATGGAGTTTGTGTGTTCAGTTTCTAATTGATCTGCACTCTGCATGTGGTTGTAGGCGAGGAAGTCAGCCATTTGCGAGTAGCTACCTTGAATCAGCCTCACTGCTTGAATGTTATCTCCTTATTATAATCAACCTATTTCTCCGTAATTGCACATATGTATATATGTACATTCAGATTTTCCTTCTGTTATAGGTTGCTTTGATGGTGAAGCTTCTATAGAAGTCAGAAAAAGATGACGATGCACACCTCTTTCTTATCAAGGTTCTTAATAGTTCACGGCTGAATTACAAAAATGTTTTCGAAAATTTTGTGTTTTAATGTTGGGCAAGCACCATATGGATCGCAATTTTCGTTTTAGGGATATGGGCGGGCATTCTCGGCCGGTGGAGACTTGAAAATGTTTTACGATGGAAGGATGTCGAGTAAGTCTATTACCAAGGAAGGATTGAATTGTTACATTTGTCTTATTGTATGTTAATGAAGGCGATTTAACTTGCTAAAGTGACATTTTTTGTGATTGATTAGAGCATAAAAATGTTGAAGTGGTGTAGAATGTATTGGCTTTGTTACCACATCCACACATATGAGAAAACAGAGGTATATTATTTTGATATTAAAAGAGGGGTGTTTATGTTTTTATAGACATTTGGAGAAGGATTGATTTTTGTGGTTTGATGGTATAACACCCCGGTTTTTGGTCACCCAGGTCGAGATGTCACCGCCACATCCCCTAGTAAGACACGGTTTCTCCGAGCTTACTAAAGAGATGCAAGGCTAGTTATTGCAGTATTTGAAACATTTAAATCATTCAAAATAGCCCATACAATATAATCTGAAAATAATATTAACAAGCGCAGCGAAAATAATTGTTTTAGTATAGTATCGCAGCGGAAAATATAAATAGGGCCGACATGGCCAAAACACGGGTTAAACAGGCCCGTTCATAATATAGTCTAAAGTATGAATTTAAAAGCAAAATAATGTTTCCCAAAATCCCATGCATGAATCGTGCTCACACATGCTCATTCCACATATTCTGTAAGAAAAGGAATAAAAACGGTTTTGGTCAGCAAACTTGCTGAGTAAGTTAACACATGCATGATCATAGGGTTTAAAAGCCATTAATTTAATAATTAACAAAAAGCATGATAATAACATAATATTCAATTTAATCTAATCAACTATCCAATAGCATAATTTATTTCAGGGCTCTATTTAATAACACATATCGCATGGTTTAGAATAATAGTCATAATTTAAATAAAGCATTTAAATAATTCGATTGGACAACAACATAATTTAATTTAATTTAATTTAATATCCCCATTACATCCCCGATTTGGTATCTCAAAGTTTCACGATAGTATCACGATGTCAACAAGTTTAGCCGGTAGCCCGGCGGCCGCAACCGTATCAGCCATACCCAGTACCACTCCGGAGCCTCGGGAAACCCATGTGGATATTCTCGAGAGTGTAGGCTCTATATTTCGCCGTTTAGGCAATATCACATTTCAAGTTTAGCGCGCGGGGTCACCATCGTCCATTAAGGCACGAAGTGAAGCAGTTAGGGGGCACCCTGCAGAGCACTCACCCCTAATTTTAATTTATCAAGTTTGTAAAGGGATTTAGTTTTAAAATTCTGACTTTAATTGTATTCATTTAAATAATAATATCTCAACTCATTTCAACCCTAAAGGTTAATTCCATGTTTCAACAAGATTTCAAGATTTTGTTTCTGGTAAACCACAGTTTACTCTAAAATTCGTCTAAAATCAGATTTAATTCCAAAAATTCCAAAATTCACGATTGACTCAGAAACGTCTAGATCTACAACTTTCGTGTTTTAACTTTTTCAATCCGAGATACCTAAATAGGTCAAAATCACCAATTTTCGCAGAAGAACAATTCTGTCCGAATTTAATGTGTCACAGTTTAAAGATTTCGAATTCTACCATAGCAATTCAACTCCAAATTTGAGGAAATTTGACAGAGATCATCTTAAGACAATTATCTACGACTTTCATGTTCGGCCAAAGATCTAAAACAGTCTAGATCCTATGTCAAAAACGTGATCAAGATCATTCCTAAGTTCTGTCCAGGATTTCGAGATCTAGATTCAAGCAGTTCGGTTTCGGTTATTTTTCACATATCAAATCATCTCTAAAAATTCTCAAAAATTTACAGTAGATAAATCTAAGCCTTAGGAACGTTTTTCATGTTTTAAGTTTCTCCGTTTGAATTCGTTTTAAGGTTCGGAAAAATTCATCAAATCTGTTGCGTCGGTAGAAAGTATAAATTGACAGATTTTCGATTTCTTGTTAATCTTTTAGTTTTGAATGTTTTAATTCATCCCAAAACCATGTAAGAGTTAACTTACAGAGGTGTGAACGTCCGGGATCGTCTATTTTGAAGGCGTGGCTTCCAGTCCACCGTTTCTCCTCTCCGTTCGTCGGGTTCTACGATCTAGATCCAATACGAGGTGTAGAAGAGAAAAGAAGAAGATTAGGATTCGTTTTCGAATCGTTTATTGAACAAGGATTGGATCGAGACTTACCACGACTATGGAGATCTTAGAATTTTCGTCCAACAGCGTTCGTCTTGGTTTCGTGCCTCCGACGACTCCGGATTTAGGGTTTCGAATGTGTAGAAAGTTGTAGGGTTTTGTAAAAGTATTCGGAGCTCCTAGGAGGTCTTATTTATAGATAACTAAGACCTAGGGCATCCAAAATCTGACCCCAAGGGTCTTGGGTCGAGAGACGTTCAACCGAAAGTCGAAAAATCCGCGTTCGGGCGAGAGATTCACGCAACGGGTGAATCTGTCGCGTGGCGCGGTCGTGGCGCGCCCTATGCCTATTGACCGCGTGGCCACCGCGCCGACTTCGCCTGGACTTCGGTCCGGGCGGGTCGTGCGATCCGTCGTGCTTTTCCGCCTCTCTTTCGGGTTTCTATCCTTCTATGCTCCCGAATTCCGATTTCCGGGGTATCTTCGGGTTTCTACTTTCTCTCTAAATTTTTACTCGGGTCTAATTGGATGTTTGGACTCGAATCCTCGAGTTCATTAGTCGGGTTTCGGTGTATAATTTATTTACCTTTAATCCATCCTTTTATTTAATTAAATTCCTTTAATTCCTTTTTAAGTTAAATCTCATTTTCTCATTTCCTTATCTTTATTTATTTCTTTATTTGCTGGATTCATTTATTTATTTATGGTATTTATTTTATTTATTATTTATTTATTTAATTATTGTTTTATTTTATGTTGGAAAATTCTCGGGTATTACAGTCTACCCTCCTTAAGAATCAACTTCGTCCTCGAAGTTGTGCATCGGCTTTTCTTGTGCTAAGGTCTTGTGTTTGTTTTATTATGTTGTGACTGAACTTAGAATTAAAACTTCTAAGCTGCCTACGTACCCGGTAAAGGGATCAAGCCATAACGTAGTTCAAAAGTTTACAAAAGTGCACGAAAAAATAGGTGGTATGACATCCTCTCCCCCTTAAGATTGCAGTTATGTCCCCATAACTGTGTCGGTATCGATTTGGAACAATGTCAGGTAGCGTTCTCTCATGTCGGATTCTACTTCCCAAGTTGCCGTCTCACTTTCGTGGTTTGACCAAAGAACCTTGATCATTTTGACGGTTTTGTTCCTCGTTTCTCGTTCCTTAGTGTCAAGAATACGCACTGGGACTTCCTCGTAAGTCAAATCTTCATCGAGCTCAATTATCTCCGGTTGAAGTACATGTGTCGGGTCCGGCACATACTTCTTTAGTTGCGAGACATGGAAGACATTATGAACTCTATCTAAGTGTGGCGGTAAAGCCAATCGGTAAGCTAAAGTTCCGACTCGTTCTAGAATTTCGTAAGGTCCTATATATCGAGGACTTAACTTTCCTCGCTTGCCAAAGCGCATCACCCCCTTCATGGGTGATATCTTTAGCATGACCCTATCTCCCACTTGAAATTCTAGGTCTCGTCGTCTCACGTCGGCATAACTCTTTTGACGGTCTTGTGCGGCTTTCATCTTCCCTTGAATCACTTTGATTTGTTGAGCCATGTCTTCGATAAGTTGTGGTCCCACTACCACGGACTTATCGTTTTCTTCCCAGCTCAATGGGCTTCGGCACTTTCATCCATACAACACCTCGAAAGGTGCCATGCCGATGCTAGCATGGTAGCTATTATTATAGGAAAACTCAATCAATGGTAAATGAGATTCCCAATTTCCTTTGAATTCCAACACACATGCTCTCAGCATGTCTTCTAGTGTTTGGATTGTCCTCTCGGTTTGTCCATCCGTCATCGGGTGGAATGCGGTACTCATTTTGATTTGAGTACCGAGAGCTTTTTGTAACTCCGTCCAGAAATGAGAGACAAATCTACTGTCTCTATCGGAAATGATATCATGTGGTACTCCATGTCGTCGTACCACATTATCAATGTAGGCTCGGGCCAATTGGTCCATAGTCCACGTGTCTTTCATTGGGATAAATATGGCTGTCTTCGTTAGCCTATCCACAATCACCCAAATTTTGTTCATGCCTTTAGGTGATCGGGGTAATCCCGAGACAAAGTCCATTGAGATGCTATCCCACTTCCAACTTGGAATCTCTAGTGGTTGCATCAATCCTAAGGGTTTATGTCGCACTGCCTTAACCTTTTGGCAGGTGAGACATCTCGCCACGAAGTTCGCCACTTCCTTCTTCATTCCCGGCCACCAATAGATCTTCTTCAGATCTTTGTATAGCATGTCTCCTCCGGGATGTACGGAATATGACGTGTTGTGCCCTTCTTCCATCAACTTTTGTTTCAACTCGGCACATTTAAGGGGCACACACCATCTCCCTTTAAAACGGATGCTTCCATCCTCGTGGACAGCAAATCCTATTGCCTTTCCTTCGGCAATATATCCTTTTATCTTCTCGAGTTTCGGGTCGCCCGGTTGAGCGAGTCGAATCTCGTCCAATATTGGAGTTTCTACGACCATGGCATTGACCGTTTCTCTCACTGTGCCAGGATGCACAAGTTCTAGCTCCAATCTTGCCAATTCCATGTACAATGCCGGCGTAATTACCAACGAGTTTGCCACGTGTTGGGTTTTCCGACTTAGGGCATCGGCTACCACATTCGCCTTTCCCTCGTGGTATGCTATCTCTAAATCGTAGTCTTTAATAAGTTCCAACCACCTTCGCTGTCTCAAATTCAACTCCTTCTGAGTGAATATATATTTCAAGCTCTTGTGGTCGGTGAACATTCGACACTTCCGCCCATAAAGATAATGTCTCCATATCTTTAGAGCGAAAACGACCGCTGCCAACTCCAGGTCGTGGGTCGGATAATTCTCCTCGTGGGGTTTTATTTGGCGTGATGCATAGGCTATGACTCTCGAGTCTTGCATCAAGACACAACCTAAACCTTCCTTCGAAGCATCGCTGTAAACTTCGAAGTCACCATTCTCTGATGGTAGTGTTAATACGGGTGTAGTTGTGAGTCGTTTCTTCAGCTCTTGAAACGCAGTCTCACACGCTTCGGTCCACTCGTATTTTGCTCCTTTCTTCAGTAGCTGGGTCAAAGGACGTACAATCCTTGAAAAGTCCTTCACAAATCGTCTATAATACCCGGCTAATCCAAGGAAGCTCCTTATTTCTGTTGGACTCTTCGGAGTTGCCCACTCCGTCACGGCAGAAACCTTTGCCGGATCCACTGATACTCCATCAGCGGATACTATGTGTCCGAGAAATGCCACTTCTTTCAGCCAGAAATTACATTTCGACAGCTTGCCGTATAGCTGATTTCTTCGCAAGATTTCTAACACTTGATGTAAGTGTTTTGCATGCTCTTCCTTGCTCTTTGAGTAGATCAGGATGCCGTCGATGAACACTACGACGCACTGATCTAACAATTCTCGGAACACGTTGTTCATGAGATTCATGAACATGGCCGGAGCATTTGTTAACCCGAAGGATAACACTGTGAACTCGTAATGGCCATATCGCGTTCGAAATGCCGTCTTCGGGATGTCCTTCTCGGCGATCCTCAATTGATGATACCCAGATCGCAAATCGATCTTCGAGAATATTGAAGCTCCCTTCAGTTGATCAAACAGATCCTCTATTCTTGGTAGGGGGTATTTATTCTTGATGGTCACTTGGTTTAATCCTCGATAATCTATGCAAAGACGTAGTCCTCCGTCTTTCTTCTTGACAAATAAAACCGGTGCTCCCCAAGGGGACGTACTCGGTCTTATGTAACCTTTTCCTAACAGTTCCTCGAGTTGTTCCTTTAACTCCTTCATTTCCAGTGGTGCCATCCGGTACGGAGCTTTTGAGACAGGCTCTGTCCCCGGAATGAGATCTATAATGAATTCAAGATCTCTCTCAGGTGGCATGCCCGGAACGTCCTCAGGGAACACGTCCGGGTATTCTCTTACCACTGGTATGCTATCAACCTTGTTTTCTTCCGCCTCAAGGTTGTGCACGTAGCACGCATATAGTTCATACCCCTTACGCATCAAGTTACTTAGTTTGAGTGCACTAACGATTTTGTTACTTTTCTTAGGGGGCTGAGAGTAAAAGATGACTCTCTTTCCCCTACTTTTTGACAAGGTGATCTTTTGCTTTTGGCATTCGATCACCGCTTTATACTGGGATAACCAATCCATCCCCAGTATGATGTCAAAGTCTCTTAAGTTAAATTCTACCAAGTTTGCGAAGAATTCTACGTTCTTTATCACTATAGGAATTCCGTTATATCGTTTAGAGCAAGACACTACTTCTCCAGAAGGCAATTGAATTCCTAAGCTAATTCTCTCGCACTTAGGTAGATCTAACTCAGGCACTATTGTTGATGCTATAATTGAGCAACTAGCTCCAGAATCAAATAGAATTCTAAGGGGCGTATTCAACATATAAAATGTACCTGCCATCACTTCTCCTTGCGCAGGCACGTCCGCTTGGTTCACCACGTTCAGCCTCCCCATAGGGCGTCCCTGATTGCCCTGCTGATTCGCATTCGGCTGCTGATTTTGTTGCTGGTTTTGATTCTGAGGGGGCGGAGGTCGTTGGTTCTGGTTCTGGTTTTGCGGCCTATTTTGAGGGGGTCTGTACCCTTGGTTATTCCCGTTTCGCCCGTTTTGATTTTGAGGCTGTTCTTGCCCCGCGACCAAGTCGTCCCTTCTCGTTATGTTCTCGAGCCTAGTCCGGCAATCCCGTCGAACATGACCCATTCGACCGCATCGGTAACAGGCGCCTTGTTGCGGGCATCCCCTTGCCAGATGGGGTCGTCCACATCTCGGGCAAGGTGGTACCGGATCTTCTTGGTTGAACCTCCTCCCAGTGTTGTTTTGTTGGGGCCTATTCGACCCTCTGCGCTGTTCGTTCCTTCCAGTGTTGTTCTCGTTTCTTGAGTCTCGGCTTTTCTTGTCTTGGGGACCCCTGCTGGACTCCCCACTCACCCTTCTTTTCAGCTGCTGCACACGTGCTACCGCCACGGCGCAGTCATACACAGCTTGCAAATCGGGGTAGTGTACCCCCGCGATCACCTCGCGCACAGACAGGTTCAATCCCATCTCGAACTTCTGTGCCTTTTTCCGCATCAGTAGGCACTAGCCTTGGTGCGAACCTCACCAGCTCCTTGAAGCGTGTGTAGTATTCTTGCACCGTTTGGCCTCCTTGCTTCAGCGACAGGAACTCTTCGTACATGGCAGCTTTAGTACTCAAGGGATAGAATCGATCCCTGAGTAGTTCCATCATCTCCATCCACGAGTAAGGCTCGTCATCTTCAGTCAGTTTGGCTTGCGTCGCCTGCCACCAGTCGTCAGCTTCGCCTCCCAAGTAGTATGAGGCGACATGCACTCTTTCTCCTTCCGGACATTTAACTGCTCCCAGCAGCTTGTCGAAGGTCCGGATCCACTCTTCCAGTTTAGCTGGATCCTCCTCACCAGCATAGTGGGGCGGCTGGTAAGGATTCACCATCGCCAGGTAGTTAGGGCGAGCTTGGGGCGGAGGTACCGCCGCAGCTTGACCCTGGTTGACTTGCGCGTTTCCGAGCGCAATCAACACCTCCTCTATCGTCCTAAGACGATCGCCCACATTGTTCGGTGCGGGGGCGTCCTGCGCACCTTGGGGTTGTTCCATCTCAGGTTGAATCGGTTCAGTGACGTTTGGTGGTGTTTCCGTGGGTGTTTCAGTGGTGGTTTGGGGAGCGGGTTGAGTTCTTCCTCTTCCTCTTCCTCTGGGTGCCATTCTGGTACAAATGGGATAGATTAGGACTGTGGATTTAGCATATAGTCTAAGCAATGTACGTGTGTTTTGTGATTTAGCACGTGGTGCTCGATCGAATTAAGAAGCGTCGTACGCTTCGGGGTTTTTATTTTAATTTGTTCTTATTTCGATTTTTTTTTCTTTGCACTGCTGTACGGACAGATCTGTCCGTTTTTTTTTTCGATTTATTACAAATAAATCGGGCATTTTATTTCCTCAAAAGAAATTTTAGTACAAAAGCCGAAATATTTTCCTAGAAAATAGTATCTAACAATAGAATCTCTAGTGTCTCATGACGTCCTCCAGTGGGGTAGCAGGATCTTCATCCGGATCTTCCTCCTCCGAACTCGGCGGCAGTAGCTCGTCAAAGATAGTGTTCAAGTCTTGCCCGTGGGCATCGATGTATTCCTTTAGTATTAAGTTTTGTGTAATGAGGGTTTGGACTTGGCGTTCGAGTTGGTTTATGCGGTGATGATCCGCCTTTCTCAAGTTGCCCATGTGATGTAAATTGGCCTCCAATTGAGCCATACGGTACTTCATTTGCTCTAAGGTTTGGTGGGAATCGAGATGAACGCTCATCATCCTGACCATCAACTGCATCATGTCTTGACTAGCCATCTAGCGCAAGCAAGAGATCTAAGTTAATATTCGCCAAGATTCTAAGTTCAATTCGCCAAGATTCTAGGTTCAAATTCGCCAAGATTCTAAGTTCAAGTTTCGCCAAGATCCTAAGTTCATAGGAGAGATGCAATATGCAAATGCAAATGATGATTTCCCCCCCAAAAATAATTTAATGCAATATATATATATATTTTTCCATGGGTTTTAAAATAAAACTTTTCCATGGAAATAATACTTTAATATTTAAAATAATAGTCAAAATCAAGGTTGTTAAGATCGGGATCCTATATGGGATCGTTTTTCTCTTTGCAAGATCGAGATCGTAGGACCGAATCGGGATCCTAAGATCTTATGAAATTGCAATATTGGATAAATTCAATTATGCATACTAACAAGTAAAAGCATTATTTTGTGTGTTTATGAATCTTGCAAGTTAATTAATACAATACAGTATAAAAACATTACAATCAAATATAAAATATTTCCACATACATACATATTATGTTTTTTTACACATCATACATAAGGAATACAAGCTCTTAGGTTTAAAATTAAAAGAAACAAGTTACTTTGATCTCAAATCATAAAATACTACAAAAAATTTTTGCGTTTAAGAGTGTAAGATCGTAAGATCGTAGAAGCGTTTAAGGGAGTATAACCATAAGATCGTGATATTCTACTATCAGGATCGGGATCTTACTAATTTTAAGATCCTACAAGGATCGGGATCGTTTTAGAGAAGTGTGATCGTAAAATCGTAAGATCCTAAAATCAGGATCAGGATCTTAACAACTATGGTCAAAATATTAATAATAGTTTAAAAATAATAATGGTTTTCAAATAATAGTTTAAAAATAGCCGGGCTCTGATACCAACTTGTAACACCCCGGTTTTTGGTCACCCAGGTCGGGATGTCACCGCCACATCCCCCTAGTAAGACACGGTTTCTCCGAGCTTACTAAAGAGATGCAAGGCTAGGTATTGCAGTATTTGAAACATTTAAATCATTCAAAATAGCCCATAAAATATAATCTGAAAATAATATTAACATAGCGCAGCGGAAATAATTGTTTTAGTATAGTATCGCATCGGAAAATATAAATAGGGCCGACATGGCCAAAATACGGGTTAAACAGGCCCGTTCATAATATAGTCTAAAGTATGAATTTAAAAGCAAAATAATGTTTCCCAAAATCCCATGCATGAATCGTGCTCACACATGCTCATTCCACATATTCTGTAAGAAAATGAATAAAAACGGTTTTGGTCAGCAAACTTGCTGAGTAAGTTAACACATGCATGATCGTAGGGTTTAAAAGCCATTAATTTAATAATTAACTAAAAGCATGATAATAACATAATATTCAATTTAATCTAATCAACTATCCAATAGCATAATTTATTTCAGGGCTCTATTTAATAACACACATCGCATGGTTTAGAATAATAGCCATAATTTAAATAAAGCATTTAAATAATTTGATTGGACAACAACATAATTTAATTTAATTTAATTTAATTTAATTTAATATCCCCATTACATCCCCGATTTGGTATCTCAAAGTTTCACGATAGTATCGCGATGTCAACAAGTTTAGCCGGTAGCCCGGCGGTCGCAACCGTATCAGCCATACCCAGTACCACTCCGGAGCCTGGGGAAACCCATGTGGATATTCTCGAGAGTGTAGGCTCTATATTTCGCCGTTTAGGCAATATCACATTTCAAGTTTAGCGTGCGGGGTCACCATCGTCCATTAAGGCACGAAGTGAAGCAGTTAGGGGGCACCCTGCAGAGCACTCACCCCTAATTTTAATTTATCAAGTTTGTAAGGGGATTTAGTTTTAAAATTCTGACTTTAATTGTATTCATTTAAATAATAATATCTCAACTCATTTCAACCCTAAAGGTTAATTCCATGTTTCAACAAGATTTCAAGATTTTGTTCCCGGTAAACCACAGTTTACTCTAAAATTCGTCTAAAATCAGATTTAATTCCAAAAATTCCAAAATTTCACAACTGACTCAGAACCGTCGAGATCTACAACTTTCGTGTTTTAACTTTTTCAATCCGAGATACCTAAATTGGTCAAAATCACCAATTTTCGCAGAAGAACAATTCTGTCCGAATTTAATGTGTCACAGTTTAAAGATTTCGAATTCTACCATAGCAATTCAACTCCAAATTTGATGAAATTTGACAGAGATCATCTTAAGACAATTATCTACGACTTTTATGTTCGGCCAAAGATCTAAAACAGTCTAGATCCTATGTCAAAAACGTGATCAAGATCATTCCTAAGTTCTGTCCAGGATTTCGAGATCTAGATTCAAGCAGTTCGGTTTCGGTTGGTTTTCACATATCAAATCATCTCTAAAAATTCTCAAAACTTTACAGTAGATAGATCTAAGCCTTAGGAACGTTTTTCGTGTTTTAAGTTTCTCCGTTTGAATTCGTTTTAAGGTTCGGAAAAATTCATCAAATCTGTTGCGTCGGTAGCAAGTATAAATTGACAGATTTTCGATTTCTTGTTAATCTTTTAGTTTTGAATGTTTTAATTCATCCCAAAACCATGTAAGAGTTAACTTACAGAGGTGTGAACGTCCGGGATCGTCTATTTCGAAGGCGTGGCTTCCAGTCCACCGTTTCTCCTCTCCGTTCGTCGGGTTCTACGATCTAGATCCAATACGCGGTGTAGAAGAGAAAAGAAGAAGATTAGGATTCGTTTTCGAATCATTTATTGAACAAGGATTGGATCGAGACTTACCACGACTATGGAGATCTTAGAATTTTCGTCCAACAGCGTTCGTCTTGGTTTCGTGCCTCCGACGACTCCGGATTTAGGGTTTCGAATGTGTAGAAAGTTGTAGGGTTTTGTAAAAGTATTCGGAGCTCCTAGGAGGTCTTATTTATAGATAACTAAGACCTAGGGCGTCCAAAATCTGACCCCAAGGGTCTTGGGTCGAGAGACGTTCAACCGAAAGTCGAAAAATCCGCGTTCGGGCGAGAGATTCACGCAACGGGTGAATCTGTCGCGTGGCGCGGTCGTGGCGCGCCCTATGCCTATTGACCGCGCGGCCACCGCGCCGATTTCGCCTGGACTTCGGTCCGGGCGGGTCGTGCGATCCGTCGTGCTTTTCCGCCTCTCTTTCGGGTTTCTATCCCTCTATGCTCCCGAATTCCGATTTCCGGGGTATCTTCGGGTTTCTACTTTCTCTCTAAATTTTTACTCGGGTCTAATTGGATGTTTGGACTCGAATCCTCGAGTTCATTAGTCGGGTTTCGGTGTATAATTTATTTACCTTTAATCCATCCTTTTATTTAATTAAATTCCTTTAATTCTTTTTTAAGTTAAATCTCATTTTCTCATTTCCTTATCTTTATTTATTTCTTTATTTGCTGGATTCATTTATTTATTTATGGTATTTATTTTATTTATTATTTATTTATTTAATTATTATTTTATTTTATGTTGGAAAATTCTCGGGTATTACAGATGGTCTGTCAATGAATAGGTTGCTATGGCTAATGGGATTGCCATGGGTAGAGGCACATCGTTTGTTGTCCCAATGAAGTTCTCCATAGTCACGGGAAACACTGTCAGTTCATACATGTTTATGCACACTTTTGTGCAATGTTGATATGATATGGCTTTTGCCCTACCTATTCTTATCTGGATTCTGGTACTAAGGAAATGTTTACTGTATTTTTTTATATGATTATGGAATTTGCTCGGGCAGGGATGCTTATGGGTTTGCTGTGAGACCTCACCACTTGCAAATATACCGTGAGTATGCAAATATATACAAGGTTATGCTGAGCTCCATGAAACTACAAGGGAAGACATGGAATGAACCGCGAAGATAGTATTAATCATACTCCTATCAGGTTTGGTTTAAAGTTTTTCATGGAAAATAGCCACCTAATTAAATACGGAGGCATAATACTATATACACCGATAAGTGTTAACAGGTAGATTGGAAATTTGGAATTAGTCAGTATATTTCATAATTTTATTTGTTAGATATTAATATATACTACCTCCATTTCTTTTTAAGTGTAACACTTTACTTTTTTTGAGTGTTTCATAATAAATGTTACATTCCCATATATGGAATGCTTTTAAAGGTAAAAAGCTTCCACTAAATCACTTTTACTCCTTGCATTAAATCCCGTGCCATTTTCTTATGTTACACTTATTTAGAAATGGAGGGAGTAGTATATTTAATTGACGAATATAAATTAATCAATCTCCTTTTATGTTACTCATGCTCAGGCACACGCTTAGATGAGTTATAGCTTAGGTTTGTTGGATTAATTCTACACATAAATTAATTTGGTATGGGTATGCTGCTGGGTATGCCGCTCATGAATATGTCAACAAAGGGGTTTCTCACGGATAGATTTGCATCATTTGTGAAGAGCCTGTAATACTTTTATTTTCTGTATTTTTATCATTTGTCAATGTGTGCTATCTGTTTCCTAAACAAATATGTTTGCAATGGGTTTGGTTTCTTTCATTGGTTTTCTTTTGCTTTCAGGATGGTTCTGGTATGTTATGGTTGGAATTTGGAGCTGCGGTTTTGAATTTCAGCTTATTGCCATTATATTGTTGATTGAGAAAACTTGAATGATTAATATGGAAAGATGGTTTAGTTTTGCTTCCTCCGCCCTATATAATTTCCTTTCGTGCCCCCCTTCTTTCTTAAATATAACAATACATATCATATAAACAAACCACATACCACCTACAATTATTTCAATTATTTTTTCCTTCTATGGGCAGTTGTACGCACTCAATACGCTGTGCATTTGCACAGCGTAGCCGACTAGTATATATATATATATATATATATTCACCTAGAGTTGTCAATTCGGGCTGGGCCCGTTGGGCCGGGCCGGCCCGTAAGGTAAAAAATATGCGGGGCGGGCTTGAATTTTTAAGGCCTATTTAGATGCGGGGTCGACCCGCTGCGGAGCGGGCTTTTGCGGGTTGGGCCCGCGGCGGGGCGGGCCGGCCTGCAGGCTTTGACTTTTTTTTTTTACTCCTTGTTCTATTTATTTCATGTTAGTTAATATTGTTTGGTTAATTCAAAGTCTACCATATAGTTATCAAATATATATTTAAATAATTATTTCGGTTACTTATAAAATTGTGAACTTTAATACAAATAGTCATATTTTCTAATATTTCTCTTCTTATGTTAGTGTTAGTTTTTTAAAAGTTTAAAATTTCTTATTATTTTATTTATTAAATATTTTAGCTAGGTTATTTTATTTATTTATTAAAATTTATGAATGAAAGTAAATTTTCATAATTTATTGTCAGTTATCTTATTTTTAAAATATAAACTTAATGAATTATGCCAAAACAACTTAACTTCTTAAAGACTCCAACCGTCAGACCCAATATTTTTATCAACTCAATCATTACTTATAAATCTTTTATTTTGAACAATACTGTATTTTTAGAATATAATACACATCTTTAGGATTACAGATTTTAATAAATCTTTAATTTTATAAAGAATTATTCAACAAACCCATTATTAAAGTAAATAATTATGCCAAAAATACACATTTTAACTATTTATAATTTTAAATATCAATTATAAATTTTTATTTCCCTTTATTAATTTATACAACAAAAAATATATCCCAATTTTATTTTTTTACACTAAAAATTTATTTTTTTTAAAAATTGCTAACCCGCAGGCCGCCCCGCATAACCCGTGGCCCGTATGTGGGGCGGATTGGGCCTAGGTATTTAGAGCCCGGCCCGTATAGGCCCGTCCCGTATAGGCCCGTCCCGTTTAAGCCTGCAAAAACGTAGGGGCCGGCACGGGCCGCCCCGTTTCGCCCTGCTGGCCCGTTTTGACACCTCTAGGTTCACCACCTACTGAAGTTTGATAGATTGAACCTCAGCCTGTGCGCCGCCAGAGTCCTGTATCCTATATAGCGGAGGCTTGGTTTAGTTATTTGTGTTTCCTTTCCATATTGATTAGCAAAGAAAAAAAGGGTAAGGAACATATCCTTCGTTTTTATAGGGGTTGGTTAGTCAAAAGGATGCGGCAAATTGGCAATTGCTACTAATATGCCTAATAAGCTTCTCCAACAGCACAAAACGCATATCATGAGCACACAAAGTTTCTAGAGTTGTAAGCAGTGAGGCACCTCAAGTCTCAAGATACCAAAATCATGTCCCAAACTGCTCCAATGTCGTTTTGATTACTACATGAAACTTGGAGGAAATCCTCACATTCTTTCAGACTTATTGCACCAAATCCATCTTCATTCATTGTATTTACACCCAGCAGGTAAAAGCTTTTAGTGTAGCATTTTGCCTCTTATCATTGCTTCTGCCTTCCTAACCTGCCTCACTGGCCCAATTATGAACACCTGCACCAACCACACACTCATCACATTTCACCCACTTGAAACTTGAAGAAAAAATACTGATTTTTATAGACACCCATGACTTGGTTAGGGGAAACACTGACCTTGTCGGGGGGACCTTTATCGCCTCCAAAGAATATTTCAGCACTGCCAATAAACCATGCAGTTTAAGTGAGGAGAATAATGGTAGTGGAGCTTTCTTACGTTACAGAAGGCTAGTCATGATGTGATTTTGAAATTATTACTACAAATATTTTGTTAGTCGAGAACACTACAGATATGGCAGAGTTCTGTCTTTATCCTTAAGAACATAGATGGAATCATGTTATTAAAATCTTCCAACTTTCTTAACAACTTGATTCGAGCATCGAGTTTTCATGTGTTACTCAGTTATGACAGAATCTACTAGCTTTGTATGGCAAAAATGTACCATAATTCATGGCTTGTGCATCAGGAAGAATATCATACCTGCAAGACTCCTTTACTGACATGATATTAGCTCCTCGTCTTCCAATAACGCATCCCATCTTCCCATGGGGAACATCCAGAACAGAGAGAACTTCCTCCTCAGGAGGATTTTTATCAGCAGTTAGATTATCTGCGTTGATCAACAACTACAGAATCAGAAAAACTGTATGCTGGATATTACAGTAGTATCACAAGTGTGGAAGTAATATTTTGACAAAGAGCTCCGTCAAAAATGTACACATGCAAGGTAACCAATTCTTCGGCCTATTCAAAAATGGATATACTTTTGAGGACTTTGAGCACTTCTGAGTTCAGTTCCTTGCATGCAGTATTGTTGACTTACAAATGATTGATTAGTCACTGGATAATATGCAAGGAATTCAATTTCAGGCTAGTTAAATTTGAAAAAATAAAAATTAAAAACTAGGACTTTGAGCACTTCTTCGTTCAGTTCCCTACCTTGCAGTGTCATGAACTTGTAAATGACTGACTAGCCACTACATATAAAATTATATCTTATGACAAGTTCATCATGACACCGACATCTTGAGATGGCATACGCACATTCATAGTAATTCTATTATCATATATCGAATATGGCAACTTAGTTCACCTAGAATTCCCACCGGAAACAGTTCACAAGGATTGGTTCATTCAAGGGTAAATGCAGAATAAAGTGGTTTTTATCATTTTGGCCATTTAACACTGCTGGGACTACTCTTTCTCAAGCAAAGGAAGGATTCCACTTATGTTTTTTTTATTCAAGATGTATCCATAAAAGTGAAAAACCCATGCAGGCTTTGTAAGACAAAATATCTCCTTGCAACAATTGTATAAATCCTATAAATCCCTATTTATGTCACTCCAAAGGAGATGTTTCCATAAGAAAGCCACTCCAAAGGAGATGTTCCCATAAGAAAGCAATTAAGCAAATTATAAACATTTCTCCCCAGGAAGCACGTAATGATTACATGATAAAAGCTGCTAAACTGGGATTTGAGAGCCCAATTATAGGTTCACTCATGGTTAACCCATCAGGCCTATTAAACATAATTTCAAATATATGTTCTCAAACGTTTCAAGTTTAGTCAGTGTATATCCCTACATACACATAATATATAAAACAAACATTTGTACAGAAATGACAATAGAAAAAAATGATAATAATAAAAATAATAAAAAAAGAAAAAGAAAAGAAAAACAAGAAAACAGCTAAAAAAAGCAAATTTCTTATTGATAAAAACTAAACATCTAATATAGCAGTACTAATTTTCATACTTAATAATAGAAATATGTATTAGTGTGTGTGTATTAAGATTAACAATATGCCAAAATTGACTCAATTTGAGTTGAATTAAACGTACTTAATTAAGCTCAACTAAAGCACAATCAGCACAAACAATCAAATTCAGGTTGAGCAGACAAATTGGCAACACTATACATTTTACAATTGATAATCTGCGTACTTGCTATGTGATTGGTTATCTATACGTAAATTTATACAAAGAATTTTTTTTAAAAAAATGCTTGATAGGAGAGAATAACTGAATAAATACCTGGAGGTGGAAGCAGAGCTGGCCAATCTGAAAAATTATTATCACTAATGCAGAAACAACGACAATACAGTGCACCACGAACTCTGAGATACCACATAGATCTCTCACTTAACTTCTCCACCATCTTATGATAAATGAATGGAAGAAAGCGAACATCATCTGCAGCCGCACGGACCATTAGCTCAGACAAGGGTCTATATGTCCAAAATTTGGGATCCTAGGAGCAGAAGTTATTATCAGAACTATTCCAAGCAGCAGAACAGATACAGTATATATTATTGAGAATTATATCACCGTTGTTATGCAGGTATTTTCATGTAAAATCCACAGAACTAAAGTAGGCATAGTTTTATCAATCAAATATAAGTTGTGCACAATAAGTCCACAAAAAATTCACACACACAAGTTTCCAATACTCTACAAAAGCTTTTCAGATGATATTACAAATTTAATAAACTTAATTAGTAATGCACTGCACTCACATCATCCATAGATGGATGGCACAACCATACATTGAACCATAATACTTTCTTGAGAGAGAGAGAGAGAGAGAAGTAAATTTTAGTCCCTGCTTTACTTAATGTGGCATGCCCTGCAAAGCACAGTGACTTCCAAATTCCAATGACATAAGAAATGAGCAAAACGAACCTGCCTCAAGAGAACGCGAACCTCTTCCTTCTCCACATATGATATGCCTGTCACAAATATCTTCTAATGAAAAGATAAGAGGATGGAAACTGCTGAAGTACTAAGATTAAACGTAAACAAACTAATTACCACCAAACTGGGGATCAGCAAGCAGCCCAACAAATGATATGTAGTCATCAGGAGCTCGTTTATGTCCTTCTTGCTCCTTAATCAAAGAATACGCAATCTGTTTGTAAACATGGCACAAAGGAAATAAATCTGGTGTTAATTCAACTGCCCTGCATCATACAACCAAATACGAGGTACCAGTTCAACCAAAGAAAATGAATGACTCCAAAGAGCCTTACACTATCCAATACATATAACTATATAAGAAGAAGAGAAAGTTCCATAAGTCAAAAGTTTTATAGAGATATTGACCACCAAAAGTGTATAAGTCAAGATGTCTAATCACCATAGACACTCATTAATCACAAAAGTTTGTATTGACAAAATGGCCCTCACAACTCTTCAAATGAATGAGTTTGAATACCAGATATGAAGTCTATTAGCATCATCTAATCACAATACTGCTACAACTGACGCTAATAAGTTGTAGATGATATGATGATGAGAAGATTAAGTATAATGAAGGCATCTTTTCCCAGGGTGACTCATGATCTAAGAAAGAATTGAACTAGTTAATCTTTTCTTCTCTTCCACATCAACAATTAAGAGGAAGCACAAACCTGGGTATCAATTACATTATGCAGCTTGATGCCAAACTGAAAGTAGAGCGCCTGTAATATATAAACAGACTTGTTAAATAAATTACACAAAAATTCAGTTAACATGAAAGCTGGAAGTGAGAGAACGATGAACAAGAGACCTCACTATCTCGTTTGCAGTCGTGAATAACTTTGGTAATATAACTCGACTCAAGGGCTGGCTTGCATGCTTTCACAAGTTTCTCACCACCCTCAATTGCGTCAACAAGATAGATTGCATCTGAAAAGGCAAGCTGCATGGGAAATACTATCAGTTAACTGCATATCAGGTTAGCTAATTAATCCTGCAGGTTAAGGAACCATAAGATATCAACTTCTTTTCAACAAAAAAATATCAAAAAAAAAAAGAATCATTATGTTCCAGAGGTAATAGTTCTTTAAACATCATCAATACAGATTGGAGCATTGAAAGAAACAAACTGTTTAACTCTAAAACTACACTAAATATGTTTTTTGAACTTCAGAAAATTCACTCTTGATTGGATTTGTTCTAGGGGGTGGGGGGTCTGGATGATGGAGAAGGACAATTTTTTTTGTCATGATGTGAAAAAAAAACCTGCATAATACAAAGAGTTCCAATACGACATAGATCAACCCCTTCACAATCGAAGCCTATGACCAGTTGCTTTTCAGATGAAGGCTGAAGGAATTCTGGAGGGAGTTGAGATGCATTCGTGACAATATGAATAGGAACAGTAGACAAATATGGTTTGTTGTCAGAGGGTTTCTCGCCTGCAAAAACAAGAGGGGCCCTTAAATTCTTCCATATGTGATGTATGAAATCAGAGAAGCTCTAAGCCTAAAATGACAGGTTCATGACGGCACATTCCAATGACAACCAGAAATTGATGGGCATACACCAAATTAAGTTGAATGCAAAACAATCTCCACTTTTTTTAACGCATATTAATTAAAATGTTGCATATATTGATGCACCGTACATGCGCCATCGTACAGATAAAACTCGAAAAGAAATCCTAACATTATATGTTCTTATCTCTGAGATGAAAAGTTCTGATTAGCATCTTCCTCTCTAAATGAATCCAAACAGCCATGATTCCAAACTTAGATGTTAGATCTCCATGAATACTGTTTATCAAACCAGCAGTGATATACATCTACGAGTAACCCTTTACTGCCTAAAACGCACTTAGTTCACCGTATAAGAGATAAAGAACGCTCCACAAACAGTAGATAAAATTTACAACATCAATTCCAAGGCGGTTACAGAGTGAACATTTGCAGTACACATCAATTCCAAGGCGGTTACAGAGTGAACATTTGCAGTACACATTTACGCAGCGCTTCATTAGCTCAATAAATCGTAAATTAATGCACAAATACAACTTCAATGTACTGGCTGCCAGCATTTAAGTATCATTAACCACCGTGAATGAACGTGTAGCCACATAGGTATAAATCAATAGCAGTTTATTATTAACACCAATTATTTCTGCTTTAATACACAAACTAGAACAGAAACCAACAAATCACCCCCAGTTAACCCAAAAAACCTTCAATCGTCAGTTAAAAACCAACTTCCCAAAAACCTTATTCCTCCATCACCTCCTTCCCCGAGTGCGCAAGTTTCCACTAGTATCAATCGCCATTAAACGCAGAAATTGAAACAATAAATTAGGTTGAAGTGCGGTGATTCAACAAGTGAAACAGAATCGATTAAACAAATGCAACGCGCAAATAAAAATGGAGATCAACTGAAGAAACGGATTTGATTGAGAGCAAAAGAGAGAAGCCAACGATACCGGGTTGCGGAGGGAGCGGAATGTGAGTCTGGTGAGTGGACGCCATGTCAAAGTATTGTGAAATTCCCTCTGGATTTCAGCGTCAACCGTCAATTTATAGACACGAGTGGGAGTTTGTGGACTGTTATGACCTCCGGTTCGTTCCGTCCGGTTCCGTACAGTTTTCACCGGAATGTGAATGTGATTGTGAATATGATTAAAAGCGATATCGTGTACTCATTTTAAGCACATAACGGGAGCCATGCCACACAATTACAAAGAGAATTAAAGGGAGAGATAGGGGCGGTGGTAATCAAATCTCATTCCTCCTTCTATTGGAAGTCAAGGGACTTAACCGCTTTAATAGGGAGCACATAACTGCATATTGGGTGAGAGGTATGCCCGTTAAACTAATTAACCAAATAAAAAAAATTTCATTTAGTTTTAAAAAAAAAAAGAAAAAAAAAAAGGCCACTCCTCTCGATGTGCTAGTAATTGTGCATGGGCTCGAACGCTCGATTGAGTTTTTCATTAGAAGGTCATTTTTTTCAAATATATTCGCCATATGTAATTTCACGAACCTGGTGGGAATCATATTTCCTCGGTTTTGGTTTCTTTACCTAGTTGAATGAGAATGCAGTGGGTGATAGACTAGTATGGTACCCATTTTCTCAGTATTTCAATTTGTATAAGTTTATTTGTTTAGTGAAACATCTGGATATGTGGGAAGAGATTAAGTGCAGGTGCCCGCACACCATATATGTGTGATAGATGTATGCTGGATTGAAATAATATATTTTATGTGAAGAAAGAATATGTGATATGAAAGATATTTTTTGGTATGCGGAATATAATTTTTATAATATCTGCACGCACATGCATACTCAGGAGGGTTGTGACGTAACGGAATTGGGATATGTGTATGCATGTTTATAAATTCCTTTCACATGTTATTTGGTTTCCCAACTAAATAGTTATAAATATTCATTAACTTGAGAAAGAAATTATAGTTTAGTGTGTAGCAACATCCCAAACAAAATGTGGAACACGTAGAACAAACAGAAGTAACAAGAAGGCAACTTAAAATGCTCAATTATGTCACAAATTCAATTACAAACTTAGAAGAAACAAGAAACCAAAATGGCTTCAAAAATTGAAATACAAACACCAAGCCCTTGTCAAGTATCCATCCACCATCCTCCAAGCTTACACTGAATCATACTGTTTTCTTCCTTCTTGTATGGCCTGGAAGATCCTTGCAGCAGATTCAGATGCAGATATTGAATTGTGGGGAACTACCCGGATGACTGCGGTTGGGCGTCCTGGCACAGCTTCAAGACGAGGATCGGGCTTGGTGGCACTGATAGCAGGGTGCGTCGGGAAAAGTGGAAGCATGTTTCTTCCATCCACAGAGTTGCTTCTTTGTCGTCTCTCACTTCGACTACTTGTCATGCTCACTTGAATTTCAACATCCTCAAAAATATGTGAGTTCACGGTGTCTGCAACTGTCCTGTTCCTTTGACTTACCGTTTGTTCGACAGATGAACCTGAAAACACAGCTGTGTTCATAATAGGCATGCTGCAAGAAGGGAAATACCCATGAGGGGCAATCGGAGGGAACGAATGTAACTGATACTGAGCAGGTGGAACCGGAAACCCATATGGCGGACTGAAAAAGTTGCTCATCATTGGAATTGATCCAGGAGGACCACAGCCTCCAGAGGCTGGGCCCACAAATCCAGGTACAGGATATGGCTTATATATCAGACCTTCAGAAGGAGACATCACAGGAACCAACCACTGGTGTCCTTGTGGCTGGTTCTGATACCACGGGTTGGTATTACGGTCACTAATTACATTGGATTGTTCTTGAGAGTTGCTGTTAAAGGGATGGGATTTTGGAGGCAGTAGCTGAACTTTGGTTCGAACTGTATTTTCGGCAGAGCCTTCCTTGTTTCCTTTTGGCTTCTCAAGATCATTTTTTTGCTTGGGCACATTTGGAATAGCTTTTACGGGAGTGTCCTTTCGGGAAAAAGCTTTTATTGGATTACCAAGATAAGCAGGGTCCTCCAGCAAAAGATGCGGCGTTGCAGCGATAAATTTCTGAACCTGAGTAGAAAACGAAGCATGGGGCTTAAATAGGAAAATCAAAAGCAAGACATGAAAAGCATATTCTAGTAACAGAAACAGTGTACTCACCTTTATCAATCTATGCAACTCAAACACTTGAACTGCAAAAACTCTTTGCTGACTAGAAAGAAGTAACAATTAGGCCCAAGCTGGGCAACACAATATTTTATGAGGCTTTGAAGAAACATCAGTTCAGTGGTGCAAATATCTAGCAAAATTGATTGCAAAGTAAAAACTAACAATGCATATAAGACAAAACCTTACTTCTGAACATATAGTTAGAGAAAAGGAAGACATGTATGGCACAAAAGAGGACATGGATTTGGATGTTCATACAAAATCATTTCTACCACTCAATGAGTGTGATTTGCTAATCAGAAACAAGTACAGATTATTAGGAAAAACTTTTCTCCACAAATTATCACAAGTGGAATCTGTCACTCGTTGCTAGAAAATTTTCAAGATGCAAGTTTAATTCCCAGATCACGAGGGGCCAAGATACCATCCAGAGCCTTCACTAGTCTTGCTGCCAGACCATTAGTGCATCTGCAACAAATTTTCTAAGCTCCACCAAAAAGACGAAAAGAAAATAGAAAAACATATCCAGAAAGAAGAAATGGATATAGAATGGCCCATGGCTGATTGACTCACCTTATGGCAAAATTGTACACTCTCAAAATCAACCACTGTTTACAAAAAGATGACTTTCCCGAATACACCATAGGTGGCAGAGAAATAAATGTTCTCAACCAGAGGAATTAAATAGTGTCTGCACCAGTAAACCCACCCATCGTTTAAAGACACATAAAATCATATGTTTTTGCATTGCAGAAAAAATTCTCTATTCCTCAAAAGAAGAAGTGAAATCAGGACAGCTTCCAGATTAGATAGTTGTCAGTACATAAACTGTAAAGTGTAAAGCACACAACAATTGTCCAACTACTTGTAATATTTGTTCTGATGGACCAAATCATTGGGAGCATCATCAACTAATCTAAGTATTGAGAGTTTGAACTAAATCCATTGAAGCTAATAATGCTTTGCCAGGCAAAGCTAGGGTATTTAATCTCAACTCATAAAACCATAATCAAAAGACATTATAAAAAAACGGTCCTGATTTAAGATATAAGATGCAGGAAGATTCATCACCACGAAATCATGGAACATTTGAGATATATAAATTTAGGAATATGTATAAACAAGTAGTGGAAGTCTGGAAGAATTTCATCTGTTTTTCACAAGAATACCTATATCCATATCACACGTGGGAAAGGGTGAAGAGCAACAATCGAACAGCTTGTATATAAGGTTTCCTACTTCTGCTCTATCTATTTTGTCAATTTCATCTTCATTATATTTTTACTTTAGTACTCTACTTTGCAAGTGTTTACACGACTGGTAACTAATGAATAACTTCCATCCAAATATTCAAGAAACACATGTCGTATATATTGCGGAAAATTAAGGATAAGAACGTACTTGGCAATTGCTCTTCTGGCTTTCCAAAATTGTTTTTGACCTAGTACACCTACAACATCGTCAGGCGTTACATCAACAGTAGAGACAGTATCCAAAATGGAAATTTCAGAAACACTATCAAGGCTCTCCATTTCATTAGATTCAGAGTCATCACTCAAATCATGCGCAGCATTATTCTCTGAAGGTAATATTTTCTTTGAATTTGGTGAATTTCTTCTATTGAATGTTTCCATCTCTGCTTCATCACTATTCTGTCCAGCATTAGACGGTCGTAAATCAGTACAGAGCTTAGTTCGTAGACTTTCACTGATCTCTAATCTGTCAATACTATTTCCTGGCTTATCAATATGATCGCGACTTAAAGAGGAAATAGTTTGCTCCTTTGAACATTCAAGATTCCCAGTAGATGGACTTGATGTATAATTAACCCAACCAGCCATTGACCCCTGTGGATTCTTTTCCACCCGGTTTCTGCATTCTTCATTCTTGCCATGTTCAATCATATCCTTTTCTGTGGTCCTTGCTGATTGAGCAGTGCAATTGGTATTAGAGGATGACAAAATTTCCTGATTCACATCATTACTAAACTTATCGAGCCCTGGACCAGAAGCTGAGAAATCAAATACAGGAACTGTATAGTCATCATCATCCAACTTTTTTCTCTTCTTCCTTTCTACTAATGGAGTGCTCAAACTAGAATATTGACTGTATTGTGGCTCTGGTTGATGTCTCGGATGCATCTGAGTAGAGATAAACGTGCCCCTGTCATTTCCACCACCCTACAGACACAAGTTTCCAGCCGTTGTCAGAACAAAAAATAAGTTCAAAGACATAAACATCACATAGTAATGCATTCTAAAGGAAGTGGAGACATACAAAAGCATGAAAAGACAACATTCAACTGAAATTATTTCATGAGCTAGAAGATGTAAGGAAAATATCTTACAAACAATACTCAATTGAAATTGTTATTAATATCTAAACTAATCAACCGCTGATTGTTAAGGAAGCTACTTAATTGTTAATAATGCAAAGAGCAATCCCCTGCTGGAAATGCAACCACATAAACCAAGAAACAAGATATATGAAGTATCACATACAAGTTCAGCATCGCCATATCAGCTCATTATAACATTTTCTAACAGAAATAATACCATAAACAAACCATATTAACTGAGTGACTAAAAAGCCCCATAAACTAAGAAACAAATAATTCAAAGTACTGAATAGAAAGTTCTGGATATCAACATCAGGTCATTTAGCCATTTCCAACTGGAGACAATCACATAATGAAAATCGGTAAGAAATGCTTCAATCCCTAATGTTGTTTACAACTTAAAATTAATTTGATTATGCGCCTTCTAACTTTTTCAACTCCAGCATGAAATCAGTAGAAAAGCTAAACATTGAGAACTGTAACCTGGCTCATTGGAGGCATCATATTGGCCGAGGTATTATTCGAGTTACAAGGAAGCACCCCATTACTTAATCGATGAGAAGGAATACTGAGCTGCTCATAAAGGGCCATCTTGTTTCTGGGAGGGGCCCTAGGCCCACCCTTATCTGCATCTTTTACATGAAGCCTGGGAAACATAGGCTCCATAATCTTCTCCCCATCTTTCACTCTCTTCATCCCAACTCTCTCTAGATATTACACTACTTTAATCTGAGTTACTTTATCGTTATTGAAATCTTCAACGGTTTCACAAAAACCACCTGAAAATCACAAAGAAAAATCAAATTCACGAAATTTTTTCTGGCTTCGGCTTTACCCAAAAAAAATTCACTGAAATTGAACCTTCTGAGCAAACCCTAACCATAGAAAGTAACAAGACAAAATTTACTACAACACATTAAACATAACTTCCTTAATTGATACAAATCAGAGAGCAAACGCAGACCCTCTTGCACACAACACTATTCCAAACCAAAATTTGATTCTTTCTTACCAATCTTAAAAAATATAAAACAGAAATAAACCAACAACGGACAAAGAAATGCAAAAAGAAGAGAAATAAAGAGTTGAAACGAGAAAACTGGAGGAGTTTAATACCGCTGGACTGTTGGCGGAAGAAATCAAGTGCAACCGGAGACGAAAAAGGAAAGAATACCCAAAAACGAAGATAGATATGGGAGTGGGGGATCTAGGATATTATCAAAGGGGGAAAATTGCAAAAGGAGATCGGCGAATGACATCTGAAAGAGGAAAGGATGGCAAAAAGAGCAAAAAAAAAAATGTGGTCCAAACATTTAGGGGGCCAGAATTGCGTAAATATCCAATGTTAAGCCGACAGCCATTTAGGACACGTGGCAAAACGGACGAATTCGTACATTTTATTTTTCAAAAATTCAAATAAGTCCTTTTTCTATTTTATTACCAAAATAGTCCTCTAAAATACTAATTATGTCCAAATCAATTCATTGTTCACTAATTATACTCGAATTGCTGACGTGGCAAGTGTTTAAATTTAAACCTGACACGTGGGCATAATATTAGTCCTTTTTCTTTTATATTTTGTCAATTTAGTCCTAAACTTTTGTTTTGTTCTATTTAGTCCCCTATCCCAATCACTCATTTTTATATTAATTGGCCTCCAACATTTCAAATTATTTCATTTTAGGCCCAGAACCTTAAATTTTTTATTATTACTAATCCATTTATCAAATAAATGTCCAACATACTTCCATAAATAAAATTAAACACCAAACCTCATACATTGGATTTGACTGTTTTGTTATCGGGTCTTCCAAGTACCGGAATTTTACAGACTCTCTCTAACCACCCGACCGCAACCGATGGTTCATTGGTTTTGGTTTCCTTCCGCAACAATCAACACAATCTTACTTTGCGTCATACCTTAGGATATAGCAATGTTTGAGTAAATGATTTAACTTGAATTTTTGGAAGGTTATGGATACAGAAAGCCTTGGTTTTATTGAAAAAATTATTAAAAAATATTATTAAAAATATTAAAAAATAGCCTGAATTTTATTGTCCACAAAGTATGATTGTGCTGATTGTTGCTGAAGGAAACCAGAACCAATGAACCATCGGTTAAGGTCGGGTGGTTAGAGAGAGTCCGTAAAATCCAGAATTTTGAAGACCCGATAACAAGGCGGTCAAACCCAATGTATGAGGTTTGGTATTTAATTTTATTTACGGAAATATGTTGGGCATTTATTTGATAATGGATTAATAATAATAAAAATTTAAGGTTTTGGGCCTAAAATGAAATAACTTGAAAGGTTGGTGGCCAATTAATATAAAAATGAGTGATTGGGGTAGAGGACTAAATAGAACAAAACAAAAGTTTAGGACTGAATTGACAAAAGATAAAAGAAAAAGGACTAATATTATGCATACGTGTCAGGTTTAAATTAAAACACTTGTCACGTCAGCAATTAGAGTATAATTAGTGAACAAAGGACTGATTTGGACATAATTAGCATTTGTAGAGGACTGTTTTGGTAATAAAATAGAAAAATGACTGATTTGTATTTTTGCAAAAAAAATGGACCTATTTGTCATTTTTTCCGGGGCCAGAATTGCGTAAATATCCAATGTTAAGCAGACAACCATTTAGGACACGTGGCAAAAAAAAAAAGAAAAGAAAAGAAATATGGTCATGTTTGGCAAATAAACTAAATAAAATTAGTTTATTCTAGTCAATTTCAGATAAATTAGCTTATTTAAAAAGACAATAACTTGGGCATGTTTGGGAATCAGCTGTTAGCTGTTAACTGATTATGTGAGTAATGTGAGTAATAAATTATTTAAAATTAGCTGTCTGGCAGTTTGAGGCAAACTTTTTGCCTATAATAAGCTAACTCTAAAATGCTGCTATTTGCAGCGGTTTCAAAAATAGCGGATTGAACACTATTTTAAGTTATTTTACCTTTTTAAATAAGCTAATTTATTTCTAATTACCTAAAATAAGCTAATACTGTAATACCCGAGATTTTTATTGGCGTCCAAAGGAATAAAATTAATTTCTTAATCCGATCAAGGCCAAAATATTTCCGAGAAGAAGAAAATAATTTATTATTGCTCGGGAATGAATTACCGATAAATTCAAAATTCAAAATGGAATAAAAGAGGGAAAGGAGGCCCGAAGATATTTCATGGATCGAGTCAAAAGAATTGGAATTATTTGAGAAGGAAACGAATTTTAATTCAAAGAACCCGTGAAGTCGGAAATAATTTAATTAGATAAATTATTACATAGGAGTCGAAAGACGACAAATTCAAAGCCGACAAATCCAAACGCGACGGACTCAAGATTTTGGATACGTGATTAATTCGAGACAAAATAAATTTAAGAAAGGAATCATAATCCGAGAACGACCTGAAAAATCGAGCCCGAAAACGTAGGAGGACAGAAGCCCAAAAGAGATGAGAAAAGGCCCGACGGATCGCACGACCCGGCCCAGGCCGCAACCCAGGCCGGGAGCCGCGCGGTCTCCGCGCGGTCTGGGGTGATACCGCGCCAATACCGCGGGGGAACACAGGAAGAAGGCAATGACGCGTTCCAACAATTTTCTTACCATATTTTCGACCCCGACTATGGAAACTCAATCACAATCAAGGGAGGGGAATATGGGACGAATTGAGGAGATCATATACCCTACAATCAGATTATCTAACCCTAATTCACCCCTCCAAACCACCTCCCATTCTCTCTAAAGCTCTCCAAAACCGAAAACCCCAAAGTTCCTTGTGTTCTTGAACTTCCAACGAGCAAACCGGAGAAGGAAGGCGTGGAGAAGAAGGGGTCAGACCCTAGTAGTGGTAAGACATAGTCCTGAACTTCGTTTCATGGTTTTCGTCGAATTAAGACTCTTAACTTTTGGTTTCTACTCTTAAAAACACAAATCGGGGCAATGAAGAGGAGAAGGAGTGATTCAGACGTGTCCGGAGCAAACCATAGGCGCCCGATCGATCCAGAGACGTCCTAGGACTCCTATTCTGTAAGACAATGCCTTACATATCAATATAGGTGGCTTAGGATTGTTCGTAACACTAGTTTTAATCAAAACATTAAAATCGAACTTAAAAGATTCACTTTTGCGCGTTTTCTGAAATCTAACGAAAACTCCTATTTCGAGAATCCGAAACAAAAAACTTCGAACTAGAGATTTGTTCCTAACATTTTATCTAAGTTTTATAAAATGTTCACGCATTTTCATCAAGATTTGATGCCCCAAATCCGTCTTGTATTTTCTGAAGTTTTTAAACAAAATCGAAAAGTTGACAGAATTGAGTGTTCGACTTCTTTGGCATTTTTCTTAAGGATTCTTTCAAAACGAATCTTTGGTGTAAACATGAAATTGTAGATAATTGTCTTAGGAATGTGTGGTTAAAATTTCGTGAATTTTCATTAATGTTTGAGTTGTCAAAATCGATCTAAACAGTCTGCGTTTTTGTGAACAAAACTATGACAGATTTTCTGTCCAAACTTAATGAATTCATCTGATTTAATCCGTAAGTTTTCGGACAAAATGCCTCTAATAGAACTTATTTATTTTTGTGTCGTGTATGTGCCTGTAAAATTTCATAAATTTTGGAATTCGTTTGCTATGTCGAAAACCTGTTTAAACACTAGTGCGTTGTTTCTGAAATATAGACAGATTTCACTTTTTGAAAAGATTGTAAAATTTGACTTGTTTCCTTACCTAATTTCGAGAAACTTAACACACGAAAAAATATTCATTAGCATGTTTTTGAGGTACTGTACGAATTTCAAGTCGATCGCTTTTAAATTGAATTTTTAAACTGAAATGGCGTAAACTGTGGCAACAACTTTGGTTGATATGTTGAAAAACTCAACTTTTTGAAAACACACGATTTGTGAGCTATATCTAAATGATAAAAACATTTTTCAAAAACCCGTTAATCTAGGCTTAGCTAGATCTCCACGTGAAGTAGTGGGTGAGTGCTCTTCAGAGTGCCCCTCTAACTTGAAACTCGTGTCTGAATGGACGAAATGAAAAATTGCCAAAACGGCCAATGAAAACTAGTCTACACTCTTGTTTGTATCCATATGGGTTACTCGAGGCCCCGGAGTGTGTCTGTATAGGGTCCGCTGCATTCACTTACCTTGCAGGTTCGATTCCCCAAGGTGTATGTTTTTTTGCGGGTTCGATTCCCCAAGATGTATATTTTCCTGCGGGTTCGATTCCCCAGGATATTGTTGACTCCTGTGGGTTCTATTTCCTAGGATGTATTTGAGTTCTTGCGGGTTCGGTTCCCCAAGGACGATTTGTAACACCCCGGATTTGATCACCCAGGCCGGGACGCTACCGCCACACCTTTCTAAATAAGACGCGATCCAAATCGAGCTTATCTAGAAAGATGCTAAGGCTAAGTTGTATCAAACTTTAAAATAATTTAAAACCATTCAATTGTGCCCGAAATAAAAATCAGAGTATCACATGCATAATAATGATAAGTAGTGCGGAAGCAAAAGCAAGGGCCAAACAGACGGCCAAAACTAAAGTTCAAAGTTCCAAGTCCAGTGCGGAATATAAAATAAAGTAAATGCGACAAGTCCTTTATTTGATAAATCACATCCCATCGTGCGATTGCTTACTCTGCGAAAAAAATGGAAAACAACAATTTATCAGTACAAACGGTACTGCGTAAGTTAATATATAGCATACCAAATTTTAGAGTTTTTAAAAGAGTGAATAAAAGATAGGAATCAAATTTTAAAATAAGCGAGTAAAAATAATCCACGAGAATTCTTACACTTTACCACACGAATAATTACCAATGCTCATTTTGATCGAGGACACCCAATATGACCTTGGGGACTTACACCCACATGGCCTCCATTAATACGATTCTAGGCCTAAGCCCTTTCGAATCAACCCACCTATGGGACTCGTACCCACGAGGGATGTGAAAGCACTGACCCCATACAGACCGCTTCAAAGCCCTAGATAACCCATACGGATACACCTAGGAGTATAGACTCTTACAATCATGAAACCACAATTATCATATGCGCCGTTTTGGCCACAAAAAGAGGGGGCGGCCCAACGAGCTCACGCCAAGTGCACTTACCCTCTATCACATTGGGCATCCCACTCGATCAAAACTTACAAAGTTTCAAAAATACATTTTAAACACTTTACAATATCACACATTCCCAAATTTCATATATTTTCAAAAATGAGTATCAATCGACTCATAGATCATCGAATTATACAAAGTGAGATTTACCGATAAAAATGGCCTTTTGGCAGTTTCAGGAATCGCCTATGGAAACTTAGCAAAACATTTTCAAAAATTCTGAGATTTTTACAGGGGCTAGAACACACCCAAATAAATATTTTTCATAGAAATAGGCTTCTTCAAAATCGGACTCTAAGTTGCCTAAAAAAATGATTTCAGATCCACATTTTCCAAAGAGTGCAAATCCTACTGTTCACTCGACCACAGTCTCTTTAAAAATTCATAACAATTCCAAACGTGCTCCAAAAATTTTGAGATTTTATAGAGATGATATAGACACATAAAGGAACAACTTTCATGAAGACATCAACCATTGAAAACGATATAGGTAGGATCAAATCGGACAACAAAAATTAATCACACCAAAACACTAAAACTGACAGCAGAGAACTCAGAAATACCAGATCCATTTTCGACACCCAAATCATGTTCAAAAATTATGAAAATTTACAGAGAGCATATTCAATATGGTAGGAATATTTTTCATTTAGGAAGGATTTCCAAAAACGAACGGATCTAATTGAAAAACGCACAACAATAAAACTGCTCGGATGAAAACCCTAGAAGACAGATTTGGCATAGGTTAGGAATCGAGTAAGAACTTGATGGATTCTCCACCAAAACCCCTAAAAATTGATATGCACAATACTAAATTACCTGGGTTGAGATTTGGGTTGGAATCCTGTTTGTTGATTGCTTGGAAATCGGCCAAAGCAGTCCCCACGAACACTCCTTCAACCGAATAACCCTATTTGAGAAATGTAGAAGAAGTTTCCTAATGAGAGGGGGAAGAATCCGAGTTTAAGGACTAGGAAATGAACTAGAAGCCTTACCAACACTTGAGGAATGACTTAGGATTCCTTGGATTTGCCCAAAGCTTCGAGAACAGGAAGAACTTCTCACACAACTCACTCCTCTCCAAAAGATGTGCAGATTTTCGGAATGGTGGCTTTGGGGGAGTTTAGGGGCTGATATGGGGTGGTGAATGGAGTGATAGGCTTTCCAAGGTGAGTACTAATGACCCTAGGTAAATGGAGGAGGGTTTAAGGTGGTTAAAATCGGGTAAACCAGTCATTAAGTTCCTTCAAACAACCCCTCTCCCTCCATGGTTCAAAAGAGGTTCAATGAGTGCACTTTGATCCTTATCCAACATTGTGGGAGTTGTATTCAGTCAAAAATCCATCCACCATCAACCAATACACCCCCCTAGAAGTCTGGAATTGGAACACCAATCGATTGGGATCACTAGCATTAGATTTGGAGGCCAAAAACGCGTAGCAGCGTTTCAAACGCCAGCAGCAGCCGCCGGCGCGGGGCCCACGCACCCACGCGCCGCCACTGCGCGGCTGCCTGCTGCGCGTTTATATATATGTATATATATATATTTTATTATGATTTTTAATTTAACAAAAACATCATAATATGAATTATCCGAGATCGTTGGATAATCCGATTACTCTCTTCGAGTTGCTATCGTCCGAAAATATTTAATTTCGCTCTCTCAGAATTATTTCGGTTTCGATAATTAAATCCGATTCTTAAATTTTTGGATTTAATTTTCGATGTCGATTTCTCAGGTATTACAGTCTACCCTCCTTAGAAATCAACTTCGCCCTCGAAGTTGGGTCGCACGTCGGAAAATAATTGGCACGTAGAAATTATTGAGGCTTGCAAATTTAAATTCTTACCTAGATGCGTGACGACTTTGTGCGGGGTGTCACATCCTCTCCCCCTTAGGACTGCAGTTATGCCCCCATAAGTGCTTCTGAGTCGCTTCGAAAAAGATTGGGATATCTCTGCTTCGTATCCGCTTCCAATTCCCACGTCGCTTCCTCGGTGCAATGATTTGACCATAAAATCTTCACCATTCTAACGGTCTTGTTCCTCGTGATCCTTTATTTGATATCAAGTATCTCGATCGGATACTCCTCATATGTCAGGTCGTCATCCATTTCGATCACGTCGGGTTGCAAAACATGGGTTGGATCGTGCACATATTTCTTTAATTGAGAAACGTGAAACACATTGTGCACTCGCGACAATTCCGGTGGAAGAGCCAGTCGGTATGCCAAGGTACCCACGCGATCTAAAATCTCGTATGGGCTGATATAACGAGGACTCAACTTTCCTCGTTTGCCAAATCGCATCACCCCCTTCATGGGTGACACTTTTAGCATAACTTTGTCTCCCACTTGGAATTCCAACTCTTGCCGTCTCGTATCGGCATAGCTCTTTGCCAGTCTTGTGTGGCCTTCATCTTTTGCTGAACCACCTTGATTTGCTTGCTCATGTCTTCAACGAGCTGAGGTCCAACAACCACGGAGTTATTATCCTTTGCCCAGCACAACGGACTGCGACACTTGCGCTCGTAAAGAGCTTCGAACGGCGCCATGCCAATGCTAGTATGGTAACTGTTGTTATACGAGAATTCAATTAGCAGTAAGTGGTTTTCCCAACTTCCCTTGAATTCAAGTACACACGCTCTAAGCATGTCTTCGAGCGTCTGAATTGTTCGCTCAGTTTGACCGTCCGTCATTGGATGAAAAGCCGTGCTCATCTTGATTTGGGTTCCCAAGGCTTCTTGCAGTTTGGTCCAGAAGTGCGAGACAAATCTACTGTCTCGGTCCGATATGATGTCGCGAGGCACTCCATGCCTTCGGACTACATTCTCATTGTACGCCTTGGCTAGTTGATCCATCGACCAATTGTCCTTCATTGGTATGAAGATGGCGGTTTTCGTGAACCGATCAACTATTACCCAAATTTTGTTCATGCCTCTGGGAGACCTTGGTAACCCTGAGACAAAATCCATGGAGATGCTGTCCCATTTCCAATTTGGGATCTTCAAGGGTTTCACCAATCCCAATGGCTTTTGCCGAACTGCCTTCACTTTCTGGCAAGTTAGGCACTTAGCCACAAAGTCAGCCACATCTTGTTTCATTCGCGACCACCAATAAATTTTCTTCAGATCCTTATGCAGCTTATCACCTCCAGGGTGTACTGAATAAGGTGTACTGTGGCCCTCTTCCATTAATTTCCGCTTCAAGTCCTCGCACTTGTGAGGAACGCACCATCTTCCTTTGAAACGGATACTCCCGTCTTCGTGGATCATAAATCCTACCGCTTTACCTTCACCAATTTTCTCCTTGATCCTCTGAAGGTTCTCATCATCGGGTTGAGCTGTTCGAATTTCTTCGAATACGGTAGGTTCCATCGCTATGGCATTCACCGTTTCTACCACGGTTCCATAATGGACTAGTTCAGTATCCAACTTCGCCAAGTCCATATATAGTCCCGAAGGTAAGATAAGGGTGTTTGCCGTATGCCTCGTCTTACGAATCAGTGCATCTGCCACGATGTTGGCTTTGCCCTCATGATAGGCTATGTCTAAGTCATAGTCCTTGATCAGCTCGAGCCATCTCCTTTGCCTCATTTTTAACTCTTTCTGAGTAAATATATACTTGAGGCTCTTATGGTCTGTGAACATGCGACATGTTCGCCCATATAGGTAGTGTCGCCAGATCTTGAGAGCAAACACCACCGCAGCTAACTCCAGATCATGCGTCGGATAGTTCTCCTCATGTGGCTTGAGTTGCCGCGATGCGTAAGCAATAACCCTTTGGTTTTGCATAAGCACGCATCCAAGACCTTCTTTTGAAGCGTCGCTGTACACTTCAAAATCTTCCGTCTCTGACGGCAATGCCAAGACCGGTGCTGTTGTGAGTCTCTTCTTGAGTTCTTGGAACGACGTCTCACAATCAGCTGTCCATTCGAACTTTAACCCTTTCTTTAGCAGTTGAGTCATTGGTCTTGCAATCTTCGAAAAATCTTTCACAAACCTTCTATAGTATCCGGCTAGTCCAAGGAAGCTTCGTATCTCTGTCTGACTAGTCGGCGCTGGTCAATCAGTCACTGCAGATTTTTCCTATATTATATGTCCTAAAAACGCAACTTCCTTAATCCAAAATTCACACTTCGACAGCTTCGCGTATAACTGATTTTTCCTCAAAATCTGAAGCACTTGATGAAGATGTCTTGCATGCTCCTCCTCATCCCTTGAGTAAACTAGAATGTCGTCAATGAATACGACAACACATGAGTCTAGTAACTCTCGGAATACACTATTCATGAGGTTCATGACTACTGCGGGAGCATTCGTCAGACCAAAGGACATTATGGTGAATTCGTAGTGCCCGTATCTCGTGCGAAATGCTGTCTTCGGTATGTCCTTTTCGGCGATACGCAGCTGATGGTATCCTGATCTCAGGTCAACCTTTGAAAATACCGACGCTCCTTTCAGCTGATCGAAGATTCGAAGAGATCTTCGATCCTAGGTAGCGGGTATTTGTTCTTAATCGTCACTTGATTAAGACCTCTGTAGTCGATGCACAATCGAAGTCCACCGTCCTTCTTCTTGAAGAACAGGACCGGTGCTCCCCATGGTGATGTGCTCGGTCGAATGTAACCTTTTGATAACAATTCCTCGAGTTGTTCCTTCAGCTCTTTCATTTCAGCAGGCGCCATACGATATGGTGCCTTCGATACTGGTTCAATTCCGGGTACCAGATCGATTGTGAATTCGACTTCACGCTCGGGAGGCATTCCTGGGATATCTTCAGGAAAGACGTCAGGGTACTCGTTCACGACTGGGATTTGGTCGATCTTGCTTCCTTCGTCCTCCAGGTTATGCACGTAGCATGCATACAGCTGATATCCTTTTTGCATGAGACTGCAAAATTTCATAGCATTTACTACCTTAGCACTCTTCTTTTGAGGCTGCATGTAGTAAATGACTTTCTTTCTGCGACTCTTCGCCAAAGAGATCTTCTGCTTTTGGCACTCAATGACCGCCTTGTATTGAGTCATCCAGTCCATTCCCAAAATGATATCGAAGTCCTTAAGGTCAAATTCTATGAGATTCGCGAAGAATTCGATGTTTTTAATTACTATCGGGATCCCGTCATATCGTTTGGAGCACGATACCACCTTACCCGATGGTAATTGGATTCCTAAGTTAATGTTATTCGGCGCAGGTAGATCTAACGCAGGTAGAATTCTTGTGGAAATCAAAGAGCAACTCGCTCCTGAGTCAAATAAGACTTTGACAGGTACGCTTAAAGCAGTAAACGTACCTCCGATCACATCGCCTTGAGCGGCCAAGTCCGCCTGATTGATTACATTCAAGCGTCCTATTGCCCCACCTTGATTCCCATGCTGGTTTTGATTTTGAGGTGGCCTCTGTGCCTGAGGGAACCTCTGTCCTTGATTGTTCTGCTGGTTCGGCCCAGCTGGCCTGTTTCCCTGAGGACGGTTCAACAGGTCCGGCCTCTTATCTATGCGATCCTCTCTGGTCCAGCACTCCTTTTTCATATGGCCCTCTCGGCCACAACGGTAACAATGCCCTGGTTTTGGGCATTCACGCACCAAGTGCGGAATGTTGCACCTCTGATATCTGGGTATGTAAGCGCCTTGGTTATCCGGCCTTCGGTTTCCTTAGCCTCATTGATTGAACTCTCTATTTTCTGGCTTCCTCTGACCATCATTTCTTCCTTGGTCATTTCCCCTTCTGAAGTGATTTCCGGTGTTGTTGTTTCGGTTCTTCTTATCAAAGCTATTCGGGCCCTTGCTCGATTCTCCATGGTCTTTTCTCTTCAGCTGCTGCACCCGGGCGATCGCCACCGCTCGGTCATAAACAGCTTGCAGGGTGGTGTACTGTCCTCCCACCAAAATCTCTCCGATGCTGAGGTTCAGCCCCATTTCAAACTTCTGGGCTTTGTCCGCATCAGTCGGCACAAGCCTTGGAGCGAAACGGACAAGTTCCTTAAACTTCGCATAATATTCCTGAACTGTCTGGGTGCCTTGACGAAGATTGATGAACTCTTCGTACTTAGCAGATTTCGTGCTGAGGGGATAAAACCTCTCTCTCATCATTTCCTTGAACTCCTCCCAAAAGTAGACATGCTCACCATCCGCCAGTCCTCCTTGGTGGTTCTGCCACCATTCATCAGCTTCTCCACTTAAGTAGTATACCGCCACTCCCACTTTCTCGTTTTCGGGACACCTGACGGCGTTTAGCAGCTTATCGAAAGTCCTGATCCAGTCCTCCAGCTTTGAGGGAACCTCCTATCCCTCATAATGGGGCGGCTTGTAGGGATTTACCATCGCCAAGTAGTTTATTCGAGCCGCTAGAGGTGGCACTGCTGCCTATGCTTGATTGACTTCCGCGTTTCCCAAAGCAACGAGGACTTGTTCGACTGTCCTAAGTCGCTCATCGAGTGCATTGGGAGCTGGGTTAGCTTGGCCTCCAGGATTTGGTGGGTTCGCACCGGCTGGAGCGTTAGCATCATTCACTGGAATCTCAACTCGGGGTCTCCCTCTCGGCGGCATTCTGATGATCAAGCACGCAGAGGTTAGATTCGCAGTTAGATGTAGGTTAGTAGTCAAGTTAGACTACGATTATAGTTCAATCTCATAGGTTTTAAGCGCGAAAGAACACAGGAAAGAGAAGGGAAAAACAAGTACTAGATTCCATTAGATAATGACAATTTGATAAACAAGGAACTACATCAATACATAGCAATAGATTACCACTATGTAAAATGTGGTAACGATATGATAAACAAGATGTGATAATACTAATACGCAGAGTTAAGAAATGAAATACTAAATAAGATAAGCAAGGCAAAGATCCAGCCAACAGAAAACACATGTCACGGCCTAAAGCAGATAGTTAGGGGAGTAGCCGAGCATCCTACGGTCGGCCTCAATCTCCACATCAGTATCAAGAGGCAGTGGAGGGTTCTCCACAACCTCCTCGGGCTCATCGTCCACAGTGTCGACGTACTCGTCAGGATCCGCTTCCTCTTCCTCCTCCATCTCCGGCTCAGGATTGAGCTGATTCTGCAGCCCATTCAATACCTCCTCCAGTGCAAACATACGGCCCTGCAGCATATGAACGTGATGACGACAGTCTTCAAACTCGGTCTCCAGTGTAGTTTGGCGCGCAGTAACTTGATTATTCCTAATGGTCAATGCCTCAATCTTTTCTTCCAAGGACCTAATATGGTTCCTGTCGTTTCCGGCATCCCTACGCATGTGGCGAAGCTCGTGCATAATGTCGGACATGGAACATAGTGAGCGCATGATGGAATCTAGCAACCTCGGATCGTCCATCTAATCATACAAGTTTTATATTAAGGGATTTGACACATTATAAAAATTTTGTTAATGCACATGCATTCCCCCCCCCCCCCCCCCCCCCCAAAATAATAATTTTAAGACTTGTCGAATTTTCGAGGTATACTTTTCCATGGGTTTTAAAATAAAATTTCTTGTCCATGAAAATAATATTTAAAATGCTTAAAAATAATATTTAATTGTAATAACCGTAAATTTTAAAATATAAAAATAGGAATTAATCCAATAGGAGAGAAGGTTTTGTTTCCGAGAACCCGTAGACGCGGAAATGCACGGAAGCCAAAGGACGACGAATTAGAACCCAACGGTCTTAGGATTTCAAGCATGAAATCGAATTGAGACGAAATAAATTTATGATGAGAAGCATAGTCCGAAAATGACCCGGAAAATCGAGCGCGAAAACGGGGAAGGATAGAAGTCCGTAAGAAACGAGAAAAAGACCCGACGGATCGGATCGCATGGACCCGCCCGGACCGCAGTCCAGGCGAGTCCCGCGCACTGGCCGGGCGGGGTTTGGCCAAAAGGCGCGCCAACCCCGCGTGGCCCTACAGGTTTTGGCAACTTGCGCGTTTTCGGCGATTTCTTACCATAATTCGACCTCCCGACTTTGGAAAGCAGATTTTGGCCGAAGGGGGAAGCTTTTAGGCGAACTAGGGCTGCCTCCCCACCCTTTCCATCAGTCACCAATCACCTTCTACTCTCCCAAACTCTCTCCAAAGCCAAAACACTTTCCGGCGACTTCCCGACGACTTTCCGATCACTTCCCGGCGACGAAAACCGACGAAGGAGGCATAGAATACAAGATCCCTAGTGTTCTAATCTGTGGTAAGTCGTTCATAGATTTCCATTTAAGTTTTTGAACCCGAAAACTCGATCTAACATTGGATTTCTTCGTCCGATTCGAAATCGTGGCCAAAGTCGGAAGCTTGACGTTGAGGAGATCCGTTCGTAGGATTTTGGACGAGCCAGCGACCTTAGGACGACCCAAAACTCCCTATCACTGTAAGTTGAGCCTTCCGTATCAATACGGGTGATTTCGTGGCGTCCGGTATAGGCGTAATGTAACGAAACGTAAAAATCGAAATTAAAAACCCCAACTTGCGCAGTTTCTGTATTCGGCCTAAAACTCATATTTCAAGGATTCAATCCGAGAAACTCAAAACTAGACTTTTAATCCTAACACATAAATCTAGGTTGTGTAAAAATTTTAGACATTTTCGTTAACGTTTGCTATTTTAAATCGCATCGAAAAGAAACTGTTTTGACAAACGTGTTGAAATCTGCCTATGAACATGTTCGAACTTAGTGAATTTATTTCTATATTTTCTAGTCCGATTTGATCTTTACAATCTAAATGAAAGTTGTAGATAATCATGTCTAGTATGTGCATATAAAATTTCAGAATTTTTGGTGTCCATTTGATATGTTAAAAAGTCGAAATTTTGAACTGTGTCAAACCCGAGTTCGGACAGATTTCTGATTGCATAATAAAATCGATTTTTGACATGTTTCCTCAACTTATTTCGAAAAAGTTAAAACACGAAAGTTGTTCGTTAGGGTGTTTTGCATAAACTGTGAAGATTTCAGATTTTTCGGACTTAAATCGAATTTTTAAATTGAAAAGGCGCAAACTGTGACGCCAAGATACTTTTAAATCGAAGGATTTTGAAAATTCGAAACGAATGATCAAAGATTGAAATACGAAACATCTATACTTTTGAAAAACCCCGATACATTAAATCTAAACGATACATGAGATACTTGGCGGAGGGTGAGTGCTCTGCAGGGTGCCCCTCTAGCCTTTCTCTTCGGGCCTATAATGGACGAGAGAATTTGATGAGATATTACGCCAATCGGCGGGAGATACACGGCCTACTCTCTCGGGTTGTCCGTATGGATTTCTCGAGGCTCCGGAGTGTTACTGGGTATGGCAGATACGGCTGCGGCCGCCGGATCACCGGCTAAACGAGATACTTACGAAACGGCTGCGGCCGCCGGATCACCGGCTATACTAAACACTGAGAAATGGTTACGTAACGGGGGAAAAAGAAGAATTAATATTTTTAAGTATTTATTTATTTTTGCATGTTTTTAAATTATGCATTTAAATTATGTCTTTAAATTTCGTATCATGTCTAAATTGCTATTGTGTGTTAAATGCATGTTCAAGTACACAATTAAAATATTATTTCCTTTAAATTTTGTGAATGCATGTTAGGAGTGAAATTTTAAATCATCTAAATAAATCCCTTTATTGCTATGTTAGGATCGACTTACTCAGTATTTTATATACTGATAAAATTGTTGTTTTCTCTTTTCCTTTCAGAGTATGAAGATAATGCATTAGCATATGCATTGGGGGATGGAAAAACTTAAACATTGTTTTTATTGCTTTTTTTCGATACTTGCATAACGGGCATGTAAATCCCGAGTTTTGGCTATGTCGGCCCACTTTACATTTTCCGCTGCGATATATTATTACTACTACTATATGTGTGGATGCCACTTATTATTATTTTTAAATAGATTCCGGACTTGTTTTTAAATCTTTTTGCAATACCTATAGCCTTGCATCTCTTTGGCAAGCTCGGAGAATCCGTGTCTTGCTAGAGAGATGTGGCGGTGACATCCCGGCCTGGGTTATCAAATCCGGGGTGTTACAAGTTGGTATCAGAGCCCGGAATATTTTTTTTAGCTACTATTATTATTATTTTAAAATATTTTGAACTAAGTATTACTTTTAAATTTATTATTATCATTATTATTTTTAAGACTACTAGTATTTTAGCCCAAAATTGAGCCCAAAAATTTTCTTACCCAATTAGTATAATATTTTGAGCCCAAAAGGGGGTTGAATTATTTTGACCCAATAATAATAATTATTTATTTTAAGCCCAACCATTTCGGCCCAAATACCCATGTTCTATTTCTTAAGTCCTAATTATTATTTTTGGCCAATATAGAGGCCCAACTTCTTAAATCCACGATTAAATTTAAAAATACATTAAAATTAATTGCTGGGGGGATTGCATATGCATATTCATGTAGATTTAAATTCCTGCATCTCTTGACTTTTATTCGAAACATGACCTGACTCTAACCTTCTTGTTGACATTAGATGGCCGCCCCAAACGCGAACATGATCAACCTACTAATGAGGTTGATTGAGGCGTACCTCGAATCTCCTCAAAACGTGAACAACTTCAGACTAAGGGTAGAACAAATGGGAGCTAACCTGGGTCACCTAACTAATCTGGGCTAAGCAGGACATCAAGATATAACCCAACTCCAAATCCAAATCAATGAACTCCAAACCCGCGAGACTGAACTTCGGACCCAGATGGACGACGTAGAGACCGAAGTAGGGGTCGTGGGACAACAACTGCATCATCTGAAGGACGATCTACTTCCACCTGCCCCTCTCGACCTGGGGACTCCTCCCGCAGCTAGCCCCGTAGTTGATCCTGACGCTATCCCTACAGCCGCCCAACCATCAGTTGTCGTCGCTGATCCTGCCCCGGCCGCTGGGCCCAATTGGCCAGCGAGCCCAGTATTCCATGGACCCCTTGGCTGGGGTACCGTTGAGGAGTCGAGTGATGAGGATGATCCCATGGAGGACCCAACCACCTACACTCCCTCAGCTTAGAGACCTTTTATCGCATTCTTTCTACTATTACCGTTCCTATTTTCCGAGCTATTCCTATCCTTGTGATCCCTACAGCTTGTATCAAATAACGTTTTCTATTGAGCAATAAAAATACAAGCATTTATGTTATATTCTAATTCCATTATCCATAGTGCCCACATACATATATATATATGCACATGTTTAAAACCGCCTTCCATATCCAAACGTATGGTGAGGGACTCAACAGAACAAAGGAACAAGGTATTAATAAGCAAACAACACATATAAATGTCAATCAAACGGGAGTACCTCGAACCCTAAACCCTGAAATCCCAAGTCATCAATTAACCACAATTCTAGAGTTAACAACCGAAATAGATAAACATGGAGTAACACAACAAAAACACAAACTACGAAACACGGAAATGAAAATCATTGTCTTACAGTCTCATAAGGAAACTACTTCTACTACGCACCCCAAGAGTACCATAAAAACGAAGGGTCACTGATCAGGAGGCAGGAACTGGCGACGCATGTAGTCGTCCATCTGACGCATGTAGCCATACATGTCAGTCATGGTGGCCTGCTGCTCCGCCTGTCTCATAGTGAGCGTGTCCATACGATCCTGATAGAGATCCATCCTAGCATCCAAGGCATCGTAACGAGCCTGCCCAGCTGCAAACCCGGCATCTATACTGACTCGCATCTCCTGCATCATCTGGAGCATCCGCGTCATGTCCTGACCCTGCGGTGGAACCCCACCCTGGTGTGGAACCACAGGAGGAGGAGGTGGCCGCTCTGGAAGAACAACTAAGATCAAACCACCATCCTCAGGCTGCGGGCGCAGTATAGCCCGAGGCGCTCCACGACGCAAAGTGCTGCGCCGAGCGGCATAAGACGGAATACGGTAGTGCTCCCCTGGAGCTAAAGGATAGGGGTCCATCTCGGGAGACGTGCGGATCCCCTGGGCAGCGCATAGCCCACAAATGAGGTGTGCGTGAGTGATCACCCTACTCCCTCGCCCCCGTCGTAAACCCCTCAGGTTATCCGCAATGCACGCCCCCACATTTACCCGACCGCCTCGTGCGATAAAGCAGATAGTCTCAAAGACATGATCTATGACGATATGACTCCGGGTGATCGGCCGAATGCGTCCTAACCAAAGCTGAGCAAGTACACGCCAAGGGGCATCCAAAGACGTCAGTCGTAGCTCGTGGGGGTATCCAGTCCGCGGGGGGTACCTCGGTACACAAGACACCCCAGGCAGGAGCATAAACCCGTCCCTCTGGCTGTGGTCGGAACGCGCCATCATCTGGAAGGCCGAAATAGATGTTGATCGCCCGAGCACTGAAGTCTAGGTAGCGACCACGAACCCAGACTCGAGAAAGGTCGTCGTCTACCCCAAGGCCGCTGATGTTGGCGATAACCTCCATAGCTAGATAGCCGGAGGCAACGCCGTCGGGATGACGTGCAAGACCGGTCCACTGGAGATGCCCCAAAAGTGCACTGATCCGGTCATCGCCCATATGATCGGGGAACAAGCCTCGCTCGGGGACGTAAGCCCTCTTTTGACGAAGCTCGTCGAAGTAGAAGTCCTGGGTGGCCATCGTCGAGAAACGGAACCTATCATGCCGGCGAGGACGCACCTCGTCAGGGAGATCTCTGAGCCTCGGCACCCGCTCCTCGTCCTCTTCGGACTCACTGTCGTCACTGTCGTCAATATCCGGCATCACCGGAGCGGCAGTGCTAGGGGTGGCTGCATCACGTCGGGTAGCTCGTCTCTTGGCCCCCAGAAGGACCATAAGGAACGCCAAGATGAACCATAGGAAAAGCAACATCCTGCGAACACCCAATATCAAGGGTAAGGCTAATTTTCAACACATTAATTCACAAGCAAGAATACATAAAGACATCATAAATATAAAGTTCCAACAGGGAAAATCTAGGAGGGATTCAGACCCAAAAGTTTATCAATACATATTGGGAGAGAATCAAACCAAGGAATGTGCTCAGATAAATTCAAAAAAAAAAAAAAAACCATTGTGGCGTTCCGTCAAACACCTTATGTGCGCAATAAATTAAGTTCAAAAATTTGTTTGTAAACACGTGGCAATTAACCACAAAACCAGACAATTGCTTGAACAACAAATCATAATCACAGGTGTCAACAAACCATACTAACGAAACCACTTTCACACCAATAACACCAACCAAATCGAAAATTTCATGGTTCCCCTAAAAATTCAAGTCTTAGCAGGAAGTTCCACAACTTAGGCATATATATTCATACCAATACTTCCTAAACAATAGAAATGGCACCAAAGTACTACATAAACTCACTAATTCACGAGAATTAAGCCGAAAATTTCAAAACCCCAATTCACATGCCAAAACTCTAACTTCACAATTCAACCAAATTCTAACAAATCAAGGCATAAAACTTGAAATTGGCAAGTGAAATTAGAAGAAACATACCTCACAAAGAGAAATCGAAGTCGGAACTAGGAGAATCTGAGCACGATAGGACGAATCTGAGAGGAAGACGAGAGGAATTTCGGAAGGGGGGAGGAAGAACCGGCTCGCGCGGGGCGCGAGCCCTATTTCTTCACCCTGGGGGCGCCGCGCGGTGGCCGCGCGCTAAACTCCCAAAACCCGCCCGGACCCCGCGCGGGTCACAAAAAAAAAAAATAAATAAATAATAAAAAAATATATATATTTATTTCTCCTTCCCTATGTATTTACCCCTCCTCTGCTCTACGAAATACGAGGGGACGCAAATGCCGAAGCCCATTGAGCTGGGAAGAGGGCGAGAGGACTATGGTAATTGGACCGCAACTTGTTGAGGACGCGGCTCAACAAGTCAAAATAATCCAAGGGAAGATGAGAGCCGCGCAAGACCGGCAAAAGAGCTATGCCGACGTGAGACGGCAAGATTTGGAATTCCAAGTAGGCGATAAGGTCATGTTAAAGGTATCACCAATGAAAGGAGTGATGCGCTTTGGCAAGCGGGGAAAACTGAGCCCACGGTACATAGGACCATACGAGATCCTAGAAAGAGTGGGGAATCTTGCATACCGACTAGCATTACCACCACAATTTGCTCGTGTCCACGACGTGTTCCACGTCTCGCAACTGAAGAAATACGTCCATGATCCGACCCACATACTCCAACCGGAGGAAATTGAGTTGGACGATGACTTAAGCTACGAAGAAATCCCGGTGCGAATACTCGACAAGAAGGAGAGGGTAACAAGGAATAAGACCGGGAGAATGGTCAAGGTTCTCTGGTCTAACCACGAAGCCGAGACGGCAACGTGGGAGCTGGAAGCAGACATGAAGGATCGTTACCCAACCCTATTCCAAGACAGTGCAACCACAGTTATGGGGACATAACTGTAATCTTAAGAGGGGGAGGATGTGACAACCCGAGTATTTCTGAATATTTTGTACGTATACTTTGTACCCCAAATAAACAAATTCAAAATTGTTTTAAACTACGTAATGACTTGATCCCTTCACGGGGTACGTAGGCAACTCGGAAATTTCAATTCTGGGTTCAGTCAAATAATAACAAACAACGACACACAATAATACAATCGCTTAATCAAACAATTCCCGAACTCGCGAGAGGATGAAGTGCAACTTCGAGGACGAAGTTGGTTCTTAAGGGGGGTAGACTGTAATACCCGTAAATTTTAGAATATAAAAATAGGAATTAATCCAATAGGAGAGAAGGTTTTGTTTCCGAGAACCCGTAGACGCGGAAATGCACGGAAGCCAAAGGACGACGAATTAGAACCCGACGGACCGAAACCGACGGTCTTAGGATTTCAAGCATGAAATCGAATTGAGACGAAATAAATTTATGATGAGAAGCATAGTCCGAAAATGACCCGGAAAATCGAGCGCGAAAACGGGGAAGGATAGAAGTCCGAAAGAAAGGAGAAAAAGACCCGACGGATTGGATCGCACGGACCCGCCCGGACCGCAGTCCAGGCGAGTCCCGCGCGCTGGCCGGGCGGGGTTTGGCCAAAAGGCGCGCCAACCCCGCGTTGCCCTAAAGGTTTTGGCAACTTGCGCGTTTTCGGCGATTTCTTACCATAATTCGACCTCCCGACTTTGGAAAGCAGATTTTGGCCGAAGGGGGAAGCTTTTAGGCGACCTAGGGCTGCCTCCCCACCCTTTCCATCAGTCACCAATCACCTTCTACTCTCCCAAACTCTCTCCAAAGCCAAAACACTTTCCGGCGACTTCCCGACGACTTTCCGATCACTTCCCGGCGACGAAAACCGACGAAGGAGGCATAGAATACAAGATCCCTAGTGTTCTAATCTGTGGTAAGTCGTTCATAGATTTCCATTTAAGTTTTTGAACCCGAAAACTCGATCTAACATTGGATTTCTTCGTCCGATTCGAAATCGTGGCCAAAGTCGGAAGCTTGACGTTGAGGAGATCCGTTCGTAGGATTTTGGACGAGCCAGCGACCTTAGGACGGCCCAAAACTCCCTATCACTGTAAGTTGAGCCTTCCGTATCAATACGGGTGATTTCGTGGCGTCCGGTATAGGCGTAATGTAACGAAACGTAAAAATCGAAATTAAAAACCCCAACTTGCGCAGTTTCTGTATTCGGCCTAAAACTCATATTTCGAGGATTCAATCCGAGAAACTCAAAACTAGACTTTTAATCCTAACACATAAATCTAGGTTGTGTAAAAATTTCAGATATTTTTGTTAAAGTTTTCTATTTTAAATCGCATCGAAAAGAAACTGTTTTGACAAACGTGTTGAAATCTGCCTATGAACATGTTCGAACTTAGTGAATTTATTTCTATATTTTCTAGTCCGATTTGATCTTTATAATCTAAATGAAAGTTGTAGATAATCATGTCTAGTATGTGCATATAAAATTTCAGAATTTTTGGAGTCCATTTGATATGTTAAAAAGTCGAAATTTTGAACTGTGTCAAACCCGAGTTCGGACAGATTTCTGATTGCATAATAAAATCGATTTTTGATATGTTTCCTCAACTTATTTCGAAAAAGTTAAAACACGAAAGTTGTTTGTTAGGGTGTTTTGCATAAACTGTGAAGATTTCAGATTTTTCGGACTTAAATCGAATTTTTAAATTGAAAAGGCGCAAACTGTGACGCCAAGATACTTTTAAATCGAAGGATTTTGAAAATTCGAAACGAACGATCAAAGATTGAAATACGAAACATCTATACTTTTGAAAAACCCCGATACATTAAATCTAAACGATACATGAGATACTTGGCGGAGGGTGAGTGCTCTGCAGGGTGTCCCTCTAGCCTTTCTCTTCGGGCCTATAATGGACGAGAGAATTTGATGAGATATTACGCCAATCGGCGGGAGATACACGGCCTACTCTCTCGGGTTGTCCATATGGATTTCTCGAGGCTCCGGAGTGTTACTGGGTATGGCAGATACGGCTGCGGCCGCCGGATCACCGGCTAAACGAGATACTTACGAAACGGCTGTGGCCGCCGGATCACCGGCTATACTAAACACTGAGAAATGGTTACGTAACGGGGGAAAAAGAAGAATTAATATTTTTAAGTATTTATTTATTTTTGCATGTCTTTAAATTATGCATTTAAATTATGTCTTTAAATTTCGTATCATGTCTAAATTGCTATTGTGGGTTAAATGCATGTTCAAGTACACAATTAAAATATTATTTCCTTTAAATAAATCCCTTTATTGCTATGTTAGGATCGACTTACTCAGTATTTTATATACTGATAAAATTGTTGTTTTCTCTTTTCCTTTCAGAGTATGAACATAATGCATGAGCATATGCATTGGGGGATGGGAAAACTTAAACATTGTTTTTGTTGCTTTTTTTCGATACTTGCATAACGGGCATGTAAATCCCGAGTTTTGGCCATGTCGGCCCACTTTACATTTTCCGTTGCGATATATTATTACTACTACTATATGTGTGGATGCCACTTATTATTATTTTTAAATAGATTCCGGACTTGTTTTTAAATCTTTTTGCAATACCTATAGCCTTGCATCTCTTTGGCAAGCTCGGAGAATCCGTGTCTTGCTAGAGAGATGTGGCGGTGACATCCCGGCCTGAGTTATCAAATCCGGGGTGTTACATTAATATTTTGGGCCTCTATAGTGGGCCGAAAAATAATAGTCTTTAAAAATAATTTCGTGCTCTGATACCACTTTGTAACACTCCGGGTTTGATCACCCAGGCCGGGACGCTACCGCCACACCTTTCTAAATAAGACGCGATCCAAATCGAGCTTATCTAGAAAGATGCTAAGGCTAAGTTGTATCAAACTTTAAAATAATTTAAAACCATTCAATTGTGCCCGAAATAAAAATCAGAGTATCACATGCATAATAATGATAAGTAATGCGGAAGCAAAAGCAAGGGCCAAACAGACGGCCAAAACCAAAGTTCAAAGTTCCAAGTCCAGTGCGGAGAATAAAATAAAGTAAATGCGACAAGTCCTTTATTTGAGAAATCCCATCCCATCGTGCGATTGCTTACTCTGCAAAGAAAAATGGAAAACAACAATTTATCAGTACAAACGGTACTGCGTAAGTTAATATATAGCATACCAAATTTTAGAGTTTTTAGAAGAGTGAATAAAAGATAGGAATCAAATTTTAAAATAAGCGAGTAAAAATAATCCACGGGAATTCTTACACTTTACCACACGAATAATTACCAATGCTCATTTTGATCGAGGACACCAAATATGACCTTGGGGACATACACCCACAAGGCCTCCATTAATACAATTCTAGGCCTAAGCCCTTTCGAATCAACCCACATCTGGGACTCGTACCCACGAGGGATGTGAAAGCAGTGACCCTATACAGACCGCTCCAGAGCCCTAGATAACCTATACGGATACACCTAGGAGTATAGACTCTTACAATCACGAAACCACAATTATCATATGCGCCGTTCGGCCACAAAAAGAGGGGGCGGCCCAACGACCTCACGCCAAGTGCACTTACCCTCTATCACATTGGGCATCCCACTCGATCAAAACTTACAAAGTTTCAAAAATACATTTTTAACACTTTGCAATATCACACATTCCTAGATTTCATATATTTTCAAAAACGAGTATCAATCGACTCATAGATCATCGAATTACACAAAGTGAGATTTACTGATAAAAATGGCCTTTTAGCAGTTTCAGGAATCGCCTATGGAAACTTAGTAAAATATTTTCAAAAATTCCAAAATTTTTACAGGAGCTAGAACACACCCAAATGAACATTTTTCATAAAAATAGGCTTCTTCAAAATCGGACTCTAAGTGGTCTAAAAAAATGATTTCAGATCCACCTTTTCCAAAGAGTGCAAATCCTACTGTTCACTCGACCACAATCTCTTTAAAAATTCATAACAATTCCAAACATGCTCCAAAAATTCTGAAATTTTACAGAGATGATCTAGACACATAAAGGAACAACTTTCATGAAGATATCAACCATTGAAAACGATCATATGTAGGAGCAAATCGGACAACAAAAACTGATCACACCAAAACACTAAAACTGACAGCAGAGAACTCAGAAATAACAGATCCGTTTTTGACGCCCAAATCATGTTAAAAAATTATGAAAATTTACAGAGAGCATATTCAAGATGGTAAGGACATTTTTCATTTATGAAGGATTTTCCAAAAATAAACGGATCTAATTGAAAAACGCACAATAATAAAACTGCTCGGATGAAAACCCTAGAAGACAGATTTGGCATAGGTTAGAAATCGTGTAAGAACTTAATGATTCTCCACCAAAACCCCTAAAAATTGATATGCACAACACTAACTTACCTGGGTTGAGATTTGGGTTGGAATCATCCTTGTTGATTGCTTGGAAATCGGCCAAAGCAGTCCCCACGAACACTCCTTCAACCGAATAACCCTATTTGAGAGACGTAGAAGAAGTTTCCTAATGAGAGGGGGAAGAATCCGAGTTTAAGGACTAGGAAATGAACTAGAAGCCTTACCAACACTTGAGGAATGACTTGGGATTCCTTGGATTCGCCCAAAGCTTCAAGAAGAGGAAGAACTTCTCACACAACTCACTCCTCTCCAAAAGATGTGCAGATTTTCGGAATGATGGCTTTGGGGGAGTTTAGGGGCTGATATGGGGTGGTGAATGGAGTGTTAGGCTTCCCAAGGTGAGTACTAATGACCCTAGGTAAATGGAGGAGGGTTTAAGGTGGTTAAACTCGGGTAAACCAGTCATTAAGTTCCTTCAAACGACCCCTCTCCCTCCATGGTTCAAAAGAGGTTCAATGAGTGCACTTTGATCCTTATCCAACTTTGTGGGAGTTGTATTCAGTCAAAAATCCGTCCACCATCAACCAATACACCCCCTAGAAGTCTGGAACTGGAACACCAATCGATTGGGATCACTAGCATTAGATTTGGAGGCCAAAAATGCATAGCAGCGTTTCAAACGCCAGCAGCAGCCGCCGGCGCGGGGCCCACGTGCCCACGCGCCGCCACCGTGCGGCTGCCTGCTGCGCGTTTATATATATACTAGAATTCGCGGAGCGCGCGCGATGCCGCGCGGGACGTTAGACGACTTGAATGTTTGATATTGGTGGAGTTTGTTGAGTAGTTAGTGAAGCAGTATGTTGGATATTGGTGGAGTTTGTTGAATAGGTTATTTGATGAGGTGCAGGAGACATATTAGAGAAGAAGGCACAGTATGATTAAATAAAGAGAGCAGTGAAGGATCAAACTATAAGCAGGAAGTGGGGTTTGGGAACTTTTATTTCATAGGAAGTTGAATTTCCCAGAACTTATGTTTAGCTGCTCAAAATATATAGACCTTAAAGCTTGGGAGTGCAATGTAACAGTAACTATGCATGAAAAAGTGATACTATAAGCAAGCTAATAACCAAGGGAAGCCAATAACAAAGCCAATAACCAAGACTGCAATGTAAGAGTAGAAAATGTTACTATAACTAAGGCAATAAGCAAGCTTATTATAGAGTAAAATATGTAGACTGAAATTTCAATAAGCTAGCCAATATGCAGAAATATTCATGGTTTCAATTTCAACAGTTTCAAAAGGACGGAACAGTAATCTAGTTTTAGAAGACATATTTGAGTGCAGGCGTGCACTTATAGTTGTACAGGCTTTGAGACGACATATATGATAGAGCTATACAGCAAAATAGTAGACAAAAGGTTTGCAAAATGGCAGACAAAATGGGAAGATCACACCTTCAAACCACATATTCATATATGGTTTTCTGTGTCATTGCCCCAGGATGCGAACATAGCAGCCATATATCTAGTCCTGTTTGGGTGCCTTTGGTTTAGCTTTTCTACCTGCCATCTTGGTTTTTTTTGAGGGGCTACCAGTAGGTTCGCGCGAGAGAATTTCTGCAACACTTTCTTCAGCGTTCCATGCAGGCAACAGGTCTTTGCAGGCTTTGCTATCCTGAGCATGATGTGTGGACAGTAGGTTGAGATTTGGTGTTAGTCCAGAGTGGTGTGTTTCAGTAATTTGCAGCGGTGGTGGTGTTGATGGATGGTCTTCAATTGCAGCTGTAAGTTCAATATATGAGGGCGGATGCACTTTAGAAATCAAAGTGTTGAGGGAGCCTGGATATATTAGAAATAAAAATGTTCAGGTAGGAGAAAACTACCTTGTTTGCCTTTAATGTCTTCAATCTTAGTCAGTATCTAGATATCACTGGGGTAGCTGGGTGAGGCAAGCAATTTTTTTTATGGTGACTTGGAAATTTTGGTTTTCCACCTCCTCATTGCGAAATTCACACAATTCAATTTTTTCCTGTGATTATGTAGCAAAAAGAGTTAGAAGAAGAGTGTTTATTCGCTTCTACAATATTGTTTATGGTTGATGTAAGAATGGAAGAAGAAGAATGTGGCACCTGAGGGGTCATTTGCAAGATTTCTTTGGAAGGAATGCCCAAAACATTTTCAGCAGTTTCTTGAAATGAAACACATTGAACATGGGCTGATTCGTCTTTCATTTCAAGAGTGATTTTGATTCTGAAAATGATGATTTAGAATGTATAATCAAGTTAAAATATTTGGAAGGAAAATATTACTTGAAATTGTGAAGGAATGATTTGAAGGATACCTTGTTTCAAATTTTGTATACTTTTGGCATTTGAAACACCAGTAGAGTTTGTTTGGTGGAGCAACTTTTCCTATTTTGCAAACCGGGCACGCTGTGTAGGTTACCTTGGATTGCTCTGGCCTTGGGATTTGAAAGCGAGCAATACACTGGTAGTCACCCTAGAGTTAAGGAATCAATGTATTAATGTGGGTGGTTTAACAGGAAATCATATTATATTGTGGGAAGTGCCAAGAAAGAGAAGAACACAGTACAAAGTAAGAAGAATGAAAAAGAACAACAATCATATTTTGTGAAGTGCCAAGAAAATTGATATAGCAGTAGCATATTGTTGTGTTAGCATACTACAATTACTGAACTTTATGGTTTTATATCTTATTCAATAAACAGAATAGGGAAGCCATGTTATCCGATATCTGGGAGCACTAACTGTTACCAAGAAAACATGTCAAGGAACGGAGCAATGGAATTAAGTTATAGTTTAACAAGTGATTAAGTTAAGCAATTTTGATTTGTATAATAGAGTGGCTGAAGCAGAATAGGTTGAAAAGTGTTGTAAGAATGTGGAAACGGCTTACAGGGGGGGAATTGAGCAAGGTACTGATTTCAGTGTTGGCAATATTTGCCAAAGTGGTTGGCGTTGGACCATTCCAGTATGGTTTGTGAAGGATCAGCTCGTCCAATGCTTGCTTGTTCTCGAGTTGCCTGTAGATTGTGAAGGTAAGTGGGATGAAAAATGCAAAAATGAAAAGTATTGTATATGAAACTGACCATTTTTGCAGGAAAGTGACCTCTGGGTAGGGGGGAGCATAGACAACCATTGTTTGTGTGGTTGTTGAGAGTGATATTCCTTTCATAAAGAAAATATTGTATAGCAAGATAAGTTAGAAATACAATGAATGAAATGTTAACATGTAGAGTTCTGTTTTGTCTTATTCAATGAACGGAATATGCAATTCATGTTACTTAATAGCAAAACATGTGAAGGAATATCTAGGAGCAGTAAACTTAACAGCAAAACATGTCAAGCAATATCTAGGAGCAGTAAACTTAAGAGCAATAATGTGTGACAGGTTTAACCATTAAACGAAGATGCCTTGACGTTGAGGAAGGCAACTACTGGCCGCTTTGGTATTTTTGGGATTAGAGCTTGGGCCTCCGCGTTGACCAGCTCGTTCCAAAATGTCATTGTGGTTGGTATGTTGCTGGAAGCATTAAACAAGGTTAGTAATTATAAAGTGAATTTAGATACGGAATAGATGCATGAATGTGTGATGGCTTACTCGTCAGAGACAATTATGAACTCTTGGAGAGATGTATCCCCGATGGGTTTGGATGGAGCATAATCAATGACTATTCCAACAACGTCTTAGGAAAATGCATAGAAATATTAGGAATATCAGAAAATGATGTGCTAAAACAGAGAATGGGAGTATGATGGAAAAGTTTTTGTACCTATGTATTCTTTTGTTTCCACGAATGGCTGCAGGTGGGAGAGGATTGCAAAATCAGGTTTACCCGCGAGCACACTGATTGGATTTGAATCAACAGGGCATATAATGGTCCTTTGATTAAGTATGAGTTCTATGTTGGGGTGGAAATTCGGGAGATCATTTAGCTGGGTGTTCTTGATGTAGCTTGAAAGTTCGTAAGTTGTGAAGAGCTTTAAGCAAGCATCCATCATATGGTATGTCTCTATCAAATGTGCACCCGCGTATTTTTGTGCCCTGGGACAACAGATTCTGTGAGACAATGCTAGGGTGGAATGAAGTAAGAAACTGAGGTTGAATAAAAGGGCAAGAGGTGGTGCAGGGCAGTACGTATGCGATAAAATAACAAAGGTTGTAAGGGAAAATTAGAACCTGTTCATCAACAAAACTATAGCGCTTGTATTTTCGGTTTCCAGCCTTAGAAGTTCGTTGCGCTGATGTCTGAACGAGCATGACCTTTATCATCCAATCTTTCATGCCAGGTGCGAGAGTGGCAATCATTATGTTTCCATCGGTATTGGAAGGAGCAGTTTGAAGCTCCATTGTTTACGATTCTAAGAATGAGTAGATGAGTGTGCTGAAGGTATGGTGAGAAGGGGTGAAAGAGAATAGAAAGAAGTTTAAGTCCTGGATTTACCTGGTGAAGCCAATCGCCTATGTTGAGACCTCGATTAAGCTGGAGAAGTTGTGAATGGGAAATCTGGAGCAATAGTGAGAGAAATAAGTGAGGTATTTGGAATCTTTTAGTAATGATGGTTGTGTGAGCAAGGTGAAAAGTACTGCTAGGAAATTTATGGGTAGATGTGCTGATGTGCCTAGGCAATATTTTCTTTTCAAAGAATTTCAGCTATTTATCAAATATTTGCTACGAACCCACTGCGTATGAATTATAAAACTATTTAAAGTTGTACAACTATGATATAAATTTAAATGAAAAAATGTGAGAATAGAGGAAATATTTTTTTAAAAAAATTATCATTAAATAAAAAAAAGGCAAAACAGTAAAAGGAAAAGGTGATTTTGGGAGAACAATAAATTATTAGAATTTTGAAAAGTTTGATATTTAAGAACAATACAAGGAGAAGGGAATTTTTGGAATAGAGGAATTTCGCATCATTAACCAAAATGGTGTTTTTTTAGGATGGAGGAATTTTTTGAGAAGGTATAATTTGAGAACACATTTACTTAAGAAGGAGAAGGTCATATTTTGCAAAAGTAGCTGGTGATTTTTTGAGGAGGTGGTCATGTTTCGCATGTTTTTAATTTATTTATGATTAAAAGCATTTACTAAGAAGATCATATTTTACTTTAGAGGTGGTGAGGATATATTTACTTTAGAGGAGGTGTTTTTTTCATATTTTATTTAAAATCATTTGAGAAGGTGATTTTTTGAAAGAGAAGGAGAAGGTGATATTTTTTGACAACATTTTTTTTGAAGAAGGAGAAGGTGATTTTTTGATATTATGTTAAAATCATTTGAGAATGGGATATTTTGAAAGAAACATGGATTGTGAAGGAGAAGGGGATATTTTGAAAGAAACATAGAATAGTATATGTGAATAGAGAAATAAAGATGCATAGTATGAGAATTTAGAAATGTATAGCTTGAGAAAAGTCCTTTCAGAATTGCATAGTTTGAGTAGAGTGAGTGAGCTAGGATGTTGATTTAAATACCATACACAAAAAAGAAAAAAAAATTCACCAGAGCTCTTTTGATGACGAGAGCAAGTGAAATAGCATAGAACAAGTATAATGGCAAATCAGAGATGAAAATGGAGGATATCATTACGTACAGGGAAACAAAAGTATCTCAGAAGATAGAATGTGCAATTACAAAATACAAGACAGACATAAGGAAAATAGGAACGGTGGTTGGTGTTGAAATTAGAAGTTGGAGGAAACAAGGTCTGCTCGGAAGAGAACATCAAGATGCAGAGGACCGTAGGTGGTGGAAATTATGGTGAACTTCCAGGTTTCACCGACCAACATCTTACAATGTTTAAAAAAGAATGGCCAGCCTGTGGTTAATTTTAAAGAGTCGCTGCATCCTGCACGAGTCTCGTATGTATACTTTAGGGCAATTTCGTAAGATGCATTAGCATTCCCAAACTTCATGTAGAGTCGGTCTTTTGAGTCTAAACCATGGTATTGCCAGAAGTGCAGAGGAATTGTCTATTAAACATGAAGTATGTTATTGATGGAAATGGATAGAAATGCTCTATAAGTCTATTATTTAAATAAAGTTAAGTTTACCAAAGTTTTCTTGTGTGCCTGACTGATGTAGACTTCGAAGGAATTAAGATCGTCGTTGTCTGAGTCGTCTGAGCTAATGGAGACAATGCTAACTGTGTCATCTTCAGACTCCTCAATAACATTAGTTTCTGTATCTGGGAAATGTGAATGAAATGGGTTTTTAGACTATAAAATGGAGCAGAGGAAGGTGAATGTGAATTCATTACCTGAGGAGAGCGAAATAGTGGGCTGCTGAGAAGGTTCACCGGGGTGATGAGCAGCACCATTGAAAGAGACATCGAATTGCAATGGGCCGGTATTTGTGAACGTGAGCTGATCCCCTACCTGTAGTTGATTAAAACGGCAAAACTCATGCCATCGGTAGTCATTGTAGATACAAAAATAAGGAGGATGGTAATATAGAGTGAAAGTCCACTCGCGTTGTGTTGTTTTGACTGAAATAGATGTTGTTGTGAGCGGGCCATGAATAGTCTCAGTGAAAGAGTTGGGCAGGACCTGCAAGGATAAAGAAGTAGAATGTTACTGAAGAGCAAACCATGAATAGGATTGGCTTAAAAAAAATATGTAATTTTAAGCTTTCCGTACAATGAGGGTCCTGAAGTTCTCTTGGAGGGTGATTGTTGCTGCCATGGAGTCGTAGGATTTGAGGGCTAAAAATATTGTTATCAGTAAAGTTTATTACTTCACAAAGACAATGAATTATATTATGGAACAAATGCATACTAACAATTGAATCACATTAGATTTAGGCATTAATGAATGTGGCCTGTACAAAAACAAATTTGGATGTTTTCATACAGTGAGTGTTGTCAAGTTATCTTGGATTTAAACAACATTAAAAAAAAATGAAAGCAACTTTCTGATGATCAGAGGCAACTAAAAATAGTATCCAACATCATGAATAAGCCAAAAACTAATCATTCAATTATCTAGTTTGTATTGAAAAATTGAATCTCCTAGAGCAGTATACATACATAAATGGCTGTGTGTTTTGACCCTAAAATATGTCAATAATCCCTTATTACACAAAAACCAGTAAAAATTCAAACTCCTAATTTGTATAAAATGAGGAATTGGAAGTTTAATAATTGGTCATGCTAGAAATTGTAAAATAAGATGGAATGTGATGTAGGGTAAAAAAACATTACAACAACAAAAGCAGAGTTCATATTACAATCTAGGCCAAGAAAACAGTGCCAAAGGATAATAAGGCATTTTTGACATTTGTGACATATTTCTCTTTAATTTTGAACGGTTTTTTGCTGGTTTGTTCAGTTTCTGGTGCTACTATCCCCATGTTGGCATCATACATATGACGAGCTTCATGATTTTAGACTGAATTAATCAATACGGCTACTTCAAAGTTCAAACAAAAAATTTCTCATCATTGAGCTGTGATCTCATCAAACAGCTAACCATGTTTCTGCATATGTAATGTTTTATTTGATACTTGCTCACAAATAAACATTGTTGACTGGAGATGCTTCTACTTGAAGTCATATATTTAAGTAACACGTTTCTGTACTTCAATATCACTAATCACTTAAGCTGAATAATTATCACTTTTGCAACAATTAATTATTAAGCTGTCCCATGTAATCACCTAAGTTTACAGGTTTGAATATTCAGAAAGAAAACTTTAAATTCAGATGTCGTTTGATTTTATCTATTGGGCCTTAGTACCCTATTTTTTGAAGATAAACAAATTTTTCTGCAAGCCCTATTGTTCTATTTATCAACTGAACACCACCTGGTGAAGAAATAAACAGATTTTACGACATTCTTTGGGCACAGATTATGCAAATGATTTCACATGAGATCTATTTAGACTTTATCAAAACACAAAATCAACACATCTAACAAGCAAACCAAACATGGAGTATTTTCTGGTCAACAAATTTCACACACACAACTGATCGAGTCTCTTTAGTTGAAGCTTTTATTATGACTGAGGTACTCCTTCAGAGGTTAGATGAGTGTAAAAATTTTGTGTTCCCCAAATCCCAATTCAATAAATAGCTTCTGCCAGTCACATTTCTATTTTGTCAATTTTCATAATGCTTATTTTGAAATGGCTTCTTCTCCTTCTCCTCCTGCATTTTTGACTCATACATTATATGTTGGTGAGAATTGCAGGCTCACTAATTCTTGTAAGTCAGTGCATTATTTTGGTATCCCTTTCTGTGAATGCCCATTTTGGCATCCACAATCAACAATATTATTGTAAAGTTAAATTAATTCAAAGATACTAAATCGAATTAAACCTCTAAATTAATAGTCAAATAACGAAACCCTAGTGGAATTAGCGTAACTGTAACACCCCAGTTTTTGGTCACCCAGGTCGGGATGTCACCGCCACACCTCCCTAGCAAGACACGGTTTCTCCGAGCTTGCTAAAGAGATGCAAGGCTAGGTATTGCAGTATTTAAAACATTCAAGCAGCCCATTTATATATAATTTAAAAATAATACATCAAAGTTGCAGCGAAAAAATAATATTTACATATATGTATCGCAGCGGAATTTAAATATAGGGCCAACATGGCCTAGTCACGGGTTAAACAGGCCCGTTTATGCAAGATCTAGTCTAATACAAAAATTCAAATTAATATATCATCCCAAGCTTCCCGTGTATGCATATGACGATGCATAATTCTCAACTCTGGAAGAAAAAAAAGAAATAAAAACGGTTTGGTCAGCACTACGTGCTGAGTAAGTTAACACAGACATGATTATGAGGTTTCAAAGCCTTTAATTAGATTTAAAGAAAACATGTGCAGAATATCCATGATTAAATTTTATCCATCTAATAATAATTTAATTGCATAATTTAAAAGACAAGGGTTTCCATAGGATCATAATCCAACAACATGATAAAATAATCGCAAGACATAATTTAAAGGCACAATTTAAATAAAGGAAATATTCACGTATTTCAGGACTTCGCTCTCCCTCTTTTATTCGATGTAATCTAGTACTCCCTCCGTCCCGTGTAAGATGTCCTGTTTGACTTTTTGACACTGTTTATTGTTTAAGTTTGACTCAATTTTATTGCAAATATATATTTGGAAAAAATAGTCGAGTTTGGTCTTATTAGAATCGTATAATCAGGTTGTTTTATAATATATATTTTACATAATTTTTCGTTGTACATATCCTGAGATATTAACGGTTAAAAAGGTGCATTGGATTGTGTGCAGAAATCAAACAAGACATCTTAAATGGGACAGAGGGAGTATAATTTATTCTTGGGGAATCGAACCCGCAAGAAAACAGACAATCGCCCTTGGGGAATCGAACCCGCAAGAACTCAAACACACCCTGGGGAATCGAACCCGCCGGAGAACATACAATCGCTCTTGGGGAATCGAACCCGCAAGAACTCAAACACACCCTGGGGAATCGAACCCGCAAGGTTTGACACGGACATCCTGGGGAATCGAACCCGCAGGAGAACATACAATCGCCCTTGGGGAATCGAACCCGCAAGAACTCAAACACACCCTGGGGAATCGAACCCGCAAGGTTTGACACGGACATCCTGGGGAATCGAACCCGCAGGAGAACATACAATCGCCCTTGGGGAATCGAACCCGCAAGAACTCAAACACACCCTGGGGAATCGAACCCGCAAGGTTTGACACAGACATCCTGGGGAATCGAACCTGCAGGGACACAGACGCCTTGGGGAATCGAACCCGCAAGGTTTGAACAAGTTTCGTAAATTTCACAAGTTTCGCAAATATAAGTTTATAAAACGCTGTTTACTCCAAAATTCGTGAAAAATCAGTTTTAATTCCAAAATTTCTGAAAATTAACCAATGACTCGGAAACGTCGAGATAAACAACTTTTATGTTTTAACTTTTTCGATCCGAGATACCTAAATAGGTCAACAACGTCAATTTTCGTCAGACCAAAAATCTGTCCGCGTTTTCACACAGCAGTTTCAAAGTTTCGAGATCTACCATAGCAAATGAACTCCAAATTTGATGAAATTTTACAGGGACCTTCCTAAGACCTTCCTAAGACAATTCTCTACAACTTTCGTGTTCGGCTAAAGATCTAATTCGGCCTAGAACCATAGTAAAAAACGTCAGCAAGTTCGAATCTATGTTCTGTCCAGTTTTCAAGATCCGATTTTAAACTAGTTCGGTTTGGGGTGGATTTCATATATCAAATCATCACGAAAGATTCTGAAATTTTACGGAGGTATTCATAACGTATAGATCTACAACTCTTATGTTCAACACCGAGCCTAGATCGGTCTAGATCTAAGGTAGAAATCACCAACAAGTTCGAATAAAGAATCTATCATCGTTTCAAGATCTAAACCACAGGCAGGTCTGTTCGTGGTCGTTTTCGGATATCAAAACACGATGAAAAACTATGAAAATTTTACAGTAGATAGATCTAAGCCTTAGGAACGTTTCCGTGTTTTAAGTTTCCTCGTTTGAATAGGTTTAAGGGTCCTAAAAATTCGTGCACAGCCGTTGCGCCGTTAAGATTTCATGTTGACAGATTTTTACGTTCTTGGTTTAAATCGTTAGATCGGGTGTATTCTAAATTCTCCCAAAACCATAGTAAGGTTAACTTACATATTGTTGAGCGTCCGGGATCATCGATTCGGAGGCGTGGCTTCCAGTCCTCCGTTTATCCTCTCCGTTTGTCGGGTTCTTCGCTCTCGATCCGGATCGGGGGTTTAGAATAGAAAAAGGATGAGGTTAGGCTTCGTTTTCGAATCAAGAATGTATAGAGGAATAGATCGGATCTTACCAAGGCGATAGAAGACCCCAAATTCGTCCAAGTCAGTCCCTCCTCTCGGTGTTGTGCCTCCGACGACTCCAGGATTAGGGTTTCAACGTATAGAGAGATTTCGTAGGGTTTCAAACGTATTCGGAGCTCTTAGGAGGTCTTATTTATAGATAACTAAGACCTAGGGCGTCCAAGATCTGACTCTAAGAGTCTAGAGTCGAAAGATGTTCAACCGAAAGTCGAAAAATCCGGAATCGGGCGAGAAAATCGCGGAACACCGCGACTGCGCTTGTGGCGCGCACTTGGCGCGGGAATCCCCTAAAAAGCGCGCGGACACCGCGCCATCCCGGCCTGGACTTCGGTCTGGGTCGGGTCGTGCGATCCGTCGGGCGTTTCCTTCTCTCTTTCGGACTTCTATCCCTCTATGTTCTCGGATTCGGATTCCTGGGGTATCTTCGGGCTCCGATTTCCTATCTTAATTTTATTCGGACCTAAATTTATATTTGGACTCGAGTTATTGAGTCTATCGGTGTCGGGTCCCCGTGTAACCATTTATTCAATCAAATTGGCTTCGGATTCCCGGGTTCTCGGAACTTTGATTCCTTTTTAATTTAAATTCCATTTCTCATTTTTTATGATTCTTTATCCATTTATCATGTTTATTATATTTATTTATTTATTTATTGTATTTATTTATTTATTTATGTTGTAAAATTCTCGGGTATTACAGTCTACCCTCCTTAAGAATCAACTTCGTCCTCGAAGTTGTGTTTCGGCTTTTCTCGTGCTAAGGTCTTTTGTTTATTTTATTATTTTGCGACTGAACTTAGAATTAAGACTTCTAAGCTGCCTACGTACCCGGTGAAGGGATCAAGCCATGGCGTAGTTCAAAACAATTCGAATTTGTTTATTTATTTTTTTATTTATGATACATCTAATCGAGTCGAACTCCAAAAATGAATTATTACGGGGTATCACATCCTCTCCCCCTTAGGACTTCAGTTATGTCCCCATAACTGCCTATTCATTATTCTCAAGAAGGTTCGGGTCAAGGTTTAAATGAGCCGTGCGTTTGAAATGGATTTGTTGTTTGGGAATCCAACAAAATTTTTGGAATAGAGAGTGTTTTAATAAAGACTTGATTTTTATTGTTTCAAATAAGGAAATTTTCTAATTCGTACAAGGATAGGAATAGCTAAAGCCGAGATTTGTTATGCTTAGGCGTGCGCTTAGATGAACGCGATCTAGAACTAAGGCAAGATCAGTCTCTAGTTAGCGTTCCCAATTCGATGTCAAGCCTCTAAGTTATCTAGGTGTAGTAAGATATCTAAGTTAGAATATATCACGCTTCTAAGTTCTCTAAGTTTAGGCAATGCAGTATGCACATGCAAATGATGATTTCCCCCCAAAACTAATTTATGCACTATATATATATATATTTTTCCCATGGGTTTTAAAATAAAAATTTCTCCATGGAATAATACTTTAAAGTTTAAAATAATAGTCAAAATATTAATAATAGTTTAAAAATAATAATGATTTAAAAATAATGGTTTAAAAATACTAGCTTAAAAATATCCGGGCTCTGATACCACCTTGTAACACCCCGGTTTTTGGACATCCAGGTCGGGATGTCACCGCCACACCTCCCTAGCAAGACGCGGTTTCTCCGAGCTTGCTAAAGAGATGCAAGGCTAGGTATTGCAGTATTTAAAACATTCAAACAACCCATTTATATATAATATAAAAATAATACATCAAAGTTGCAGCGGAAAAATAATATTTACATATATGTATCGCAGCGGAATTTAAATATAGGGCCAACATGGCCTAGTCACGGGTTAAACAGGCCCGTTCATGCAAGATCTAGTCTAATACAAAAATTCAAATTAATATATCATCCCAAGCTTCCCGTGTATGCATATGACGATGCATAATTCTCAACTCTGGAAGAAAAAAAAAGAAATAAAAACGGTTTGGTCAGCACTACGTGCTGAGTAAGTTAACACAGACATGATTATGAAGTTTCAAAGCCTTTAATTAGATTTAAAGAAAACATGTGCAGAATATCCATGATTAAATTTTATCTATCTAATAATAATTTAATTGCATAATTTAAAAGACAAGGGTTTCCATAGGATCATAATCCAACAACATGATAAAATAATCGCAAGACATAATTTAAAGGCACAATTTAAATGTTAAGATATTCCCTTAAACGTTGTATATACTATCTTTGAATATCTCTTCCATATATTTGTTGTTAGGATTTGATTCGTTTTCTAAGGGTTGTTGTAATCTCCCTTTGTATTATTTATAGTGGCAATACAATTGGATCACCACACGGTGATATTATTTCCCTTCTTGCACTCTTTCATGGTATCAGCCTAACCTCCAAAACCCTAAATTTTTTTTTTCATTCTCTCCATGGCCGCCTCTATCACCGATCCTATCCCTGTTGCCACTATGATTCATATGGTGACCATCAAACTTTCCTCTTCAAACTATCTTCTCTGGAAGAGACAGGTTATCCCCATGCTCACTGCATTTGATCTACTCAGCTATGTCGATGGATCCGTTGAAGTGCCGCCTCGCACTATTACCTCCGGCACCAACGCCCAGGCACCAAATCCGGCCTATGCCCAGTGGCTGTCCACAGATCAGCGCCTTCTTGGTATCCTTTTCTCGACGCTCTTTGAAGAAGCTATGGCCGAAGTGGTCGACTGCACGACCTCCTGCCAGGCCTGGACGATGCTTGAGTCGGCTTTTGTCCACTCCTCTGTCTCTCGCATACAACAGCTTCGTGAGGAGCTTCTTTCCCTTCTCCGTGGTTCTCTATCAGTCAAAGATTATGGCACTCGCTTCAAAAGTCTTTGTGATCAATTATCTTCCATTGGCAAACCTGTGGATGAATCGGACAAGAGTCATTGGTTTTTACGTGGTCTTGGCTCTCACTTTGCCAACTTTGCAGACACCCGTATGTCCATGCATCCGGTTCCCGCCTTCTCCACACTACTTCATCAAGCCATCCAATTTAATTTAATGTCTAAAGCTATGGATCCATCCGACACCTCCCCACAAATTGCTTTTTCCGCTGCATACTCCGACTCCCAGCAGCCCTCTCGCTCCTCTTCCGCGCAGCCACGCGGCTTTGGCGGTAATCGTTCTGCCCGTGGACGTGGCGGACGTTCTGGTGGTCGTGGTCCTCCCCGAAAACCTCGCTGTCAACTTTGTCGTGGTGAGCACTATGCCAATCAGTGTAAGCTCTTCCTTGAGCGTCCCACCTCGGCCAACCTTGCAGAATCGTTCCAGTCCTCGTGCCATGTTTCGCCTCCATCCGATTGGTATCTGGACTCTGGCGCTTCTGCACATATGACCCCATCTACTTCTGCACTTGACAACATTCATCCATACCATGGTACAGGTGATGTGGTTGTTGGTAATGATCATTCCTTATCAATCTCTCATACTGGCTCTACTGTACTCAATCGTGATCTTGGTCTTCTTGATGTTTTGGTGGTACCTCATATCACCAAAAATTTATTATCTATTAGCAAGCTCACTAATGATTATCCTGTTAATGTGGTTTTCTCTGATAAATCATTTCTCATTCAGAACCGCGACACACAGAAAACCATCGCCCAGGGTCATCTTGATCGAGGTCTCTATGTTTTGGAACGTGGCACATCCGCATTTCTTGCTGCTGTCTACTCTAGCCGTTCTCGGGCTAGCTTCGATCTTTGGCACCTTCGTCTGGGGCATGTCCCATTTGATGTTATTTCTTTGTTAAATAAGTCTGGACATTTGACTCTCACGTCTTTATTGCCTAATCCAAAATTATGTTCCAGTTGTCCGCTGTCTAAGAGCAAACGACTGAGTTTTTTAATAAATGAAAAACGTGCTACGTCTGTATTAGATTTAATACATTGTGATTTATAGGGTCCTGCGCCTATCACTACTGTTGAGGGTTACCGTTACTATGCTCATTTTCTTGATGATCATTCCAGATTTACTTGGATTTTTCCTCTGCGAGCTAAATCTGAATTTTTTGATGTGTTTGTTAAATTTCACAAATTCGTCTGCAATCAATTTTCTAGCTCAATTAAACAGTTTCAAAGTGATGGAGGCACTGAGTTTACGAACACTCGCCTACGAAATTTCTTTGAGTCTCATGGAATTTTTCATCGGATCTCATGTCCTTATACTCCTCAGCAGAATGGTTGTGCGGAGCGCAAACATCGCCATGTTACAGAAATGGGATTATCTATGCTTTTTCATTCTCATGTTCCGACTGTCTTCTGGTTTGATGCCTTCGCCACTGCTACTCATATTATAAACCGGCTGCCATCATCAGTCTTGGGTAAAATTTCTCCTTTTCAGATTCTGTATGGCTATGCTCCACACTATCCTAATTTCAAGCCATTCGGCTGTCGTGTTTATCCCTATCTACGGGACTATGCGCCACACAAGCTTGCTCCTCGCAGTGTGCCATGTGTTTTCTTGGGTTATTCTACTTCTCACAAGGGTTTTCGGTGCTACGATCCTGTTTCTTCTCGCGTTTATATTACGCGGCATGCTCAATTTGATGAGTGCTACTTTCCATTCACTGCCTCTGGCAAGGCTGTTCCGTGTAAATCCTTGGATATTTCATCTTTTGAAGATCTTGCTTTTCGCTCTACTCCACCACCAGCTTCTGCCCAACCATCGCAGCTTGACACATGCCCAGCTCCTTGCGTCTCCTGCCTCCCAGGTTTTGATGCATCTCCATCACCACAGATGGTATTGGACCCGGCACTACTAGCAGCGCCAACTCCACCCCTGCAGCCTCCGTCTCCGCCCCAAGAGCCTGAGCCCGTCTCTCCGCCTGCCTCATCTTCATCACCGACCTCTCCATCCTTGTCACCACCGCTGGTACCGCTCCCACCGCCGGTCATGCTCAACACTCATCCCATGATCACTCGAGCCAAGGATGGAATTCATAAGCCACGATATCCTGTCAATATTGCAACCACTCCTCTTCTCCATGCATTACTGTCGTCCTCTTCCGCCAAGGAACCTCGAGGTTACAAGTCGGCTGCTAAACATCCGCACTGGCTTCTAGCAATGCAAGAAGAGATGGATGCCCTTCATGCAAACCACACCTGGGATCTTGTTCCTCCTCCTCCAGACACAAATATCGTCGGCTCCAAATGGGTCTTTCGCACTAAGTACAAATCCGATGGCAGTATTGAACGCTATAAGGCTCGCCTTGTTGCCCAAGGCTTTACTCAGCTCCCAGGGTCCGATTTTCATCACACATTCAGCCCGGTGGTGAAAGCTACAACTGTCCGTGTGGTTCTAGCTCTCTCAGTACACTTTGGTTGGCCACTCCATCAATTGGATGTTAAAAACGCCTTTCTAAATGGCTTTCTAACCAAACCTCTCTACATGGCTCAAGCTCCAGGTTTTGTGGATCCTGCTCATCCCACGCATGTTTGTCGCCTCAAGAAGGCCATCTATGGTCTTCGTCAGGCTCCCCTAGCTTGGTTTCAACGCTTCAATAATTTTTTAACTAGTATTGGCTTTCGCCAAAGTCGCTGTGACCCTTCTTTATTTTCTCATCATCGGGGTACTGACGTTATTTTCCTTCTTCTTTATGTGGATGACATTGTTTTGACAGGCAACAATCCCTCTCTACTTCGTCAGTTCATTTCTCGGGCCAGCAAAGAATTCTCCCTCAAAGACTTGGGCAAGTTAAACTACTTCTTGGGCTTGGAAATCACTCCTCAGACAACTGGTGTTTTTGTCGGCCAATCCAAATATGCTCATGACATTTTGTCTCGAGCTCAGCTTCTTGACTCCAAGCCGGTTGCCACTCCACTTGTTGCCGGCACTTGTCTTCAGCAGCATGGCAAGCCCTTTGCCGATCCTACTCTCTTCCGTTCCTTGGTTGGAGCTCTTCAATATCTTACAATCACCCGGCCTGATCTATCCTACGCCGTTAATCATGTGAGCCAGTTTCTTCAGGCCCCTACGGAAGATCATTTTAATGCAGTCAAGCGCATCCTCCGGTATGTCAAGGGTACCATTCATCTTGGGCTCTCCTTTACCCCGCACCCTGACTTATCTATCCTTGGATACTCTGATGCGAATTGGGCACGCTGCCCGGATACCCGTCGGTCTACATATGGCCATTCCATCTTCCTTGGTGGCAATCTCGTCTCTTGGAGTGCCAAGAAACAGCCCACCGTTGCTCGCTCCAGTTGCGAGTCCGAATACCGAGCTCTTGCCAAAGCCGCTGAAGAGGTTATTTGGCTCTCCAATCTTCTCACTGATCTTGGCGTTCCATTCAGCCGGCCACCTACACTCTTGTGTGATAACAACAGTGCTGTCTTCATTAGTCAAAATCCTATCTCCCACAAGCGTGCTAAGCATATCGACGTTGACTGCCACTTTGTTCGTGACTACGTTTCCACAGGCCGCCTCGCCACTCAATTCGTGCCATCACACCTTCAACTTGCAGACATCTTCACCAAAAGTCTGTCTCGACCAGCTTTCGAATCTCTTCGTTCCAAGCTCCGTGTTTGTCTTCATCCCACGCCGAGCTTGAAGGGGGGTGTTAAGATATTCCCTTAAACGTTGTATATACTATCTTTGAATATCTCTTCCATATATTTGTTGTTAGGATTTGATTCGTTTTCTAAGGGTTGTTGTAATCTCCCTTTGTATTATTTATAGTGGCAATACAATTGGATCACCACACGGTGATATTATTTCCCTTCTTGCACTCTTTCATTAAATAAAGGAAATATTCACGTATTTCAGGACTTCGCTCTCCCTCTTTTATTCGATGTAATCTAGTATAATTTATTCTTGGGGAATCGAACCCGCAAGAAAACAGACAATCGCCCTTGGGGAATCGAACCCGCAAGAACTCAAACACACCCTGGGGAATCGAACCCGGAAGGTTTGACACGGACATCCTGGGGAATCGAACCCGCAGCAGAACATACAATCGCCCTTGGGGAATCGAACCCGCAAGAACTCAAACACACCCTGGGGAATCGAACCCGCAAGGTTTGACACGGACATCCTGGGGAATCGAACCCGCAGGAGAACAAACAATCGCTCTTGGGGAATCGAACCCGCAAGAACTCAAACACACCCTGGGAAATCGAACCCGCAAGGTTTGACACAGACATCCTGGGGAATCGAACCTGCAGGGACACAGACGCCTTGGGGAATCGAACCCGCAAGGTTTGAACAAGTTTCGTAAATTTCACAAGTTTCGCAAATATAAGTTTATAAAACGCTTTTTACTCCAAAATTCGTGAAAAATCAGTTTTAATTCCAAAATTTCTGAAAATTGACCACTGACTCGGAAACATCGAGATGAACAACTCTCATGTTTAACTTTTTCGATCCGAGATACCGAAACAGGTCAACAACGTCAATTTTCGTCAGACCAAAAATCTGTCCGCGTTTTCACACAGCAGTTTAAAAGTTTCAAGATCTACCATAGCAAATGAACTCCAAATTTGATGAAATTTTACAGGGACATTCCTAAGAAAATTATCTACAACTTTCATGTTCGGCTAAAGATCTAATTTGGCCTAGAACCATAGTAAAAAACGTCAGGAAGTTCGAATCTATGTTCTGTCCAATTTTCAAGATCCGATTTTAAACCAGTTCGGTTTGGGGTGGATTTCATATATCAAATCATCACGAAAGATTCTGAAATTTTATGGAGGTATTCATAACGTATAGATCTACAACTCTTATGTTCAACACCAAGCCTAGATCGGTCTAGATCTAAGGTAGAAATCACCAACAAGTTCGAATAAAGAATCTATCATCGTTTCAAGATCTAAACCACAGGCAGGTCTGTTCGTGGTCATTTTTGGATATCAAAACACGATGAAAAACTATGAAAATTTTACAGTAGATAGATCTAAGCCTTAGGAATATTTTCCGTGTTTTAAGTTTTCTCGTTTGAACAGGTTTAAGGGTCCTAAAAATTCGTGCACAGCCGTTGCGCCGTTAAGATTTCATGTTGACAGATTTTTACGTTCTTGGTTTAAATCGTTAGATCGGGTGTATTCTAAATTCTCCCAAAACCATAGTAAGGTTAACTTACAGATTGTTGAGCGTCCGGGATCGTCGATTCGGAGGCGTGGCTTCCAGTCCTCCGTTTATCCTCTCCGTTTGTCGGGTTCTTCGCTCTCGATCCGGATCGGGGGTTTAGAATAGAAAAAGGATGAGGTTAGGCTTCGTTTTCGAATCAAGAATGTATAGAGGAATAGATCGGATCTTACCAAGGCGATAGAAGACCCCAAATTCGTCCAAGTCAGTCCCTCCTCTCGGTCTTGTGCCTCCGACGACTCCAGGATTAGGGTTTCGACGTATAGAGAGATTTCGTAGGGTTTCAAACGTATTTGGAGCTCTTAGGAGGTCTTATTTATAGATAACTAAGACCTAGGGCGTCCAAGATCTGACTCTAAGAGTCTAGAGTCGAAAGATGTTCAACCGAAAGTCGAAAAATCCGGAATCGGGCGAGAAAATCGCGGAACGCCGCGACTGCGCTGGTGGCGCGCACTTGGCGCGGGAATCCCCTAAAAAGCGCGCGGACACCGCGCCATCCCGGCCTGGACTTCGGTCTGGTTCGGGTCGTGCGATCCGTCGGGCATTTCCTTCTCTCTTTCGGACTTCTATCCCTCTATGTTCTCGGATTCGGATTCCCGGGGTATCTTCGGGCTCCGATTTCCTATCTTAATTTTATTCGGACCTAAATTTATATTTGGACTCAAGTTATTGAGTCTATCGGTGTCGGGTCCCCGTGTAACCATTTATTCAATCAAATTGCCTTCTGATTCCCGGGTTCTCGGAACTTTGATTCCTTTTTAATTTAAATTCCATTTCTCATCTTTTATGATTCTTTATCCATTTATCATGTTTATTATATTTATTTATTTATTTATTGTATTTATTTATTTATTTATGTTGTAAAATTCTCGGATATTACACTAACCTTGAGGAATTTGATACTTACAGGATAGTTAAAGTTGAAGGTTTTGTTTGTGCAGATTAGATAATGTTTCAAGAGTACAAAGATAATGTAATTAGCCTAACCTTGAGAAATTGAACACTTACAGGATAGTTAAGATTGAAGGTTTTGTTTGTGCATATTAGATAATATTTCTCACTTTCATTATACAAATTAGGAATATATAATGAAACCAGAGGCTATAAATACATACAGGGAAGAAAAAAGGGAGACCTAAATAATTAAACAGCTAGAAAAGTCAATTCAAATGGGTACCAGATTCCCCAAGAATCGGCAAAACCATAATGTATTGAAAATTGCAGCAGATTCACATTAAACACTGGAGATGGAAGAAGTCGAATTGGAAGGGGGAAAAAGAAAAGGAAAAAAAAGGCTGAAATAAATTCCAAATGAGTTCTGATTCATCGAAGAAACCAAACAAATTAAAATTAAACAGACAAAGATTAAATTGTTCTAATGGCAATCAAAACATTATGAGAATCAAAGCAATGAGAGTTGTAGACATTAACAATTTCGTTTCTGAAAATAAATCACCCATCTAACCGAAAGCAAACTCAAACATAAGCAAAGCACGAATGACAAATGCAAGGTATGTAACGATTGCAAGCTTACAATTGGAAATCAAAGGTAAATGGGAAGGTGCCGGCGGACTGCGAAGGGGTGCAGAGGAGCGTCCCGTGTGAAGTTCGATGTTCTGAAGGGCAAAGTGAAAACGCACAATCGTGAGTGAAGGGGAAAGTGAACTTTGATATTCTGAAGGCCGTGGAAAATGAAGGGGAGAAGTGTCGAAGGTTTTAGTGTTTGAAATCATACTGGGCCAGGAGATGAGAGGGGACAAGGAGAGCACTGTTGGCATGTGAGTGTGAGGGCTGTTTAATCCAGACTCACGGGGCCTGTCTACTGGGCCTGTCTTCGGTGCCTGAAATCAACACTGTTGGCATGTGATTACGGTGAATAAAAGCAAAACTTGGAAATAGTAAAATTAGAATGCTCACAAAAATTCTCTGCAAAGAATCACGGGGCCTGGGCAAAGAAAAAGATGATGGCAGTGGAGGGCAGAGAACACGAGAACAAGGTAATTGAAATATACTGAATGAATTTGAACATTATTATGTTTGTTGTTATCTAGTAGGAATTATTACCGTGTACTTGCCTAGTTCCATTAAAAGTAGTCACTTCTATTCCACACAACATGCAATGCAATTGTTAAACGTTTTATATCTAAAAATTAATATAAGTAAAAATTATATAAAATGTATATTTTAAAACTATATAATTAGGGGATTTTAACAAAACTACACTTGACTATTTTTCTGTTTTTATATAAACACAATAAAATTGAGTCAAAATTGTAGCTACTTTTTTTTCTAGAATAATTTAGGTAGTTGGGTTTAGTAGTTAAATTTGTGTGAACATTTTGTGTTTAAGATTATAAAGAATTTTAACTTTAACTTGGTATTATGTAAGTATGAAATTAGAGAAAATATTAAAGTGTGATATTGTTAAAATCGTTAAATCATATATTTTTATTTTAAAAAAATAATAAAGTTTGTTAATATATATTTAAGACATTTTTTATCTGTAACAATATGGAAATATTAAAAATTAAAGAAATGTTAGGGAGTTTGTGTAGAAAAATAAAAGTGCATTGGAATCTAACAAAGTATATCAGCATGTGTGCATATTTTAATTAGCTAGTATACTATTTTGATTGATGTAAAAATGGAAAGGGGTCAATTTTTGGGGATACTCCAAAAAAGAATAGTGGTGAAATTTCATGGTATTGAACAGGTGATGAGGAGGGGAATGGCTATATATAGGGGTGGATTGTATAAAGGTGGGTGTAGTAGATTTGAAAGTAATGGAATTTTATGTTCTTGTTCCGGTGGATTTTCAAAGCCATTTGGTAAGTTCATATCATTGCGGTAGTAAAAAAATATATACTATAATTGTATTCTTTGATATTTAATAAGATTTGGGCCTTGTGAAATACTCTGTAACACCCGAGAAATTTAATTCACGATCAAAGGAATGGAATAAATTTCTTGTGGAAGACGTTTATCCTTAAGGAAAGTAGATGGAAATACCCCAACATTAAATTGAGCCCAAAAGAAAGCGAGGGCGCAACTTCGGGGACGAAGTTGATTCTTAAGGGGGGTAGACTGTAATACCCGGGGTTTTTACAACGCCCAAAGAAACGAAATAAAATTTATTTCCGAGAAGAAAATAATTTATTACAATAAATTATTGCTCGGAAATGGCGTGACCGATAAATTCAAAGAATTCGAACCCAAATTTTGGTCAAGTCGAAATGGGATGAAAGAGGGAAATGAAGCTCGAAGATATTCCATGGATTAATCCCAAAGAATTGGAATTAAATTCAAGAAGGAAAAGAATTTTAATTCCAAGAACCCGTGAAGTCGGAAATAATTTAATTAGATAAATTATTGCACGGGAGCCACAGGACGACGAATTCAAGCCGACGGATTCGAACTCGACGAATTCTTGATTTCAAATATGAAATTCATTGAAGTCAAAATAAAATTCAGAAAGGAATCGTAACCCTAGAAATGACCCAAAAAGTCGAACCGAAAACGTAGGGGATAGAAACCCGATCGAGAAAAGAAGGAAAGACCCGACGGAGCAAGCGAAACGCCGAACCGGCCGGTCCGGCCGGCCCGCGCTGCCCGCGCGCCGCCGCGCGGCCACCGCGCGGCCAAGGGCGTCGCGACTCCAGGCTGGTCGCGCGTGCTCCGCGCGCACAAAAGCTTGGGTGCGCGCCACCAGCGCGCCAGAGGTGCTGAAAGTGTAAACTTTCCTTCCATGGCGATTTTCTTGCCAAAAATCCGACCTCAATCAATGGCAAGTCGATCACAACAATGGGGAAGGGCATAAGATCAGATTTGGGGCGCCCCTCCCCATAATTCTCAGAAAACCTAACCCTAAACACCTCCAATATTCCTCTCCAAATCGAAACCTCTCCGAACTCACTTTCCGGCAAGTATTCCAGCGACGGCAAGGCGAAAGGAACCAAGCCCTGCCCTCTAGACTCTTGGTAAGCTATTGTACAAAGTTTCAATTCGTCCATAGATCTCAGAAACTCATATTCTAACCCTTTTTCCTTACCACGATTTCCCGTCGGAAAACGAACAAAAAGCGATCGGAGAAGTTGGTCGTTCGTCGTGACCCTAGGACGTCCGGAAACCCAATCTAGCAACCCTATCATCATTCTAAGTAAGTTAAAACCTTACTCACAAATTTTCGTGGTTGTTTGTTGTTTAAATCTCGAGATATAGGCTTGTAACAAAAATCGGTTTTCAAAAACCCTATTTTCGTCCAATTTTAAAGACTCGCCAAAAACTCAACCTTCGGGAATTCAAACCGAAAACTTTTCAACATAAAAGTTGTTCCTAACACCTTTATCTATCTTGTGTCCAAATTTCAGCCGTTGACATTAAGTTTTGCTATCCCAATTTTCGCCATGAACTTTCTGTATCAAACCGAACGATTTTAATCTGTGACAGATTCCTTCACTCAACTTGATGCATGTTTTTCACCCATTTTTCGAATGATTTAACTTTGCATTCCTAAACAAAAGTTGTAGATAATTGTGTCTAGATTATGCCTACAAAATTTCACGAATTTTGGTGTTCATTTGATATGTCAAACGGCCAAGTTTTTAGAACTGTTTTGAATTCGTTTTAAGGGCCATGAGTATGCAGTGAGTTGCACTCGATTTTTGAGTACCAAGAATTCATTATTTCCAAAAACTTAAAACATGAAAGTTGTTCCTTAATGTGTCGTGTAGTTACTGTAAAAATTTCACATTGATTGGTTTTGAAATGAATTTTTAATCGGCGTTACACGAACCTGTGACGAAAACAGTTTTTAAGACATGAATTATTCTTTGCAATAAACTCAAATTTCAACTCACTTCGGAACCTTATTTCCAAAAACTTAAAACATGAAAGTTGTTCGTGTGTGTATTTTTGAATTACTGGCCAAGTTTCAGAATTTTTGGAGGAAAAACGAATTTTAAATTAAGAAAGGCGTGAACTGCCTCGAATAGGATTTTTCGAACTTGAGAAAACTCGAACTATGAAAACGCGATATCGATCATTTGATAACTTTGAAATACGAACTTTCGAAAAATCCCGTTCACTAGGCTGAGCCGATCTTCATACTATCATTATCTTTGAGACTGCCTCGTTAGTGGTCTCCATTATTTGGACTGCCTCGTTAGTGGTCCTACGATTGAGATTGCCTCGTTAGTGGTCTCCTTTATATGCCAAAACGGCAGTTGTGCACATGGCCTGCCAAATCGGCAGTGGGAAATACACGGCCTGCCCGAGTGGCAGTGAAACCGTTTGAAAAGCCTGTCAAACGACAGTTGATATACATGCCTGTCAAATTGACGGTAGATACACATGGCTAGCCAAAACGGCAGTCAATACTGATATGGCTGCGGCCGCCGATTCACCGGCTAACTGATTATGATTTTTGAGATTGCCTCGTTAGTGATCTCCCTTGTGTGGTGTCCTCTTCTTAGTTTACGGGATGAAATATAAAAGACTTGTGTGAGTGTTTATTTACGCTTAAATCGTATTTACTATGTTTTTAAATTATGTATTCAAATTACGCGTCTGAAATTATGCTTTAAATTATGCTTTTAAATTAAGTCCTTAAATTATGTATTCTCGTCTTGAATAAATTAATCATGCTTTTCCGCTGCAAGTAAACTATGAATTTTAAATTAATTTCGTAACGCATGAAAAGTGTAATTTCAATTAAACACATGTAACCCCTTAAATTGTTAGTTAGGGATTAACTTACTCAGTATTTTATATACTGATAAAACCCGTTGTTCATTTTTCCATTACAGAGTACGGAGCATGATCATGCATCGGGGGATTACTTTGGGCATTTAATTATTTGTTTTACATGATGTGCATACGGGCTTGTTAACCCGAGTTTTGGCCATGTCGGCCCTGTATTTTAATTTCCGCTGCAACTTATTATTTTTATCATGTATGGATGATATTACATTATTATTTTTAAGTAATTCCGGACTTGCTTTTAAACAATTTTCCAATGCTCATAGCCTTGCATCTCTTTAGCAAGCTCGGAGAAACCGTGTCTAGCTAGGGAGGTGCGGCGGTGACACCTCGGCCTGGGTTATCAAATCCGGGGTGTTACAGAGTGGTATCAGAGCCCGGAAATATTTTTAAATTATTATTATTATTTTGGCCAATATAGAGGCCCAAGATTTTTAAACAAATATTAATAATATTTTTAAATTTTTAAGTACCATTATTATTATTTTTAAATTTTAAGTTTTATTTCCATGGAACAAAATATATTTTAAACCCATGGAAAATATTTATATATGCATAGAAATTTTTCCAACAAGTTTTTAAAGTCACGAAAATACTTTTCGGGGTTGGGGTAGCATTGTATAAAGCATACATGCATTCGCATACATACATACATGAATATCGCGCTAATTTTTTTTTATGTGAATTAATAGTGTCAAAACTCTTACCTTCAAATTGGTCATGACCTTGACTTAGAAGCGTTTGCTTTAAACTAATTCTGCCTCAGTCTTATAATTTGATCACCTAAGTTTAGCATTCTCCTATCTATTACCTCTTTCCAATCCTACCTTATAGATTTTCTTGAACGCTAACTTGCCTTAGATTAGAAACTCATCTTCACGTGCGTTGATAACAGAGAATGGCACCTAAGGGAAAATCGAGAAAGGAAATCCCAAACAACACTAACGCTGACCTCCCCAACACACCGAACAATAATGAGATCCCTCAGGACATAGGAGGGCGAGTGCCTCATGTTCCCAACAATATGGATGAGCGTCTAAGGACTGTCGAGGAAGTTCTCGTAGTATTAGGAAATGCTGAAGTGCAACGTGCACAAGCGGGCGTACCACCACCGGTAACCCGGGTCAACTACTTAGCCTTGGTAAACCCTTACCAACCACCCCACTACGCCGGCGAAGAGGACCCGGCTCAGCTAGAGGAATGGATACGGACATTCGACAAGCTGTTGAACGCCGTAAAGTGTCCCGACGGGGAAAAGGTTCACGTAGCGTCATACTACCTAGGAGGCGAGGCGGATGATTGGTGGCAAGTCACCCAAGGGAAACGTGCAGAGTACGACGAGCCCTACACATGGTCGGAATTCGCGGATCTGCTTAGGGATCATTTTTATTCCATGGGCATGAAGGCTGCTATGTATGAGGAATTTCTGACACTGAGGCAAGGAGGAAAAACGGTCCAAGAATACTATAATCGTTTCAAGGAGTTGGTGTGGTTCGCGCCGAGACTGGTGCTAACTGATGTAGAGAAGGCACAGAAGTTCGAGATGGGATTGAACCTATCTATTAGAGAGGTGATCACGGGTGAGCACTACCCTAACCTACAAGCTGTATATGATCGTGCAGTAGCGGTTGCACGAGTTCAAGGACTGAAACGGAAACCGGTAGGTGGGACTAACCAAATATCACAAGGAGGATACAAGAGGAATAAGGACCATGTCCGTAGAAACTCGAACCAACCACATCAAAACGACAATGGGAGAAACAAGGGGATAGTCTTCAACCATGGCGACTATGCGCCACCATGTCCAAAGTGTGGTAAACCACACTATGCGAGAGGATGCCCTCAGCCTGGAGCATGCCTTCGGTGCGGTCGACACGGTCATCGGCTGCGAGACTGCCGGACGCGAATAGGAAACATCAACAGGAGAGAGGACGTGACCACACGGTCCAAGCAACCATAAGAAGTTTTCAAGTATCGATAACTGCATTTATTTTTGAGATCGATTCGACGAATTGTATCCAAACAAAAATAAACAAATTCAGATTGTTTTGAACTACGTTATGACTTGATCCCTTCACGGGGTACGTAGGCAACTTGGAAATTTCAATTCTGAGTTCAGTCAAATAATAGCAAACAACAACACATATTAATACAATCACGCAACCAAACAATGTCCGAGCTCGCGAGGAGCTAACGCCCAACTTCGAGGACGAAGTTGATTCCTAAGGGGGAGAGGATGTAACACCCGAGAAATTTAATTCACGATCAAAGGAATGGAATAAATTTCTTGTGGAAGACGTTTATCCTTAAGGAAAGTAGATGGAAATACCCCAACATTAAATTGAGCCCAAAAGAAAGCGAGGGCGCAACTTCGGGGACGAAGTTGATTCTTAAGGGGGGTAGACTGTAATACCCGGGGTTTTTACAACGCCCAAAGAAACGAAATAAAATTTATTTCCGAGAAGAAAATAATTTATTACAATAAATTATTGCTCGGAAATGGCGTGACCGATAAATTCAAAGAATTCGAACCCAAATTTTGGTCAAGTCGAAATGGGATGAAAGAGGGAAAGGAAGCTCGAAGATATTCCATGGATTAATCCCAAAGAATTGGAATTAAATTCAAGAAGGAAAAGAATTTTAATTCCAAGAACCCGTGAAGTCGGAAATAATTTAATTAGATAAATTATTGCACGGGAGCCACAGGACGACGAATTCAAGCCGACGGATTCGAACTCGACGAATTCTTGATTTCAAATATGAAATTCATTGAAGTCAAAATAAAATTCAGAAAGGAATCGTAACCCTAGAAATGACCCAAAAAGTCGAACCGAAAACGTAGGGGATAGAAACCCGATCGAGAAAAGAAGGAAAGACCCGACGGAGCAAGCGAACCGCCGAACCGGCCGGTCCGGCCGGCCCGCGCTGCCCGCGCGCCGCCGCGCGGCCACCGCGCGGCCAAGGGCGTCGCGACTCCAGGCTGGTCGCGCGTGCTCCGCGCGCACAAAAGCTTGGGTGCGCGCCACCAGCGCGCCAGAGGTGCTGAAAGTGTAAACTTTCCTTCCATGGCGATTTTCTTGCCAAAAATCCGACCTCAATCAATGGCAAGTCGATCACAACAATGGGGAAGGGCATAAGATCAGATTTGGGGCGCCCCTCCCCATAATTCTCAGAAAACCTAACCCTAAACACCTCCAATATTCCTCTCCAAATCGAAACCTCTCCGAACTCACTTTCCGGCAAGTATTCCAGCGACGGCAAGGCGAAAAGAACCAAGCCCTGCCCTCTAGACTCTTGGTAAGCTATTGTACAAAGTTTCAATTCGTCCATAGATCTCAGAAACTCATATTCTAACCCTTTTTCCTTACCACGATTTCCCGTCGGAAAACGAACAAAAAGCGATCGGAGAAGTTGGTCGTTCGTCGTGACCCTAGGACGTCCGGAAACCCAATCCAGCAACCCTATCATCATTCTAAGTAAGTTAAAACCTTACTCACAAATTTTCGTGGTTGTTTGTTGTTTAAATCTTGAGATATAGGCTTGTAACAAAAATCGGTTTTCAAAAACCCTATTTTCGTCCAATTTTAAAGACTCGCCAAAAACTCGACCTTCGGGAATTCAAACCGAAAACTTTTCAACATAAAAGTTGTTCCTAACACCTTTATCTATCTTGTGTCCAAATTTCAGCCGTTGACATTAAGTTTTGCTATCCCAATTTTCGCCATGAACTTTCTGTATCAAACCGAACGATTTTAATCTGTGACAGATTCCTTCACTCAACTTGATGCATGTTTTTCACCCATTTTTCGAATGATTTAACTTTGCATTCCTAAACAAAAGTTGTAGATAATTGTGTCTAGATTATGCCTACAAAATTTCACGAATTTTGGTGTTAATTTGATATGTCAAACGGCCAAGTTTTTAGAACTGTTTTGAATTCGTTTTAAGGGCCATGAGTATGCAGTGAGTTGCACTCGATTTTTGAGTACCAAGAATTCATTATTTCCAAAAACTTAAAACATGAAAGTTGTTCCTTAATGTGTCGTGTAGTTACTGTAAAAATTTCACATCGATTGGTTTTGAAATGAATTTTTAATCGGCGTTACACGAACCTGTGACGAAAACAGTTTTTAAGACATGAATTATTCTTTGCAATAAACTCAAATTTCAACTCACTTCAGAACCTTATTTCCAAAAACTTAAAACATGAAAGTTGTTCGTGTGTGTATTTTTGAATTACTGGCCAAGTTTCAGAATTTTTGGAGGAAAAACGAATTTTAAATTAAGAAAGGCGTGAACTGCCTCGAATAGGATTTTTCGAACTTGAGAAAACTCGAACTATGAAAACGCGATATCGATCATTTGATAACTTTGAAATACGAACTTTCGAAAAATCCCGTTCACTAGGCTGAGCCAATCTTCATACTATCATTATCTTTGAGACTGCCTCGTTAGTGGTCTCCATTATTTGGACTGCCTCGTTAGTGGTCCTACGATTGAGATTGCCTCGTTAGTGGTCTCCTTTATATGCCAAAACGGCAGTTGTGCACATGGCCTGCCAAATCGGCAGTGGGAAATACACGGCCTGCCCGAGTGGCAGTGAAACCGTTTGAAAAGCCTGTCAAACGACAGTTGATATACATGCCTGTCAAATTGACGGTAGATACACATGGCTAGCCAAAACGGCAGTCAATACTGATATGGCTGCGGCCGCCGATTCACCGGCTAACTGATTATGATTTTTGAGATTGCCTCGTTAGTGATCTCCCTTGTGTGGTGTCCTCTTCTTAGTTTACGGGATGAAATATAAAAGACTTGTGTGAGTGTTTATTTACGCTTAAATCGTATTTACTATGTTTTTAAATTATGTATTCAAATTACGCGTCTGAAATTATGCTTTAAATTATGCTTTTAAATTAAGTCCTTAAATTATGTATTCTCGTCTTGAATAAATTAATCATGCTTTTCCGCTGCAAGTAAACTATGAATTTTAAATTAATTTCGTAACGCATGAAAAGTGTAATTTCAATTAAACACATGTAACCCCTTAAATTGTTAGTTAGGGATTAACTTACTCAGTATTTTATATACTGATAAAACCCGTTGTTCATTTTTCCATTACAGAGTACGGAGCATGATCATGCATCGGGGGATTACTTTGGGCATTTAATTATTTGTTTTACATGATGTGCATACGGGCTTGTTAACCCGAGTTTTGGCCATGTCGGCCCTGTATTTTAATTTCCGCTGCAACTTATTATTTTTATCATGTATGGATGATATTACATTATTATTTTTAAGTAATTCCGGACTTGCTTTTAAACAATTTTCCAACGCTCATAGCCTTGCATCTCTTTAGCAAGCTCGGAGAAACCGTGTCTTGCTAGGGAGGTGCGGCGGTGACACCTCGGCCTGGGTTATCAAATCCGGGGTGTTACATACTCCCTCCGTCCCATTTAAGATGTCTTGTTTGATTTCTGCACACAATCCAATGCACTTTTTAAATCGATCATATCTCAAAATATATATAAGTAAAAATTATGTGAATTATATATTCGAAAACTACACGATTAGACGAATCTAACAAGACCGAACTCGGCTATTTGTTTTCAAATATTTACTTACAATAATATTGAGTCAAAGTTAAACAATGAACAGTGTCAAAAAGTCAAACAAGACGTCTGAAGTGGGACGGAGGGAGTATTTTTTTCTAATTGCAGAAATTACCACAAATCAAGAATTTCATGGATGAAGATGATATACCTGTGTCAATTTGGCTTGAATCACAATCGAATGGAAATTAATGCTCCTATTTTGTGCAATGGGGAAGACCTTTACATTGCAGACAGTGATATATGGGAGATATTCTGTGCGTCAAATGCTATTGAGGTGGGAGATGTGTTATTCTTTAGGGCAGTCGAGCACATGAAGTTTATGGTAAAAATTTTTGGGCGCAATGGACTGCCTAAAGATTATTCTCAAATGTTATTACATTATAATCAGATCTATGGTAAGAGATTGATGGGGATTTCTTTTAAATTCAAAGCTACTGATTAGTAACCTTTTTTTTTGTTTATGAAATATTAAATGATGTTTTATGTACAGACGGTGGTGCAACGTTCTTTGCGCATTTAAAAGAAGCTGATTACTATGGGCCGATGGTAATCTTGAAACACATTAACATGTTTAATTGTAAGTTGGTCTAATGGAAAGCTTAAGGTGTGGTTGTATGTTTTTGTTGAAGGCAATTCCCAAAGATATTTGGCAGGGGTTCAATTTACAGTTAAGACGTAGAATCTGGTTACGTTTCAAAGAGGAAGGTAACATCCGGCCAATACATTTACTGTACTATGATGTGAGTCGCCGAAGGTCGGAGGAAGCGGTTCTTATGACTCATGGTTTACATAATTTCTTTGTACAAAATCATATAAGAGTTGGGGACTTTTGTAAGTTTGTTGTTAATTCAGTAACGGTTGGACCTAGGAATAATGAGGCTCTCATCCAGGTTGATTTCATAGATCACATGTGAAATACATGTGAAATGTATGGCAGATGATGGTTGATTATTATTTTATTAGAGCATTTAGGGTGTTGTCTGCACATTTTCAATTTGAGGGTGTTGATTTTGGAGCTTTAGTCTCAACAGGTTGCATTGATCAATACCTGTCTTATTTTGCTATAAATTTTTTGTTGGTTAATCAAACCTATTGTATTCTCAACCTGATAAGTTATGAAAATAAGCTTCTTATAATCTAAAGGCTAGGTTGCCTCCATTAGCCAATACAAGGATAAGAAAGGAAGGAAACATATTGGAAAAATTTACCACTTAAATGGCTGTGTAGCACATGCAGCGGAAACCATACCATCCTGGTTGAATACAACCTACAAATTACATAGAGGCTAGAATTATGAGAAGGCAGCACTGAATACCTTTACACCAGAAATAAACATTAAGTTGTTACAGAATTTTCTAAGTTGACATGTTTGCCAAGCATTCAGGAGCACATCGCTGCATTTGTCCTTCCAAGCTAAGAAGTATTTGGCTGTATAGAGGAGGGGATGGGAGGCGAAATTTGGGTTTTGCTGGATAGGAAGTCCATATAATCTGGGCACATCTATACCACAAGAAAATGCCAAAGTATAAATACGGAAAGGTAAAGACTGTAATGAAATAAGAGAACTCTATTTCAGAGAAATTATACCTCAAGTGTGGTCCTTAGATAGAGAATGGAGCCAGAAAATAAGAATGCTCCTCTGTCCATTAACTGAAATGGCCTTGGAATCATAGGTAACAGAACCTTTTACACAAGAAATGGAAGAGATGAATAATAAGGCAACTGTAATCAAGATTACATTGCAAATTGTTGTTATGTAAAAGGTCTCAGTGGTGAAGAGTTTATTTTTAGAAACCAATGACCTTTTTTGTCTCTGAATTGGGGCTGCAAATCCAATAAATTTGCCTTATACAACGAGCAGTTGCAACGGAAGAAGAAACATCACCGAATTCCCTAGAATGACAACATAACAAAATCAAGGCCACCAAAAAAGTGAATCAAAAAATTTAAAGAAACGAAGAAATATCAAGCTCACCTCTCAACGTGGCCGAACAAATTTCAGGCTCAATGAACGAAACACCAAAACCCAATTAAAGATGGGAAAATTATTCAAAGTTTCTACTCACCTGGTTGCAATCCGTCAAAGCCAAAGTCCCCAATGGAACGAAAAATGCAGAATCCCCAAACAACATAACCGAAAACATACTGTACTGAAGCCCACATGAGTAGAAGAACAAAACTAAACAATTTGTGGGCTGAAAAATCAGAATTGAAAATAAATGAAAGAATCTTAACAGGAGTTTAGTAAGAAACATACAATGAGGTTAAAAATAAATACGTAAAGGAATTCCCAAGTGTAAAGCATTGTGGATTGAGCAGACATCGGCACTATTCCAGTTTAACAAAGAACATGGCAGAAATGGTAAGCATTATATGAAGGCAGGAGTTGATATTATACAAAGAACAATGACAATGGCACATCGTTGGGTTCATATGATATAAAGAACAGCAAACAAGTACTTAACAAACATATAGAAACATTTTGGGGGAATAAAAAGGGGGAGTTTCACATATAGTACAATGACAGATCCTAGCATTGAATTTGTGCATTCGAATAGGTAGAATAAGTAGAACATTCAATCTATGAACTTAGCATGAGTGCATTCCAATGACTGAATGGTACAATGAGAGATGATGTTGTAGTTGAGCATAAGCATCAAAGGTGGTGAGGCTGGAGGGGTTCCATTGCATTTATTGTGTAAGTTGATCTTAGAATTTGTGCTGATTGATGCACTTGTTTGCGAACAGCGAAAATATGTTGTAAGTTGCTGGTTGCTGCATTTCGGTTGATACAGTGTTGAATGATTTCCTGACAATATATTTATATAGCCTAAGATAATTGAATAGTTGTAATATAATGAGGATTATATAAGTATAATTACACAAGTGGCGTACAGGCTGTGATTTTGCAGATAGTGTTTCAATGTCTTCATTGAGAAGTGTATCTGCGAGAATGTCATACGCGATACCAGAAATAGTGCCTGTCGCATCGGATAGTTGGATGTTGATCATCTTCCTGCAGTGAAATTGTATTTAAGCAAGTATTTGGCAGAAAAATGTAGTAATAGAAGGGTTATGTTTATGTTTTACCTTTGGTATGAACTGACAAATGTGGAGCAAGAAAAGCAGAAGAACATGCGCGTGGGTTTTGTATTGGTTGGTTTATTGCAGTGCAAACATGCTGTGTAAGTGAATTTTGTATCAGCATTGTATATGATTTGGAATGTTGCTCTGCAATGAAATTGGCCGACCTGAAAGGTTTTTAAATGAAATTAGTCAGTCTTATATATCGGCAAGGTATTGAGTATATTTTTTGTAGTAACCCTTGGTGATTGTATCATTGAATGGATTGTTGTGAATTGAGGAGGCTGGCCGAAATTCATTTCCTCTTCATTTGGTGGCATGTTGTGTTCCATTGCTGATTAATTTGAAAAGCAATTGGTTATTAAAGAAATCTGTACAATTTCTACTAAAAAAGCGAAAGAATGAAATTATTTGCAAACAATTTAGTTACCTTTTTTGATAGTTGGCCTTCCTGATGGAGTAGTGTTGTTATTGCACCTGTGTTTGTAAGAGTGAGGGCTGATTTAAATAGGGAAAATGATGGACTATAGAAGTATAGGAGAACACAAAAAATATTGTTATTTATTGATAGGTATCCTGACATTGTATTTTTGTGTCACAAGTGAGAAGCTGTAGCAGCATTGGATTCTTTTTGTGACAAGGTGTCATGGCAAAAAAATGTCAATAATGTACCGACTAAACAGTTGAAAACTGAAATGACCATACTATGAGAAACAACAGATTTGATTGAGAATTATAAATCAATACCTTTACAAGCAGCATTGGATTATTTTTTATGAATCCACCCAATACTGTGGGGTTAAATGTATAATTGTTAATGTCATTCAATTAAGAAGCAGCATTGGATTGTTTGATTGAGAATTATAAATCAATACTTTCAAGAATTAAACAGTGAATCTGGAACTGTTTATTAACAGTAGATTGTACACTGGCAAAGTTACATCAAACAAGATAAGTTTTTCATAGAATTGGTCTTAATGAGAATCCACAGTGTGAAGAATTAGCAAGGATGATATATTTAATTGCAGAAAGAGAGTTTTGTGTAGGCGGCAGCTTCAAAGAACAATTTGAAACATTAAACAAGGGTAGGATGTACAGAATAGTAAAACTTACAGCGGATGATTTGATGAGATGGCTCTGAGATCTTTTAGAACAAATTCTGCTTCTCAAGGATACACCCTAGTGTTCGGGATATTCTTTACGAAAGAAAGCCTCAAAATTATTAGATTTTTTCAGGAAAGGAAACGAAAAAGGAAAAATGGGTTGTTTGCAGGGAATTGACAAAGAGTGCTTGCCTGATACAGCTCCGGAATTTGCAATAATTTCTTGGTTGTCAAGGAACTCATCTTTGGATTGTGAGCCATCTCTTCACAAACACGAACTGAAATAAAATAATGAAACTAACAGTGCCAAAGGATGAATAGCTGCAATTCTGTTTAAGAACACATGCAAAAATCTAAAAAGTATGAATGAGAAAACTGTCGCTGCAGGCAGCCTAAAATTCCTGAATTCTTTCTTGCAAAATGTGTATTCTTAAAAAAACGAATAAAAAAAGAAAAATAAAAAAGAATAGATAAATGAGAAAAGGGCTCCATAGTAACACAATTGTGGTCGAAGGAAGCAAGCAAGCAGTGACGTGAAAATTAATGATCATGAATCTTTTAATTTGTGTGACATAAGCTTTAAGAAACAAACCCTACTGCTTTGACAAGAGAATAATTAAAATACAAAGTCAAAAGAAGCACAGAAACCTGTATATTATTGTTTTTTGTTCAATTACTAATACAAAATATAGAAAACAAATCACATGCAAAAGTACAAACAAGCTCCTCATAAAGCCACTTATACTAAACCAGAACACAAACATGCATAGTTAAAGAAAGACACATAACATAATGTGTAATGGAGGACAGAAGAGATGCAAGCAGAAAAGAAGAAGCTAAATGTCAATTCTACAAAATGTTCAGAGAGGAAGATAAAGCAGCCAGTCAATGTTAAATCTAATAAAAGACATTAATATCAATTTGAAAAGCCATAGCATTCTAAAAGTTTGGAGTCAGATAACAATATGAAGGATTGCGATGATTTCCCCATTCGGAAATGAATTCAGCATTAAAAAATGTAGTCCAATACATTGGCAAGCCATTCGACTTTATATAAAAAAAATAATTGTGTTTTAGAAGCATTGCCCCAATAAAATCCACTCCATAAAAATTCCCCAAAACATAATTACCACAGCCACAGGCATTCTATGAATAAAGCACGGAATATCGTACAATATCTAAAATGAAAACCAAAGTGAACAATTAATACTTCACAAAACAATACCTTCACACTGTCCCAATATACAAATTAAGTGAAATAATTTTCATTGTAAAATTTACCTGGTGTTAAATTTAGATATGATGGCCAAAATACTGGATATAATGGTGCGAGGTCCTCTTCGTGCGCACCTGGATTTCAAAAGTGTTGTTTGGATTAGAGCATATATGTAAATGGAATATAGGCCAGAAGTTTAAACTACATAAAAATTTGAATTATACATGGAATAAGACGCAGCATACTATGATGTCTCCCTTTAGAACAATTAATTTGTAAGACCTGCTGCCTCTAAAAGTTCTTGATAAACAATATTCCGGGTCCATTCAACAAAAACATTTGGTTGTGTGATCATTTCATCAGGCGGACGAATTGTTATGTATAGAGTATCAAATGACCGTGCACGAGACAAAGCTACATATAATTGCCCATGCATGAAAACAGGTTCTTTGATAAATACACCAACGTGCTGTAGTGTTTGGCCTTGGGATTTATTTATTGTCATTGCAAAGCATAGTTTAACCGGAATTTGAATACGAGTGAATTCAATCGATGTTTTATTTGTTTCTTTCGGTATAAGGGGTATTCTAGGTATGAAACACGTTGTGCCAGAACATGGGCCAGTAATGATCTCAGCTTCAAGAAGATTATTTGTCATATGTTTGCAAATAAGTCTGGTTCCATTTGACAAGCCATTTGATGGGGATAGATTTCGTAACAACATTATTGGCACGCCTTTCTTCAAGGTAAGGATATGAGGAGGCATTCCATTAGGAGTCAATGTGGAAAGCAAATCTTCATAATGAGCTTGCTGACTTGGATCTTTAGTTGTATTTCTTGAAATAGATGTCATAATGTTACCAGGGATTTGATCTAAGATAACTACATTAATGTGGTCGACAATTTCATTTGTAGTTGTAAGAATAGAGCGCGAAACAAAGCTCTCATTACAAGGAAATTTGAGTATATCAGAAGGATATATTTTTTCAATCAACGTATGAATGTTATCATCCTGATATGGAATTAAATTATTACGAGGAATCTGCACCTGACCATCAGCTGAGTTGACACAGGTATTGTTCCCTATACCATCAAGAAATGTTGCGAAAGTAGGGTCATTTTGCGCCCGCATATTTTTTTTTAGATGGAATTTTTGAGCAACACGGAACAAATTTGACGATACAACGCTGGCCTCAATGTAAATATCTTTCGTAGCATTCGGTATAACTGGGGTAATTTGTCTAAAATCACCACCAAATATGACAACTTTGCCACCAAAAGGCTCTGCAACATCGGTAATATCTCTTAAAGTATAATCCAAGGCCTCGATAAGTTCCTTACGCGACATAGAAATTTCATCCCAAATAATCAATGCAATTTCTCTCAAATGTGCTGCTAGATTTGATTGTTTTGATATGCTACACGATTTGTGCTCAAGAATATCTAAAGGTAATTTAAATTTTGAATGCGCAGTTTGTCCATTCGGTAGTAAAGAAGCTGCAACACCAGATGATGCTACAGGAGCTGAAATTAGATTTGATCTATGAGCATAGCTAAGAATAGTATTATACAAATATGTTTTCCCGGTGCCAGCTGGGCCATCAATGAAACATACAAAAGGCAATTGTTTTTCTAACTTTTCTGCAACAATTTGGAAAATCTGATATTGTTCGTCATTCAAAGTATTTGGTAATGGTAGAGCATCATATATTGAAGAATTGGCAGAACCAGCATGTTCATAAATATTCTCATTTGTATTTGACATTGGATTATTATTGACTATAATGCCAAAGTCTGCTAAAGTGTTACCGGTTGCAGATAGATGTCTATTAACATTAAGCGGCCTGTACCTCAATATATGTATGAAGAGAATTAGTAGTAGATGATGCAGGAGTAGTACAGAATTCGAAGAATTGGTTCCAAAGATTTTGAGGCTCAGAAGGACTACAAAACATTAAAAGTATTGCAAAGAGCTGAGAGAATGAATTTGGAAGTTGGAACTGTGAAGCTTCAGTTAGGCAATCAATAATTGCTGTGTCACTTTCGAGTAAACCCAAGGCCACACATGCAGCTCGAAAACTTTCACACAAAACACCATCAACAGTTGCAATATCATCAAATGATGTAGGACCTCGACGGTTTTGTAGAAGGATTCGTAGATAATATCTTTCATTTTCATTTGGGCGTGCCATGACAATACGTCCCACCACAATTCCTTGTTTTCTTTTATACCATGTTTTGTCTTTGGAATGCCATACGAAATATTCTGGGAAATTTTTGTACAAATGGGTTTTTCTCTTTCGCAAATGAGTCATCCCTATTCTTTCGAAAAAACTCAGTAAGCATTGTACGACGGGACTCACTGTTCTGTACTATATCTGCAATTGAAGAAGTTGTACAGAAACTTGTATACTGGTAATTTGGCAAATGTAGCTGAAGTGATATGACAGGAGGGCGCATTTCGTTCATAAGGAACCCAAAAATACGCCAAGCTGCCTCAGGGGGGGGCAACCCACCGGCCTGTCTGGAAAGCGGTGATTTTGTCAATTTGTTCGGGCTGATCAGGTGCACGGACAGAAAAAGCAATACGATCATGCCCTTTGTACACATATTTGTACAAATATTTGACCAATTTAATGGAAGAACAAATTTCAACATTTATATGGCAATCAAATTTTGATAGTAAATATGGGTTATATGGCACAATCCATCTATTGTCCAATAATCGATTGCGCGAAAACACAACCAATCCATCATTTCGCCTACGATATAGAGGATATCTGTTAGAAGCATGTGTTGTAAGATCATTAAAATCTTTCGGGTAATGGTTTTTACACTTTCCATCTCACATACAAACATTGCTTAGATTGTCTGGACCACAGGGTCCATGAATCATATGTTTGGTAACTAAATCATGCAGATATTTTGCGAATCAGGGTTAGGAAGTTCAGCAGAAATGAAATCATCATATTGTGATGGATCTTCCATTTTGTCTTCAGGATGCATGATTAATAGTATGTGAGCATGGGGCAAGCCTCTTTTTTGAAATTCAACAACATATGAGTAAGCACAAACATGACCTAATACATGTTCTTTGAATAGTTCATTTTGAAGTTCTTGAAGTTTCATACGGAATATACGGGAAGTCAAGTCTGGCCGATTAGTGCAATTCTCATTATCAGAAAGATATTGTGTAATTTCAGGCCATTGAGGATTACATGTCACTGTAATGAAGAAGTCAGGCTTGCCAAACTTTTGAACAAGTGCCATCGAATCCATATAACGACGGTGCATATCACGAGGACCACCAATAAAAGAAGAGGGCAGCACAATTGGTTTTCCAATTTGATTTAGATCATCTATCCCTTGTACATTGAATGCATCCTGAATTCTCTGCATCGTCTCAATTCTTTATTTTTTTTTATTTTGTTCTGATCTGAAAAAGTCAAGGCGCTGCGTTTCAATTTTGATATATTGGTCAACAATATATTGCTGGAACAAGCGACCAGTGTTTAGCAGGAAGCTAGCATCTGATGGGCGGATCTGCATCCGATAGGAGTAATATTCGTGAATTGAGACATGGCTTTTATCCATACGCCTTTGCCTTTTTTGGAGTGCTAGAGGAAAGGGTAAATAAACAACATTAAGTGAAGAATAGAAATGTGTGAGATATAATAACTTGTAGGAGTTTAAAGAGCGTACGTTCTTCCCGCATGTCAGGAAGCGGTTCATGTAGGCTGGCAAAAAGATCTTCAGCTGTTGCGGTAGCAACAGAAGTACGCGCAACACGCTTTCGCTTAATGAGATCTGGCTGCCAGCCTGGCTGGCCAAATGGATGGATGAAAGGGTATTGAACAGGATCATATGCAAAAGAGTAATAAGAGACTTTCTTTGGCGGACCAGTAAATGGGTAAACTTGTATATCCCTAGTTAAATCAGCATCAGTTGATTGTCCCTCTTGCCATATAGCAGAGATTTTATCAACTGTTGGAAGGTTATACACTCGTTTGTCCAAGCGTGAAGATGTTTTTAGATTTTATATTCATCCAAGCATGGCATTTGATGAAGTTGTCTAAAAAATTGTGCATAAGGATTTGATTCTGTAATATTTATTAATAGAGCAAGGAGATCTTGTTGAGATTTGGATTCTCATCTAGTCGCTTTGATAGTTCAATTCCAGCATCATGAAAATAGAGTTGAAGAATTTTGGGGGTATCCGAAGAAGGGAATATGGAATTAATATAGTGGTGCATCATTCCATTCACGCGGAATACATACACATTTTGTTCATTCCGTTGTAGACTAACATCATATTTGACGCCTAAAGTGGAGAAAGAGAAAGAGTTGTTATATGTACGTATATACGTGAGAAAATGATCCGATAAAGCATGTTTTCGAAGGAAGAGCTCTTCAAGAAGAGGATGAGGGAGTAATGGGTCCAAAGAAAAGGTCCCTAACGCACAGCACAATCCTTTGGGCTCATCATTGAAAAGCAAAGCACCACACGCATTGCAAATGGTAGGTGATGGAGGTGTCCAAGGTGAATCGAAGAGATTTTTTCTGCGTACCTGTGCAGGCTTTGACGAACACTGGGCACGGCTCCTTTTGGCCTTGCTTTTCCTAGACTGTTGGCCACAACGCATGCCCAAGCTATTGGGCGCAGGCGATTGAGGATGTTCTGCAGCAGGGATTTCTGAGGAATGCTGAAGGGAGGTGAAGTCACCACAGTGAGAGTGATCCAGTAGCAAAAAGGCGTAAATACAGGAATCATCAATAGAAGAGTAAAATGTAAAGAGGACACTTGAATTGCAAAGAAGAATAGATAAAGAACAGGACATTTAAAAGGCTAGATTGGTGGCGAAGCATTGAAATGACTGTGACCAGGCTTTTAACGCGCAAGGAAATAAAAAAAAAAAAATTGGATGCAGACAAACCTGGGCTGCAGTAGTGGATGGTTCAGTGGCAACGGCTGACACGACCGCTTCCTGCAACGCCCGGCAGCGGGCGACGCGAGCTGCTCGGGCGCTGACACGAGGTGTCACACTCTGGCCAGACATGCTACCACAAATGCGAAGAAGTGTAGGAGCACAATAGCCAATTAAAATAGCCAAATCTGTCTGACAAGTGGATAGTGTAGAGATCAGGAGCTTTATTTGACAACCAATTCTGTCCGGAGAAAATATTCAAAACTAACATTGATCTATGCATTATGTCAATAATCTATTGTGACGACTCAACTCACCCTACCAGAAAAAGGAGAAACGACTGAACATGAGGCACAGGGAATCCTCAGAAGATGAGCATACAGCTGAATAACTACTTAAGATAAACACACAACAAAAAAGTGCTACAAGGAATTCGGTGCCATCCATCGAAAGCCCAGTCATATGTAAATTGTCGCAGGTAAAAGTCAAAGCCACATATCAAATTGAGAATTAGATAACTTTAACAAATCACAATTTGAATATCAATAGTTCCTAAAACCCCTAAAGAGCAATGAATTAAACCATTCTTTATACCCGGAAAACAATAAAATCTGGATTTGATATCAAGAACACAGCCCGACGCCATTATAGTTTCGCACATCTTCAATTTAATAATAAATATATCATTCTAAGTGCACATCTGCATGCCAACCATAGTTAACAATTGGGAGGGGGAAAAAATAGGTGTTACATTCTAAACTCAACACAAAAACCACAATCGACAGAGAAGAAGCAGTATTCACCCGTTTACTTTACTGCTGCTGCGCCTAGCTAAAAATAAGCCTTTTTAGTATAAAAGCATACTGTACATGGCGAAAGAAATATCAATTCTTACTTGAAGAAGTTTGACATAGAAAATCGTTTTCCCAAAATCATTCAACAACCAAAATAGGAGGAAATGCTAATTATAGAGATTGTTTGGACTTACCTAAACCATTGGCAACAACAAACCCCATCCAAACATCCGACCCAATAGAAATTTTCACATAGAGGAGAAAAATGAAACGGGAAACGTTATTTTTTTCCTCTAACAATCGGAAAATGCCCAAAAACCAAATTTTAATTGAATGCAAAAACTCACAGTTGCAGTGTACGAAGGCCGGAAGGACCTACGAATCCACTGCAAGGGCGGAGAGGCGACGCGGAGGCGACGGTGCGCGTAGGGCCTCGGGCGACGGAGAGGTGCGGCTAGGGCGACAGGCAGACGCGATGACGAGCGGTGCCGAGCGGCCAATTCGAGGCAAGGTTGAACGCGTGGAATGAGGATTGGCTAGAGGAGGACGGGAAATTGCCGGGCGAGACCTCGGCGGCCGAGCTGGGCGGCGATTTCAGATGCAGCGCGGCGGTCGGCAGAGCGGCAAAGGGCGGACTAAATTGAGTAAGATGGATCCGTTTGTTGAAATCGGGTTGATGGCATTTTACATCACGAAGTCCATGGCATTCTCGTAATTTCGGTGAAAGCAAATAGTCCTATTCATACCAAAGTGGCATTTATATATATATGATATATATATATATTTAATTATGATTTTTAATTTAACAAAAACATCATAATATGAATTATTCGAGATCGTTGAATAATCCGATTACTCTCTTTGAGTTGCTATCGTCCGAAAATATTTAATTCCGCTCTCTCGGAATTATTTCGATTTCGATAATTAAATCCGATTCTTAAATTTTTTGATTTAATTTTCGATGTCGATTTCTCGGGTATTACAGTCTACCCTCCTTAGAAATCAACTTCGCCCTCGAAGTTGGGTCGCACGTCGGAAAATAATTGGCACGTAGAAATTATTGAGGCTTGCAAATTTAAATTCTTACCTCGGTGCGTGACGACTTTGTGCGGGGTGTCAAACGATTGTCCTCGATCATATCGAAACAATAGTAAAAAGGAAAAATTAAAATATTCGTTATGCGAGAACAAATATCTTATCCCATGATCTTTAAAACTCTCCGTATTTAATAAGTTCTTTTTGTTGTGGTGCGACGGGAAAAATTTAAAGACTTTATCTTTCTCTTTAAATTATGTCTTTACTTATGTCATTAAATTATTTATTATGTCATGTTTTAAAATTATGCCTATGCGTTAAGTTATCATTTTTAAATTTAATTTAGCTATGAGAATATGAGAATGTAATTATTGTCTATTAATTAGTCAAATTACATGTTTTAAATATGCATGCTTAAAAATGTATTTTTAATTATTAAAATTTTAAAACCCCTTTATTGTTATGTTAGGTATTGTCTTACTCGGTATTCTTTTATACTGATAAACGTTGTTTTACATTTTTCTTTTACAGAGTATGGAGAAATGGCATGAGCATGCCTGCATATTGGGGCTCGAGAATTAAATTAATATCTGCTAATGTTGTATTTTATTATACTTAAATTTCTTACTGCATTTTGGCCATTTCGGCCCAAGTTATATTTCCGCTGCGACTTATTTTATTATTGTGGATGATATTATATTATTTTAAATTTAAATCTTTTTGGGCTTGCTTTTAAATTATTTCTGAAATACCTTAGCCTTGCATCTCTCAAGTGAGCTCGAATGAAGTCGTGTCTTGCTCTGGAGGTGTGGCGGTGACATCCTGGCCTGGGTTACCAAAACCGGGGTGTTACAAATACTGTTTAGCTGTTTTGCCAAACAGGGCACTTATAATATAGTTCAATCAGCTATTGTTTTAAACCACTGCAAATAGCTGCATTTTGGAATTAGCTTATTCTAGGCAAAAAAATTTTGACTCAAAACTACCAAACAACTAATTTTAATTAATTTATTACTCAAATTACTCACATAATCAGTTAACAACTAACAGTTAATTCCCAAACAGGTCCCATGTGGTTACCTCGGTGACGATGAAAGACTGAAAGAGGTCGCTTCCAAGGAATATTGAAATACACCTTACTAGTTACACTTACACCTATGTGGAAAAAAGGCCAAAAATAGTCCTTTTCTTTTCAATTTTTCCTAATCTATTCTTTACTAATTTTTTTGCCCCATTTAGTTCTTTATCTTTACTAATTAAATCCAATTTCATCCTTTTTAATCATGTTAATTTGACAACTTGACATGGTTAATCAATATTAGGTGCCTCGTGGCAGGTATTAAGAAAAGAGAATGCCAACTCAGTGCCAAAATCATCCGGGTTGACCCTACTTTTTTGGATAGTCCCAAAATCCAATCCCCAATCTGCCTTCTCCAAACTCAAAACCTAAAGAGGCCGGTTATTTGGACTCTATACTTTACTAAATCCACCCCATCTCTAAATCCACCCCACCTCAAATATTTAAAATTCAACCCAATTCTAAAATCACCCCATCCATAATTACCCTATTACCCTTCTATACCCAAACTAAAAAAAAAAAAATCAACTTCTAAATTCACCCCACCCAATCCACCCCAAACTCACCCCTCTCACCCCTAACTCACGTATCCCCACCCCAAACTCACCCCTCACTCTCACTCACGATCGGACAGCCTCCTCTCTCGATCTTCTTTATTCTTCATCAATTTTGTTAACCACCACCAAGAAGGAAGAAGGAAGCCTAAATCCCCCTTGTGCTAATGGAAAAACTAAAAGGTTAGGGTTTATGTTTCTAATTTTTCAATTCAAACCCATTTGATGTAGTTGTTGATTTGAGATGTAATAAATGGTCAATTAGTATCACATTATCATTAGGAAGTGTGGCATTGCATTTTTTAGGATAAAATTATGTTTTGGGTGAATGGCAAATATAATGGGAGGCTGCTGACACCAGGTCCGTTCGGACCTGGTGCGCCGTGCACACCTCAGCGTGTACGGCAAGGCACGCCGTGCGCAAGGCACGGCGCGCGGCACATGATGCCGTGCATAATGCACGGCGCACGGCACCATGTGCCGTGCAGCACTCGGCACTTGCCGAGTGCTGGTACCGCGGGGCGACAACCTGCCGCGCGGTCTGGTTTTTTTTTTTTTTTTTTTTTTTTTTTTTTTTTTTTTAGTTTTTATGTTTTTTCCATCTTGGTTGTTTCATGTATTACATATTATCATATATTAACACTCTTCTTGTTTTGATTCACAGATGTTCGTACATATTTCCGGATCCGCAGACGGCCCAATGCTTCGGCTCGGGCCGAACGTGCACGGAAGCGAGAGGCCGTGGTTGACGACGCACCTGTTCAAGGGAATGACATGATACCATATCAGGATGAGCAGGTTGACGAGCATTACCGTGTTCTTCGTCAGCTCGGGCATGTCTAGACCATCGGGATGATGACATTTTATATTTTCAGACTGGTTTTATCATGTAGTGGATATTAACACATTTTTCAGATGATGTCACTGGTTTTACAAAATTTGATTATTATATGTATGTGTTTTGGTGTTGTTTCTCAGTAACACATTTTCACCATTCCGAGCACGTTCACACGCAAGGTTTATACGCCCCACCCTAGTTCGCCCACCCATATATGATCTCTTGATGGTCACTACCATCTGATGTTCCAACCCTGTCTTCTGAACCCATTGCACTGCATCATTTCTAGTCTTATATAATGTTTGAGTTGTGAACACGTGTGAAATCTTCGCCAATGATGTCAATGCTTAGCTCATTTCCAATGGGACATTTTTCAGTCGGTGCATTACTACATATAGTCTCAGCTTGGGGAGTATCCTGCGTGTAAAAAATAAATATATCATGAAAACCCCAAAAAAAAAAATTGCAGAACAGAGTGCACGGCAGACATGACCGTGCGCACTGTGTAGCGCACGGCAGGTGTTGCCGTGCGAGATGTGTTGCGCGCGGCCATGCCTGCCGTGCGTGTTGAATCATGCACGGCAATGTCTGCCGTGCGCGTTGTGTCTTGCACGGCACAATCTACCGTGCGTCATGCAATGTGCACGGATGACCAGTACCGAACGGTCTGTGCGAAGTTGACGAATTTCAAGGTTTTTGGAGCATTAACTCTACATTCCAAAGTGCTTTTCCTTCCTCCATTTGTTAGCTAATGACTCCACATTCACTTCTTCTTTGAATCTTGAAAATTAATCCTTGTGTTTTTTCATTTTTTGTGGTGGTATTATTTTGGGTGAAACTAGGTTTAGAATATGTTAGGGTTTAAGTGTTGGAAGAAGGGGTTTGGGGTGAATTTGATATGTTTGGAGTGGGGTGGATTTAGAATAATAGAGTGTAATGTATCTTTTTTAATATTGGAGGGTGGGGTGGATTTAGAATAATAAAATGTACAGTAATTTTTTTTTTTAATGTTTGAATTAGTGAGGGGCAATTTGGGTATGGGAAAATTGGGGTGGGGTGAATTTAGAAAGTGGGAGAGTGAGAATAGTGGGCTTCAAACCTAAATCCTTCCCGATTGAATCAACCCACATCCAGCCATCACTCTCAATGCACCTCACCCTTTTTCAGTTTTTTCATTTAGAACCTCCTTGCCTGCACCTACCTTTTCACTTTTCACTCTCCCCATGCTCAGTTTCTTAATTCCACCAAAATTTCTTACCCAATTCTTGTAAAGAAATGGCTACTGCGGCACTAGTCAGGTTTATTGCCGCCGTTTTTGTGGCAGTAGTGGTTCCTGGGAGTCTCCACTTCGGCAACTGGGAACCCGATTTGGATGTCATTACTTGGCTGGTCGAGTCTTCCGAGTCGATGACAAATTACATAAGTTCCTTTGCTCATTTTTTTTTTTTGTTTTTTTAATTGTGATATGCTTAAATTGACAGGCGGAGAGAGAAGGGTCCATAGGGATCTTTGGTGGGGTTCGTCGATCGATAGTTAGGGTTTTTCAGTGTTTAATGGAGTGGGATTAAATTAAGATCTTGAATTCGTGGTTTAGTTTGCGTTCCAGAATATAGGAAGAGATGAGATCATTGTGGAGGTTGAGGGCATGGAGGAATTGAGTTTAGAGAAGAAGGAACTGGGGATCGGAATAAGGCTGCGATTTTTAGAGTTGGGTTTCAAATCTTTAGATTCGAAAAATTAGGGTAGGTCCAGATGACTTGAACACCGAGTTTGCATTCCATTCACCTAATATCTGCCAAGTTGTCTAATTTTATGAGATTAGTAAAAAAAAAATACTAAATTGGATTTAATTAGTAAAGTTAAAGGACTAAATGAGGCAAAAAAAAATTGGTAAAAGACTGATTCGGAAAAATAAGAAAGAAAATGGACTATTTTGGGCTTTTCCCACCTATGTTAATATCATTTTTAATTTCGCTCGAATATTTTTAGCTTTACCATTTCCATAGTTAAATTTTTTTAAATATTTTTATTGTATTTGTTATATAGTTTTATTTATTGATCCAAATTTATAATCCGGCACACAATTGTAAATATATATCTGTGTATCATATTTTCAGTAATAAAATCCATTTTATTCCCTAAAATAACATGGTATCAGAGTCATAGGTACTCATTTGGGTATCTCGTTGTTTCCGAGATGAATATCATCTCGACGTTGTTTCCAATATGAATATCATCTCGAGGAGGGGTATTAAAGTCCCACATCGGTTATATGTTGCGTTACTTATCCCCTTATTTATATGGACATGGACCACTTTACCTACTACTAATTGGTTTTGGGTTGAATTCCTATGTCCATCTTATTTCTAACAAAATTATTTATTAAGTAACTTTAATTTAATTTTTTTAGATATATAAAATAAAATATAGTGTAAAATATTATTGATTTTATCTAATTACGTAGTTTTAGAATATTAAATTTTATTATTTTTAATTATATAATTTGAGTTATTAACAATTAAAAAATATAAATTGTTCACCAAAAAAAATTAAAAAATATATATTGAATTGCGTTATATATCAGATGGTTAAGTTAAATATCAGGGAGCATTACACTCAAAGCCATTTTGGTGATGTGATTAATAAGAGCAAACCTTCTGTATTGGTTATTATTGAATCTCAAGGGTTGTTTGACAAGCTCAAAGTATTGTTTTACCGTTATGATTACGAACCTCTCCATATTATTGAAGCTATTGGCTCACCAGGAGGCCTTTGGGTGCTCCGGTGTATTGGGGCCCTATAACTTTTCCTTGCTGCATTGTCACAATAGAATTATTACATTTACTGTTTCGGCTGGGTTCTTTTCTTTGCACTTAGCCACGGTTTATGCTAATCCTTGTGCATCTGTCCGTTCCAGTGATTGGAACGATATAAGACAGTTGAGTACCTCTATACACAGTGGCGAAAATCAGGAATCTCAATAAGGGGGCCAGTCTCACTAAGAAAAATTCACGAAAAAACTAACCCAAACCCGAGTTAATAAATAAAATAGGCCATAAGAAGGCACCTACTTCAGTTTTGGGTCACTAAACTTTGATTTATGATTTTCGGCCATTATAAAGTAATCCTGTTTTATTTTAGGCCATCAAGATTTTTTCAAAATTCAATTGACCTACCAACTTTTGCTTTATTATACTTTGTCCCCCATACTTTAGATTTTATATTTATTTTAATCCAATAACAACCCATCATGCTTCCGATAATAAAATTAAGGTCTAAACTTCATACCTCGGGTTTGACCGACTTGCTGTCAGGTCTCCTAAGCTCTGGGACTTTACGGACTCCCTCCAACCCCGCAGCCGCAACCGATGGTTTGCCAATTCTAGTTCTTTCAGCAACAAACCGCACAGTCCTATTTCATTTCCTGCGTTAGGACGCAACAAGATCTAGGTAAAGGGGTCTAACTATGTTACCGGGATTTTTGGAATATTTGGAAGCCTGAATTTTTATTGAAGAAATATTAAAAATCTTATTTATACATAATTCTCGCTATTGGAGAAGACAGACACTTAGCTCCTCATTGAGGAAGCAATACTCTTGGGGATGTACCTATACTATAACAGACTCGAAAGGTTTTTTTTTTTTGCAGAAAAGAAAATATTATAAGTGTTTTGAAGAGTTGGGAGGAATTTTCGATGCTCCCCATCTGCTTCAAACTTCTCTATTTATAGGCGTTCCTAGACTTCAATCCCAAATTCCAATCTTCCTCTAATTCCTTGTGACGTCACTGCGTTCATCACTTGACATTAAATTCCACCGGCTACATTATTGCCCTTCTGCAATTATTGCATTTAGGTGGCTACTTTGTCAACTCTCCACCCTCCTTTGTCAACCATTATCTGCCAACTGCTCCTCTCTACATTGTCGGTCATTTATTGTTGGGTATTTCCGATACCTCTTTTTCTCTTATATCCAGTTGTTCTCACTTTGCTTTGTGAAAGTTTTTTGTACGTTTCTTCTCTGTCTTGTTCGGATCTGGATTTCTTTTGGGTTATCCGAATCTTCGTCCTGAATAGGGTTTTTCCTTGTTCTATGCAATATCGCATATGTGGTTATCGCATTGACCAACATGCATTGCATGCCTTTTTCCGGTAGACTCAGTGGCTGGCAACTAATTTTCCTAGATGAGTAACCTCTTCTTTTCCAATGAGGTTTCTGTATATTCTATGGTTTTCCCTATTAAATAATTGATCAGGAACGATCCATTTAAATTGTTTGAAAATATTTTAAATAGATATTTAATTTTTTCCATATTTATGAGGCAGACCCAGAATCTCCATGCTCGTCTGGTGGAGATCTCATCTTCATTAATGGAAGATACCAATGGTGCCTTCTCATCAATAGACTTAACTCTATTAAATGCAATCTTATCAGGTCTTTGTAATTTAATAAAATGAAAGACCGGATAGTAACCTTTCCCAACGATTTCTAGTGCGCGGATATGAACTTAAGCTCCAGAATATCACCTCTTTAATTTGTAGGTGCGGGTTGTTTTGCATGATTCATGTACCACACCACTTATCCATCCCAGAAGTTTTTTTATCTCCGGGAACCCTGGTGATGTAGTACGAATAGATGCTAATGCTTGAAGTCATAGCACTTCGAACTTCTTCTAGCTTCGATCCTTCGAGCATCCATACCCTGTTGTATCTTCTGGATGTCTCGATCACTATCTTACTGGGGTTAACTCCCCTTTTGGAAACCAGTTGTTTAATTTTCCTTGATAGTCAAGCCAGGCAGTAGAAAGGGCTTTTTCTTCTGAATTAACCTTAGAGGTGCATGTCATTGGCCTAAGGTTAATTTCTTCATTTATCCCAGAGGCAGTAGGTTGACTTGAGCTTTCTGAAATGTGACTTCCTCTTGCTCAACATTACCGGTATCCGGTAATGGTTACCGGTATCCAGTAATGGTTCCTTAGACGCAGTACTTAAATCTGCTTCTTCATACGTGACCACTTTTGTGTTTCTGAGCACGTTTCTCTTTATTAACTAGGGAAGCTGACACGTTCGTGATTGGCTCGAGCACGGATTGCCATAGCATTGTCATTGCTTGATGGGAAGTCCGTATATTGCTACGGACCATGTCCACATCGATCTGTTGTATTTGGCCAGCCATCTTTGCATGGATTTTGAGCTGTCCAAAGTGCTTTGGTAGCTCCTCCAGATTTCTCTGAGGTGCCTGAATCTCGTAATGATGGAATCGGCTTCAAATGCTTTCATCTCTCGTTAAGAAATCTGCAAGAATATTTTCATGAGATTTTATAATATCAATATCATAAGTATAATAATGACATTCAGTTTGTCATATGATAATACGAGCTTTTTCAATTTTTTTATTCAAGTTTATTTTTTAGAAAAGCTTTAACATTTGTATTATAACACCCCCGTTTTTCCCGCTTACACAAATTACAGCGGAAATTAGCAATGAGAAACCCGAGTTTGTTACTGCCACACTCCTAATTAAGCTTGCTTTGGCCTGGAATTGGCTTACTTAATTAAGAAGTGCTAAGGCTAGTTAAAATCAGATGATAAACATAATTTAATCCAACTGTTTAATAAATTACACTTGTAGAGTTTAAAAGAAAATGACGGCTAAGGCTCACCGTCCCTCAAATGAGTTCCTTATGTAAAACGACAAAAGTTTAAAAAAAAAAAAGAAATTTCTAAAAACATGACGGCTAAGGCTCGCCGCCCCCAAAACAAGTTTCTTTTACAAAACAACGAAAGTTTAAAAATTTAACCGTCTGATTGTAATTATGTAATACCCGTAATTTTTAAGATATAAAATAGAATTTAATCCGATGAGCAAAGAGGTTTTGTTTCCGAGAACCCGTAAAATCGGAAATGCACGGAAGTCAAAGGACGACGATTTAGAAGCCGACGAATCCGAAACCGACGGACTTAAGATTTTAAACATGAAATCAATTTAGGTCGGAATAAATTTAGGATAGGAATTATAATCCGAGAACGACCCGAAAAATCGAGCCCGAAAATGTAGAAGGATAGAAGTCCGAAAGAGAGGAGGAAATGACCCGACGAATCGCACGACCCGGTCCGGACCGTGGTCCAGACCGGAGCCGCGCGGTACCCGCGCGGTAACGCGCCAACCCCACGCCGCAGCACAGACTGCGGCAGATCACGCGATCTCGGCGATTTCTTGCCAAAATTTTGACCCCCGATTAAGGTAAGTCAATCTTGGCCGGGGGAAAGCTTTTAGGACGACCTAGGGCTGCCTCATCCAAAAACTCTCCCAAAACCAAAAATACATAGTTCATACCTCCCGACGACTTTCCGACGAGTTTCCGGCAACCAAATTCGACCGTGGAGGCGTGTAGATCAAGAGACACTGATCTTGAATCGTTGGTAAGGGTTAGATTAGGATTCTCTGTCATTTTCAATCACAAATCACCATTCTAACTTACGGATATTTACTTATAAACGCGTTCGTGGCCGAAGGAGAAGGAGAACGTGTGCGTAGATCCATTCGTGGTGATTTTGGACGACTCGATCAACCCTAGGACGACCAAGAACTTTATAACTGTAAGTTGACTCCTTTCATATCAATACGGGTGGTCTAGGGGCGTCCAAATTAGTGATTTTGAAACGAACCGTAAAAATCGAACCTAAAAACCTCAATTCGCGCGTTTTCTGAAATCCGACCAAAACCCTTATTTCCAGAGTTCAAATTGAAAAACTCAAAACTAGAATTTTGATCCTAACACCTTAAGCTATATTGTGTAAAATTTAAGAGATTTTCATCAACGTTTACTACCCCAAATCGAGTCGGACATAAACTGTATTTTCAAACGTTTTACAAAAATTGACAGCGCATGTTTTCGAACTTGATGAACATGTTTCTACTATTTCTAGTCCGAACTAATATTTTAAATGTAAACAAAAGTTGTAGACAATCATGTCTAGTATGTGTCCACAAAATATCAGAATTTATGGAGTCCATTTGATATGTCAAAAAGTCGAATTTTTGAACTATGTCAATACTGAAGCCTGACAGCTCACTGTTTGTGTGGTAAACTCGATTTTTGACATGCTTCCTCACATTATTTCGAAATCATTAAAACACGAAAGTTGTTCGTTAGGATGTTTTCGATATACTGTAAAAATTTCAGATTTTTTAGCCTTGAATTGAATTTTTTAAATCGAAAAGGCGCAAACTGTGACATCGAACGGTTTTAAATTGTGAGATTTTGAAATATCTAAACAAACGATCGAAACCTTGAAATAAGATAAAGCTATATTTTCAAAAAAATCCCATTACACTAAGTCGAAACGATACCGGATACTTAGGTAGGGGGTGAGTGCTATGCAGGGTGGCCCTCTAGCCTTTTTCGGCGTGCCTATAATGGACGCAAGATACTTGAATGAAAAACTACGCCAAAACAGCGATGAAATTTGGGCCTACACTCTCGGGAGTATCCGTATGGATTTTCCGAGGCTCCAGAGTGGTACTGTGTATGGCGGATACGGCTGTGGCCGCCGGACTACCAGCTAAACAAAAACTTACGAAACTGGCTGCGGCCGCCGGATTGCCGGCTAAACTAAATATTGTTGAGATTGTGGCGTAACGTGAGAAATTAAAAGACTTAATCCTTTTTATTTATTTATGTATGTCTTTAATTATGCATTTAAATTATGTCTTAAATTTAAACCGTGCTTAAATTATTATTTATGAATTTAAATACATGTTCAAGTATACAAATTAAATTCTTATTGTTTTTAAATTGTTAAATGGAACGTCTTGCATGCATGATTAGGAGTAAAATTTTAATTATTAAATTGATCCCCTTTATTGCTATGTTAGGATCGACTTACTCAGTATTTTATAATACTGATAAAATTGTTGTTTTCCTTTTTTTTAGAGTATGGAGAAAATGCATAAGCATGTGCATTTGGGGGACACCTTTTTAAACATTAAATTGTCATTTTTATGATACTTGCATATCGGGCCTGTATAACCCGAGTTTTGGCCATGTCGACCCCATTTTAATATTTTCGCTGCAACTTATTATTATTATTATTATTATTATTATTATTATTATTATTATTATTATTATTATTATTATTATTATTATTATTATGTGTGGATGAGATTACATTATTATTTTTAAGTAATTTCCGGACTTGTTTTAAAACTCTTTGCAATACCCATAGCCTTGCATCTCTTTAGCAAGCTCGGAGAATCAGTGTCTTGCTAAGGAGGTGTGGCGGTGGCATCCCGGCCTGGGTTATCAAATCTGGTGTTTTACAAGTTGGTATCAGAGCCCGGAATATTTTAAAGCTATTATTATTATTATTATTATTTTTAAACCATTATTTTAAACCTAGTATTATTTTTAAACTTATTATTTTAAAATTACTAGTGTGATTTTGAGCCCAAAAATTTTAGCCCAAAATATTTATTACTTAGTGCAATATTTTAAACCCAAAGATTAAGTATTTTTGGCCCAATATTTATTTATTACGTTAAGCCCAAATATTTTGGCCCAATACCCATGTTTTTGTTACATTAGCCCAAATTATTATTTTTGGCCCAATATAGAGGCCCAACTTTTTAATTACTATAATCAATGAACTAAATTTAATTTGAAAACACATAAATTAAAATTTTTATTGGGGGGATTGCACATGCATATTTCATATAGATTTAAATTCCTGCATATCCTAATCTTGTTGAAATATGTCTAACTCTAACCTCCCTTGTTGACATTAGATGGCCGAACCCAACGCGAACATGATCAATCCGATGATGAAACTGACTAACGCGTACCTCGAGTCCCAACAGCATTTCAATCACTTCAAGGCTTGAGTAGGACAGCTAGAGGGTAACGTGGCCCATCTGGGGCACCTTAGGGAAGCTGACCATCATGATATAACCCAACTCAAGGCTCAAGTCGCCGAACTACAAACCCAAGTGGTTACACTTCAAAACAAGAATAACGAATTAGAGATGCAAGTAGGGCACCTGGGGATGGAACCGACCAACCTAGCTGATGACGTATTTCCTCAGAGCCCTGAGCCCGTTGGGACACCCACCCCGATCGACGTATCCAGCGACGAGGACGATCCCATCGAGGATGCACCTACCTATTCACTCTAGACTTAGAGATCCATACTGATGCACTATTATTTATATTTATATTTCCCTTTTAGATTATTGTCAGCACTACTATTTACGTTTCTATTGCTTGTAACCCAATAAAGTATTCTATTGAGCAATAAATATATTGAACAATTACAAGCATTATTTTTTAAATATATTTAAATTATCCTTCACATTTTATTACATTATTTTTCTCAAATACCTTATGGATACCCAACCAAATAAAGGTACATGTATTAATAAATAAACAACATATATATATATTATATAGAGATAACAATCAAACAAGGGTACCTCCAACCCTAAACCCCGAAACCCTAGACCTTAGGGTCTCGAAAAAAAAAACTGAACAGGTTACTGTTCATGAAAAAAAAAACGAACACAAACGAAAATGAAAACAAAACGACAAGTAGAAAACAACCCCCAACGACAACAAATAGTATACTAAACTCCAAACAACCTCTACTAACAGGTTCCAGTGGATTGACACCTGTTAATACCATCATTTATTTAGTAAATCACTTTACAAGCATTACATAATACTTTCACAAGAAAATCTAAAATCTCTTGTTCTTGCAACAGCATGGCACCGAGAGGAAGGCCACGCACCAGCCCATTCCTCCCAATACCAACGAAACACCTAGGCAACCAGATATGTCGATACCAAACGAGGGGGTGCACGGTCAGGAGGAGCCAGCAAACCCTATACCAAACAACATGGGCGATCGCATATGCACTTTATAAGAGGTTCTTATTGCGCTAGGGAACGCGCAGCTAAACCAGGGCCAAGCAGCTGCGGTACTTCCACCCGAGGCCCGCATTAATTACTTAGCCATGATGAACTCATATCACCCGCCGCACTACGCCGGCGAGGAGGACCCGGCTAAACTCGAGGAATGGATCTGAACATTCGACAAGTTACTAAACGCTGTGAAGTGCCCGATTGGCGAAAAAGTGCATGTGGCATCATACTACCTCGGAGGAGAGGCGGACGACTGGTGGCATGCCACCCAGGAGAAGTTAACTGAAGACGAAGAACCCTACTCGTGGAAGGAGTTTATGGGACTGCTCAGGGATCGCTATCCCATGAGCACAAAGGCAGCCATGTATGAAGAGTTCCTGTCTTTGAAACAAGGAGGACATGCTAAGGGCATGCGTACTGGAGTTTAGAGAAAGTTGGGAAAATCATTTACCCTTAATTGAATTTTTCTACAACAATAGCTACCATGCTAGCATCGGCATGGCACCTTTCGAGGCACTGTATGGACGCAAGTGCCGAAGTCCGTTGAGCTGGGAAGAGAGCGATAAGATTGTGGTAGTTGGACCACAACTTGTTGAGGACATGTCTCAACAAATCAAGGTAATCTAAGGAAAGATGAGAGCCGCTCAAGACCGACAAAAGAGTTATGCAGACGTGAGACGGCAAGACTTGGAATTTCAAATCGGCGATAATGTTATGCTTAAGGTATCACCAATGAATGGTGTGATGCGCTTTGGCAAGCGAGGGAAATTGAGTCCACGATACGTAGGACCGTACGAGATCCTAACAAGAGTGGGAAATCTAGCCTATCGGCTAGCACTGCCGCCACAATTGGCTCGTGTCCACGATGTGTTCCATGTCTCACAATTGAAGAAGTATGTGCATGATCCGACCCATGTACTCCAACCGGAAGAAATTGAATTGGATGATGACTTGAGCTACGAGGAAATTCCAGTACGAATACTCAACGTGAAGGAGAGAGTAACAAGAAATAAGATCGTGAGAATGGTCAAGGTTCTTTGGTCTAACCACGAAGTCGAGACGGCAACATGGGAGTTAGAGGCAGACATGAAGGAGCGTTACCCGACCCTATTCCAAGACGATGCAATCACAGTTATGGGGACATAACTGTAATCCTAAGAGGGGGAGGATGTAACGACCCGAATATTTTTGTCCGAATATTTTTGTATCCCAAATAAACAAATTCAAATTATTTTGAACTACATAATGACTTGATCCCTTCACAGGGTTCATAGGCAACTTGGAAATTTCAATTCTGGGTTCAGTCAAATAATAACAAACAACAACTCACAATAATACAATCACTCAATCAAACAATTCCCGAACTCGCGAGATGATAAAGCGCAACTTTGATGACGAAGTTGTTTCTTAAGGAGGGTAGACTGTAATACCCATAATTTTTAGGATATAAAATAGAATTTAATCCGATGAGCAAAGAGGTTTTGTTTCCGAGAACCCGTAAAATCAGAAATGCACGGAAGTCAAAGGACGACGATTTAGAAGCCGACGAACCCGAAACCGACGGACTTAAGATTTCAAACATGAAATCAATTTAGGTCGGAATAAATTTAGGATAGGAATTATAATCCGAGAACGACCCGGAAAATCGAGCCCGAAAATATAGAAGGATAGAAGTCCGAAAGAGAGGAGGAAAGGACCCGACGAATCGCACGACCCGGTCCGGACCGTGGTCCAGACCAAAGCCGCGCGGTCCCCGCGCGGTAACGCGCCAACCCCGCTCCGCAGCACAGACTGCGGCAGATCACGCGATCTCGGCGATTTCTTGCCAAAATTTCGACCCCCGATTAAGGTAAGTCAATCTTGGCCGGGGGAAAGCTTTTCGAACGACCTTGGGCTGCCTCCTCCACTCAATCTCAGTCTTACAAACCCTCCCTCATCAAAAAGCTCTCCCAAAACCAAAAATACATAGTTCATACCTCCCGATGACTTTCCGACGAGTTTCCGGCAACCAAATTCGACCGTTGAGGCGTGTAGATCAAGAGACACTGATCTTGAATCGTTGGTAAGGGCTAGATTAGGATTCTCTGTCATTTTCAATCACAAATCACCATTCTAACTTATGGATTTTTACTTATAAACGCGTTTGTAGCCGAAGGAGAAGGAGAACGTGTGCGTAGATCCGTTCGTGGTGATTTTGGACGACTCTATCGACCCTAGGACAACCAAGAACTTTATTACTGTAAGTTGACTCCTTTCATATCAATACGTGTGGTCTAGGGGCGTCCAAATTAGTGATTTTGAAACGAACCGTAAAAATCAAACCTAAAAACCCCAATTCGTGTTTTCTGAAATCCGACCAAAACCCTTATTTCGAGAGTTCAAACCGAAAAACTCAAAACTAGAATTTTGATCCTAACACCTTAAGCTATGTAGTGTAAAAATTTCAGAGACTTTCATCAATGTTTACCACCGCCAATCGCGTCGGACATAAACTGTATTTTCAAACGTTTTACAAAAACTGACAGCGCATGTTTTCGAACTTGATGAGCATGTTTCTACTATTTATAGTCCGAAATAATCTTTGCAATGTAAACCAAAGTTGTATATAATCATGTCTAGTATGTGTCCACAAAATTTCAGAATTTTTGGAGTCCATTTGATATGTCAAAAAGTCAAATTTTTGAACTGTGTCAAAACTGAATCCTAACAGCTCACTGTTTGTGTGGTAAACTCGATTTTTGACATGCTTCCTTACTTTATTTCGAAATCGTTAAAACAAGAAAATTGTTCGCTAGAATGTTTTTGATATACTGTAAAAATTTCAGATTTTTCGGCCTTGAATTGAATTTTTAAATCGAAAAGGCGCAAACTGTGACATCGAACGGTTTTAAATTGTGAGATTTTGAAATTTCTAAACAAACGATCGAAACCTTGAAATACGATAAAGCTATATTTTCAAAAAAAATCCCGTTACACTAAGTCGAAACGATACCGGATACTTAGGTAGGGGGTGAGTGCTCTGCAGGGTGCCCCTCTAGTCTTTTTCGGCGTGCATATAATGGACGCAAGATACTTGAATGAAAAAGTACGCCAAAACGGCGATGAAATTTGGGCCTACACTCTTGGGAGTATCCGTATGGGTTTCGAGGCTCCGGAGTGATACTGGGTATGGCAGATACGGCTGCGGCCACCGGACTACCGGCTAAACAAAAACTTACGAAACTGGCTGCGGCCGCCGGATTGCCGGCTAAACTATATATTGTTGAGATGGTGGCGTAACGGGAGAAATTAAAAGACTTAATCCTTTTTATGTATTTATTTATTTATTTATTTATGTCTTTAATTATGTATTTAAATTATGTCTTAAATTTACACCGTGCTTAAATTATTATTTATGAATTTAAATGCATGTTCAAATATACAAATTAAATTCTTATTGTTTTAAATTGGTAAATGGAACGTCTTGCATGCATGATTAGGAGTAAAATTTTAATTATTAAATTGAACCCCTTTACTGCTATATTAGGATCGACTTACTCAGTATTTTATAATACTGATAAAATTGTTGTTTTCCTTTTTTCAGAGTATGGAGAAAATGCATAAGCATGTGCATTTGGGGGACACCTTTTTAAACATTAAATTGTCGTTTTTATGATACTTGCATATCGGGCCTGTATAACCCGAGTTTTGGCCATGTCGGCCCCATTTTAATATTTTCGCTGCAACTTATTATTATTATTATTATTATTATTATTATTATTATTATTATTATTATTATTATTATGTGTGGATGAGATTACATTATTATTTTTAAGTAATTTCCGGACTTATTTTAAAACTCTTTGCAATACCCATAGCCTTGCATCTCTTTAGCAAGCTCGGAGAATCCGTGTCTTGCTAGGGAGGTGTGGTGGTGGCATCCCGGCCTGGGTTATCAAATCCGGGGTGTTACAGATTATAAAAGTCATACTGATTCCCATGCCCGTGCCTTATAATGTGATCCACAAATATCAAATCCTGGAGGAAAAAAGATCAATAAGATTATCAGCACACCGGCTGAGCAAGTAAAATTTTGTCCCTTGGACATAAATAATTAAAATATTACACAAACAGTAAATGGCATGTCAAACCGTTCGATCCACACGTAGCTCAACTATGACAAGACCATGGGTATCTAATAGGATCTAACATACTCACATAGTGACCGAAGTTAACTATGGTATACAAGGACGGCCCTTCCTGCATCTAGAAAATTGATTGGGAGACTCTTGGTCAACCACAACCATTTTCAGGGGATCCTTAGATAGCCCCTGAAATAAATTACGACGACATCTACCTCTTTATATACCCGCACAATAATAAATCAATAAGCACATGCTTGAAAAATTCATTTTATCTACAACTCTCTCTCTACCACTCTCTTGATTATTGCTTTCTAACTTACCGCTGCTTTGGTTTGAAGTCTAAGCCGTATTTATAGAGTATGGCTACACTCTGCATATTTTTTATTTATTTAACACATGTATGTCCAGCCCACATGATCTTAATACACGTATGATTATAGCTGTCATGTGTTTATCTCTTCATTTATTTTATTACTTGCTAATTTATTTATTGTTTGTTTTCTTATATTGCAATTTATTTATTTTTTTATGCAATGCACGATTTACATTCCCATTTTGCCAACCTGAGATGATGATGATTATTATTATTATTATTATTATTATTATTATTATTATTATTATTATTATTTGTAGTTTGTAGCCTTATTTATTTGAGCTAATTGTACCACTTTATTTAATTGAGTTTTTTTTTTTCATTGAACCACTTATACCCTTTTTATTCTAAAATGGAAAAAATGCCAAATATATCCCTTTTCTTTTTCAAAAATCCAAATCAGTCCTTTTTCTATTTTATTACCAAAATAGTCCGCTACAAATGTTAATTATGTCCAAATCAGTCACTTGTTCACTAATTATGCTCTAATTGCTGACGTGACAATGATTTTAATTTAAACATGACACGTGAGCATAATATTAGTCATTTTTTTGTATCTTTTGTCAATTCAGTCCTAAACTTTTATTTTGTTCCATTTAGTTCTCTACCCAAATTAGTCATTTTTATATTAATTTGCTTCCAACCGTTCAAATTATTTCATTTCAGGCCCAAAATCTTAAATTTTTTATTATTAGTAATCCATTTATCAAATAAATGCTCAACATACTCCCCTAAATAAAATTAAATACCAAAACCAATCAACCATCGGCTGCGGTCGGGTGGTTAGAGAGAGTCCGTAAAATTTCCAGTACTTGGAAGACCCGATAATAAAGCAGTCAAATCCAATGTATGAGGATTGATGTTTAATTTTATTTACGGAAGTATGTTGGGCATTTATTTGATAAATTGATCAGTAATAATAAAAGAAATTAAGGTTCTGGATCTTAAATGGAACAAAACAAAAGTTTGGGTCTGAATTGACAAAAAGATAAAAGAAAAAGGACTAATATTATGCCCACATGTCAGGTTTAGATTTAAACCCTTGCCGCGCTAGCAATTAGAGCATAATTAGTGAACAAGGGACTGATTTGGACATAATTAGCATTTGTAGCGGACTATTTTGGTAATAAAATAGAAAAAGGACTGATTTAAATTTTTGGAAAAGAAAAAGGACATATTTGGCCTTTTTTCCATTCTAAAATTGTATATACTATTTTAGTAAAAATCTATTGTAGGTTTGAACTCCTAACCTATAGAATAGAAATCCAGCATTACCATCAATGGATTACTAGGAATGACAATGAGCCGGTTAAACCGTTAGCATTTTCATCCCCAATACCGGTCCGATCCCCGTCGGGATCCCCATTGGGTACCATAATTTCCCATCAGGGACCTTATCGGGGACTCCCTTACAAGCCAACTTTTTATTTTTATTTGTTAATTGGAATGGTCAGAGCCATATTATTTGAGACAACTTTCAATCATATATTAAAACACACATATAAATTGTTTAATAATAAACCATAATCAACATCAAAAGTTCATATTTGTTTCTAATATATAATCAACCCATCAAACTAATGGGCTCTGGTAATTATTTTTACTTTGTGAACCAAAGACAGAAAAATAGATTGTGGGAGCTCATGCCAATAATTAGAATGTCGGGTGGGGAATAATATATAAAATATATTGGGGATGGGCTGATTAATTAACCACTAAAACAAGCCCTTATCTTTTTTTGTAATTATTTTAGAATGTGATATGTAAAATTTATAAAAATATAATATATAAAATATTAATTATAATATATAAAAAATATAATTAATAATATATAAAATATATCGGGGATGGGCTGGGGCGAAGACTACTTGTAACACCTCGGTTTTGGTAACCCAGGCCGGGATGCCACCGCCACACCTCCCAAGCAAGACACGACTTCATTCGAGCTCACTTGAGAGATGCAAGGCTAAAGGTATTTCAAAAATAATTTAAAAACAAAACCATCGAATTATAATTTAGAAGTAATATAATACTCTATAATCCATGTATCATAAAATAATCGCAGCGGAAGTAATCTCGGGCCGACATGGCCAAAACGCAAAGTCTAATAAAGTCCAAAAGGAAATACGACATAAAGGTAATGCAACATTATTCCCGCCCAATGCATGAAATGCTCATGCCACATCTTCGTAGTCTGTAACAGAAAAATATAAAAACAACGTTTATCAGTATATAAAATACTGAGTAAATCAATCCCTAACGTAGCAATGAAAGGGTTTTAAAATTTAACAGTTTAGAAACACATTTACTCATTCATATTTAAAAACTTGTAATTCGCCCAAATAATAAACAAGAATTTAATTCACATAATTCTAGAGGCACAGTTAAATTTAATAATAATATAGTTTAGACATGGGCATGAATTTAGAGCATAATTTAAATACATAATAATAATGTAAATAAATAAATAATTTAAAAACAATAAGTCTTTTAACTCCCGTTACGCCACAATCGAGCTTCTCATATTTCGCAAGTTTCTCACGATTGCAGAGCAATCTCAACAACATTTCGTTTAGCCGGTAATCTCGCGGCCACAGCCGTATCCGCCATACCCAGTACCACTCCGGAGCCTCGGGTAACCCATACGGATACTCCCGAGAGTGTAGGCCCTATATATTTCGCCGTTTTGGCTCAATTTCTCATAACGGGTCACCATCGTCCATATAGGCACGAAGTGAATAGTTAGGTGGGCACCCTGCAGAGCACCGACCCCCTAATTAACATACCAAGATCATTCTCAACCTAGTGTAATGGGATTTTTGAAAATTTATTATTAACATTCGAAGGAACACTCGTCCGTTTGTATAGAAAATCACAATCCACCAAGTTTAATACATATTCGTCACAGTTTGCGCCTTTTTCGTTTAAAAATTCATTTTAAAGGCGTTCGATTTGAAATTTGCACAGTATATCAAAAACATTCTAACAAACAAGTTTCATGTTTTAAGTTTCTCAAAATCAGGTAAGGAGACAAGTCAAATTTTACGAACTTCTTAAAAAGCATAATCTGTCCAAATTTCCGGTAACAGCGCACTGTTTTTAAAACACGTTTTCAACCTAGCAAACGAACTCCAAAAATTATGAAAATTTACAGGCACATACATAACACAGACATTAACAAGTTTTATTAGAGGCATTTTATCCGAAAACACTCCAGAATATATCAGATTCACGCATAAAGTCCGATTTGTAAAATCTATTCTTATTTTCTTTTAAAAATGCAGAACAACCAGATCGCGTTCGGAGGTCCAAACGTTAACAAAAACTCACAAAATTTTACAAAAACATTCTTGAGACAGTTAGCTACAACTTTCATTTTTACATCAAAGATTAGTTTCGATGGGATCCATTAGAAAAATGCTAAATAAGTCGGACACAAAATTCTGTCAGCTTTTTCGGTTTTGTGGAAAAACTCAGAAAATACCAGATGTGATTTCGGGGTTCAAACGTTGATGAAAATACTTGAAATTTTGATACAATCTATATTAAGGTGTTAGGAACAAAATCATAGTTTGGGATTTTTCATTTCGGATATTCGAAATAGGAGTTTTAGACGGATTTCAGAATACGCGTAATTGTGAGAGTTTTGAGTCCGGTTATAATGTTTTGATTAACTCTTGTGTTACGAACGTCCCTAAGCCACCGAAATTGATACGTAAGGCATTCACTTACTTGGTATGAATCCTAGGACGTCTCAGGGGTGGTCGGGTTGTAATACCCGCGATTTTAATAAGAAGAAATGGAATTAAATTCGAAGAGCAAGAGAATTTTTAATTCCAAGAACCCGTGAAGTCGGAAATAATTTAAATAAGCAAATTTTTACACGGGAGTCAAAAGTCGACGAATTCAAAGTAGACAAATTCAAACTAGATGAATTCAAGATTTCGAATACAAAATTATTTCGAGTTCGAAATAGATTTAAAAATAGGAAATTGCAACTCGGGAATGACCCGAAAAATCGAGCCCGAGAACGTAGGAGGATAGAGGCCCAAAAGAGAGGAGAAAAGGCCCGACGGATCGCACGACCCGGCCCAGACCGGCCTCGCGCGGTCCCCGCGCGGTCGCCCTCCAAGGCCGCGCCATCACACAGGCTGCGATCAACTTACGCGTTTTGGCAATTTCTTGCCTTATTTTCGACCCTTAACGATGGAAACTCGATCAACTTCGAGGGAAGGGTATAGGGGATGATTTTTAGATGATCCTTACCCCTTATTTCAGATCACATACCCCAAGGAACCCCCCATTGTCTCTCATACTCTCTCCCTACTCATTCAAACCGAAAAATCCCAAGTTTCTTGTGTTCTTGAACTTCAGACGAACAAACCGGAGCAAGGAGGACGTGGAGAGGAAGTGTTCAGACCCTAGTTAGTGGTAAGATGTAGTCTTGAACCTTCATTTCATGGTTTTCATCAATTTAGATTCTAACTTTTGGATTTACATTCTTAAAAGCACAAATCGAGGCCAAAGGACAGGAGACAGAGTGATTTGGACGTGTCCGGAGCAAGCGGGGACGCCCCGATCGATTCAAAGACTTCCGGGAACTCTCATTCAGTAAGTTAATACCTTACGTATCAATCTCGGTGGCTTAGGAACGTTCGTAACACAAATTCTAATCAAAACATAAAAATTGGACTTAAAGAACTCACATTTGTGCGGTTTCTGAAATCCAACAAAAACTCCTATTTCGAGTATGCGAAATGGAAAACCCCAAACTGAAGTTTTGTTCCTAACACCTTGATCTTGGTTGTGTCAAATTTTCAAGTATTTTCATCAAGTTTTGTCCCCCGAAATCGCATATGGTTTATTCTGAATTTTTTTCACAAAACTGAAAAGCTGACAGGATTTCATGTTCGACTTCTTTGACGTTTTTCTAATGGATCCCGTCAAAACTAATCTTTGACATAAAAATTAAAGTTGTAGATAACTATCTTCCAGAATGTGTCCGTAAAATTTCGTGAGTTTTCGTTAACGTTTGGACCTCCGAACGTGGTCTGGTTGTTCTGCATTTTTAATGAAATAAGAACAGATTTTCTAATTGAACTTGATGTGCGAATCTGATCTTATCTGGAGTGTTTTCGGATAAAATGCCTCTAATAAAACTTGTTCATTTTGTGTCGTGTACGGGCCTGTAAAGTTTTCATAATTTTTGGAGTTCGTTTGCTCGGTCGAAAACGTGTTTCAAAAATAGTGCGTTGTTACCGGTAATTTGACTGATTTTGATTTTTGGAAAGATCGTAAAATTTGACTTGTTTTCTTACCTGATTTTGATAAACTTAAAACATGAAAGCTGTTTGTTAATATGTTTTTGATATACTGTGCGAATTTCATGTCGATCTCCATTAAAATGATTTTTTAAATGAAGAAGGCGTAAACTGTGACGAATATGTATTAAACTTGGTGGATTGTGATTTTCTATACAAACGAACGAGTTTTCCTGTGAATGATAAGAATAATTTTCGAAAATCCGGTTACACTAGGTTGAGAGTGATCTTGATATGTTAATTAGGGGGTGAGTGCTTTGCAGGGTGCCCCCTAACTATTCACTTCGTGCCTATAATGGACGATGGTGACCCCTTATGAAATTATGCCAAAACGGCGATGAAATGAGCGCCTACACTCTCAGGAGTATCCGAATGGGTTTTCGGAGGTTCCGGAGTGGTACTGGGTATGGCGGTTACGGCTGCGACCGACGGATTACCAGCTAAACGATATGTTGTTGATATTGCTCTGCAGTCGTGAGAAACTTGCGAAATATGAGAAGCTCGATTGTGGCGTAACGGGAATTAAAAGACTTAAATTTTTAAATTATATTTTTATTCATGTTATTATTTATTTATTAAAATCATGCTTTAAATTCATGCCTACGCCTTAATATATAAATTTTTAAATTTAATTATGCCTTTAGAATTATGCGAATTAAATTCTTGGTTATTAATTAGTCAAATTACATGTTTTAGATAATCATGAGTAAAAACATATTTTCAATTGTTAAAATTTTTAAAACCCCTTTTGCTACGGTAGGGATTGACTTACTCAGTATTTTTTATACTGATAAACGTTGTTTTATAATTTTCTGTTACAGAGTACGAGGATGAGGCATGAGCATTTCATGCATTGGGCTGGGATAAACTTTATATCGTACTTTTCATTGGACTCTATTACACACTGCGTTTTGGCCATGTCGGCCCTATTTAAATTTCCGCTGCATTTTATTTCGTTATGTATGGATGCGAATATATTATTTAAAATTAACATTCTTGGGCTTGTTTTTAAGTTATTTTTGAAATATCTTTAGCCTTGCATATTTCAAGTGAGCTCGAACGAAGACGTGTCTTGCTTGGAAGGTGTGGCGGTGGCATCACGGCCTGGGTTACCAAAACCAGGGTGTTACAAGTTGGTATCAGAGCCCAGAATATTTTAAAGCTATTATTTTAAAGAGCCCGGAATATTTTTAACTATTATTTTTAAGTTATTATCTCTAAACTATTAAATTTTCTAAGCCCAAATTAATTTACTTATAATTATTAGTTATAAAAGCATAAATATTTGAGCCCAAGCTTTTAGCCCAAATTTATTTAGGCCCAACTATTTTTGAAAGACCAACATTTTATATACTTACTATGTTAGCCCAATTATTTTAGCACAATATTTTTATTTATTTGAGCCCAAAGAATTTAGTACTTTTGGGCCCAATATAGAGACCCAAACCTTTTATTATTGTCATTTTTAAATTTATCCATGGAATAAATTTATTTTTAAAAGCCCATGGAATACCCGAGAGCTTTAATACTAGGAAATGGAATTAATTCCAAGAACTGTAAAGTCGAAAGTGATTTAAATAAATAAATCATTGCATGGGAATCGAAGATCGACGAATTCAAATTCAATGGATTCAAGAATTCGAGTACGAAAATAATTAGAGATGAAATAAATTTAGGATAAGAATTGCAATCCAAGAATGACCCGGAAAATCGAGCCCGAGAACGTAGGAGGATAGAAACCCGAACGAGAGGAGGAAAGGCCCGACGGATCGCACGGCCCGTCGGCCGCAGCCAAGCCGGAGGCCGCGCGGTGGCCGCGCGGTCTGGATGAACACCGCGCCAAGACCGCACCGTATCACAGTGTGCGATCAACTTTCGGTTTTCGATAATTTCTTACCTTATTTTCGACCCCCGACTTTGGAAACTCAATCCTGGTCGAGGGAAGGAGTATATGGACGGGTTTTGAGTCTTAGAACTCATTATTTTTGTCCAAAGCAAACCTAGCAGCCCCAACACTCCATATTCTCTCCAAACTTCTTCCAAAACCCGAAACCACCAAATTCTTGCTTTCCGATCACATTCCGCGACGAAACTCGACCAAGGAGGCGTGAAGAACAAGGATTTTAGTATTCCAGATTGTTGGTAAGTCGTTGATAGGTTTTCATTCATCTTTTCAAACCCGAAAATTCGATCTAACTCTAGATTTCTTCTTTCGATTCCGATTCGTGGCCAAAAAGAGGAAGATTAGTGTTGAGGAGATCCGTTCGCGACGAACCGTAGATCCTGGACGACCCTGAGACTATTTAGGACTCATATCAAGTAAGATAATGCCTTACATATCAATATTGGTGGCATTGAACCGTTTGAAACATTAGTTTTAAATCAAACACTAAAATCGGACATAAAAGATTCAATCTTTACGCGTTTTCTGAGATTGGCCGAAAAACCTTATTTCGAGAATCCGAAACGAAAAACTCCGAACTAGAAATTTGTTCCTAACATCTTAATATAGGTTGTGATGCATGAACATTTTACATGGTCAAACTTGACGATGGTGACCCCTTATGAAATTATGCCAAAACGGCGATGAAATGAGCGCCTACACTCTCAGGGGTATTCGTATGGGTTTCCTGAGGCTCCGGAGTGGTATTGGGTATGACGGATACGGCTGCGGCCGCCGGATTACCGACTAAAGGATATGTTGTTGAGATTGCTCTGCAATCGTGAGAAACTTGCGAAATATGAGAAGCTCGATTGTGCCGTAACGGGAATTAAAAGACTTAAATTTTTAAATTATGTTTTTATTCATGTTATTATTTATTTATTAAAATCATGCTTTAAATTCATGCCTACGCCTTAATTATATAAATTTTTAAATTTAATTGTGCCTTTAGAATTATGCGAATTCAATTCTTGGTTATTAATTAGTCAAATTACATGTTTTAGATATGCATGAGTAAAAATATATTTTCAATTGTTAAAATTTTTAAAACTCCGTTTGCTACGCTAGGGATTGACTTACTCAGTATTCTTTTATACTGATAAACGTTGTTTTATATTTTTCTGTTACAGAGTACGAGGATGAGACATGAGCATTTCATGCATTGGGCTGGGATAAACTTTATGTCGTACTTTTTATTGGACTCTATTAGACACTGCGTTTTGGCCATGTCGATCGTAATTAAATTTCCGCTGCATTTTATTTCGTTATGTATGGATGCGAATATATTATTTAAAATTAACATTCTTGGGCTTATTTTTATGTTATTTTTGAAATATCTTTAGCCTTGCATCTCTCAAGTGAGCTCGAACGAAGTCGTGTCTTGCTTGGGAGGTGTGGCGGTGGCATCCCGGCCTGGGTTACCAAGACCGGGGTGTTACACGGGCGCCTACGGATTGCCACGAACGGATTAATCACCACGTTTCCTTCCTCCTTTGGCCATGGAAACGAAAACGCAAGAATAATCCGTAGTTAGATCGAAGGATTGATTTAAAGGGACGAAGAAAAATCCTAATCTACACCTTACCAACAACCTACAGCCTTGAACCTTGCTCCACAAGTCCACCTTGATCGGATTTGATCGCCGGAAAAACCACAACTCAAGAACTTGGGATTTTTGGATTGGATGAAGTTGGGAGAGAATATGGGATGGTAGGGGGAATTATTGGGTTATATGATCTGAAATAAGGAGTAAGGATCATCCAAAAATCGTCCCCTATACTTTTCCCCCGAAGTTGATCGAGTTTCCATAGTAGAGGGTCGAATTTTTGGCAAGAAAATCGCCAAAACGTGTGAGTCCCTGCAGCCTGTCAGTTTGGCGCGGTGGTGGCGTGGGAACGCGCCGAGGCCATGCAGCCTCCGGCCTGGGCTGGGTCGTGCGATCCGTCGGGCCTTTTCTCCTCTCTTTTGGGCTTCTGTCCTCCTCCGTTCTCGGGCTCAATTTTTCGGGTGATTCTCGGGTTATAAATTCCTATTTTTATATCTATTTCGACTCAAGATTATTTCATATTCGAAATCTTGAATCCGTCGGGTTTGAATTCGTCGACTTTTGGCTCCCGTACAATAATTTATTTATTTAAATTATTTCCGACTTCACGGGTTCTTGGAATTAAAATTCTTTTCGTTCTTGAATTTAATTCCATTTCTTTCCAAGCGATAATAATGCAACTAAATTCGCAGGTATTACAGTCTACCCTCCTTAGAAATCAACTTCGTCTCCGAAGTTGGGTATTAGCTTCTCGCGAGTTAGGAACTAGGGTCATATCATTTTTATTTCTTATATCATGACTGAACTTAGAATTGAAATTTCGAAGTTGCCTACGTACCCTGTGAAGGGATCAAGCCATTACGTAGTTCAAAACAATTTGAATTTGTTTATTTGACTAGGATACACATTGTTGGGTTGTTACATCCTCCTCCCCTTAAGCTTACAGTTATGTCCCCATAACTGTGGTTGAATCATCTTGGAACATGGCCGGGTAACGATGTTTCATGTCGGCCTCCAATTCCCACGTTGCTGTCTTTGCTTCGTGGTTAGACCAAAGAACCTTGACCATTCTGACGGTATTATTCCTTGTCATCTCTCCTTGACATCGAGTATTCGCACTTGGACTTCCTCGTAGGTCAAATCATCGTCTAGCTCAATCGTTTTCGGTTGAAGTACATGCGTCGGGTCGGGTACATAGTTCTTTAGTTGCGAGACATGGAACACATTGTGCACTCGAGCCAGTGGTGGCGGTAGGGCTAGTCGATATGCTAGATTCCCGACTCGTTCTAGAATTCCATAAGGTCCTATGTATCGAGGACTTCGTTTTCCCTGTTTGCCAAAGCGCATCATACCCTTCATCGGTGATATCTTCAGCATGAACTTATCTCCAACTTGAAATTCTAGGTCTTGCCGTCTCACGTCGGCATAACTTTACTGTCGGTCTTGTGCCGCTCTCATTTTCCCTTGAATTACCATGATTTGTTGGGCCATATCCTCGACGAGTTGTGGTCCCACTACCACAGTCTTATCACTCTCTTCCCAACTTAGCGGACTTCGGCACTTCCGTCCATATAGCGCTTCGAATGGTGCCATGCCAATGCTAGCATGATAGCTATTGTTGTAGGAAAATTCAATCAAGGGTAAATGATTTTCCCAACTTCTTTTAAATTCTAGGACACACGCTCTCAACATGTCCTCCAACGTTTGGATCGTTCTCTCCGTCTGTCCATCCGTCATCGGGTGGAATGCGGTACTCATCTTAATCTATGTACCGAGAGCTTCTTGCGGCTTAGTCCAAAAGTGAGAGACAAATCTACTGTCTCTATCGGAGATAATGTCATGTGGTACTCCATGTCGTCGTACCACATTGTCAACATACGCTCTTGCTAATTGGTCCAAGGTCCAAGTGTCCTTCATTGGAATACATATGGCCGTCTTCGTTAGCCTATCGACAATCACCCATATCATATTCATCCCTCTAGGTGATCGCGGTAATCCCAAAATAAAATCCATCGAGATACTATCCCATTTCCAACTCGGGATTTCCAACGGTTGCATCAATCCTAAGGGTTTTGTCGCACTGCTTTGACCTTTTGGCAAGTGAGGCATCTCACCACAAATTCTGCCACTTCCTTCTTCATCCTCGACCACCAGTAATTCTTCTATAAGTCCTTATACAACTTGTCGCCTCCAGGGTGGACCGAGTAAGGCGTATTATGCCCTTCCTCCATCAATCTCCGTTTCAGTTCCACACATTTTTGTGGCACGCACCACCTTCCCTTGAAACGAATGCTTCCATCTTCATGGATAGCAAATCCTATCGCCTTCCCATCGACAATGCTCTTCCTAATCCTTTCCAACTTCACGTCGCCTGGTTGGGCGAGTTTGATCTCATCAAATATGGTCGATTCTACTACCATTGTGTTGGCCACTTCATTTACTGTGCCTGGATGCACCAGCTCTAAGCTCAATCTCGCCAAGTCCATATACAATGCCGGCGGAATCACCAGTGAATTTGCCACATGCTGGGTCTTCTGACTTAAGGCATCAGCTACCACGTTGGCCTTCCCCTCGTGGTAAGAAATTTCGAGATCATAGTCCTTGATTAGTTCCAACCACGTCCGTTGTCTCAAATTCAACTCCTTTTGAGTGAATATGTATTTGAGGCTCTTGTGGTCAGTGAACATTCGACACTTTCGCCCATAGAGATAATGCCTCCATATCTTTAGAGCGAACACGACTGCCACCAACTCCAAGTCCTGTGTCGGGTAATTCTCTTCATGAGGTTTCAATTGCCGTGATGCATATGCAATGACCCTCTGATATTGCATGAAAACGCATCCTAATCCTTCTTTTGAAGCATCACTATAAACCTCAAAGTCACCATTCTCGGATGGTAGAGCTAATAGGGGTGTAGTGGTGAGTCGCCTTTTCAGTTCTTGAGACACAGACTCACACTCACTAGTCCATTAATATTTCACCCCTTTCTTCAACAGCTAGGTTAACGGGTGTGCGATTTTCGAGAAGTCCTTCACAAATCGCCTATAATATCTAGCTAGTCCAAGAAAACTCCTTATTTTGGTTGGACTTGTCGGCGATACCCACTCCGTCACCGCCGAAACTTTCGCCGGATCCATTGAAACTCCATTGGCAGATACTATGAGTCCAAGGAATGCTACTTTTTTCAACCAAAAGTCGCATTTGGATAGCTTTCCGTAGAGTTGATTCTTGCATAATATCCCTAACACTTGGTGCAAATGTTGGGAATGCTCCTCCTCGCTTCTCGAGTAGATCAGGATGTCGTCGATGAACACCACAACGCACTGATCTAACAATTCCCGAAACACGTTATTCACGAGGTTCATAAACATTGCAGGTGCGTTTGTTAATCCAAAGGATAACACTGTGAACTCGTAATGTCCATAACGAGTTCGGAATGCCGTTTTCGGGATATCCTTCTTGGCAATTATTAGCTGGTGATAACCAGACCGCAAGTCGATCTTTGATGTAACACCCGAGAAAAACAAATTCAAATTGTTTTGAACTATGTCATGATTTGATCCCTTCACAGGGTACGTAGGCAGCATGGAACTAAATTCTAAGTTCAGTCACAAATTAAATCACAAAATAAATCACAAGATCAATCACCAAAACGTTAGGAGGAATTGGAACTAATTTAACTAGACTAATTAGGGCACAGAAATGTTACGAGCGTTAAGCCCGAACTCGTAACAAGTTTAAGGTAAAGATTTCGAACCGGAAACGACCCGAGGAGTCGAGCTAACACGTAGAGGGTAGAAAACCGATAGAGAAAAGAAGAAAAGACCCGACGAACCAAGCAGACCGCCGAACCGGCCGGTCCGGCCGGCCCGCGCTCGCCGCGCGCTGCCGCGCGGCCACCACGTGGAAGGAGGAGACGTGTCCCCAGGACTTGTCGCGCGTGCTCCGCGTGGGCAAAGCTATACGTGCGCGTCACCAGCGCGCCAGAGGTGCAGAAGGTGTAAACTTTCCTTCCATGGCGATTTTCTTGCCAAAATTAACATTCCCTTCGATGGTAAATGGATCCCAGCCTTGGGAAAGGCTTAAGAACAGATAGGGATGCCCCCTACCCCTTTAGTTTCAGAAAACAAGCCATAAACTCTCTTATTCTTCCTCTCCAAGCCAAAATCTCTTCGACTCCACTTTCCGGCGAGTATTCCGGCGACGACGAGGCAAACGGGACAAAGCCTCTACCCTCTAGAACCTTGGTAAGTAGTATTACAGTGTTTAAGTCGTCCATAAGTTTTAAAAACTCGAAATCTAACCATCTTCCTTTTGCTACGATTTCACGTTGGGGAACGAACAAAAAGCGATCGGAGAAGTTAGCCGTTCGTCGCGACCTTAGGACATCCGGAAATCCCTTCCAACGACCCTACTCTCTAACTAAGTAAGTTAAGACCTTACTCTTCAATTTTTGTGGTTTATTGTCGTTTAAAACTTAAGATCTAGACACGTAACAAAAATCGGTTTTCAAAAACCCTATTTTCGTCCAATTTTATAAACTCGCCTAAAACTCGACCTTCGGGAATTCAAACCAAAAACTTTTCAACATAGATTTTGTTCATAAGACTTTAATCTACCTTGTGTCCAAATTTCAGCCATTGACATAAAGATTTACTATCCCAAATTGCGGTTTAAAGTCTCCGTGACAAAACCGAACGTTTGAAATCTGGACAGATTATTTGACTCGACTTGATACATATTTTTCACCCATTTTTAGATCGATTAAACTTGAATTTCTAAACAAAAGTTGTAGATAATTGTGTCTAGATTATGCATATAAAATTTCATAAATTTTGGAGTTCATTTGATATGTCAAACGGATGATTTTCAGAAGCTGTTCTAAACCAACCTTTGAGTCCGCGCGTGTGCTGCGTGTTGTGGTCGACTTTTGAACATCTAAAATTCATTATTTCCAAAATCGTAAAACATGAAAGTTGTTCATTAAGGTGTTATGTACATCCTGTAAAAATTTCGGACCAATTGGCTTTGAAATGAAGTTTTAATCGGCATCACACAAAACTGTGTCGGAATTAGTCTTTTGGACAGAAATCATCTTTTGCAAAGAACTCGATATTTGACTCACTTAGAGACCTTATTTCCAAAAACTTAACACATGAAAGTTTTTCGTATGTGTATTTTTTGATGTACTGTGTAAATTTTAGAATTTTCGGCTTAAAGATGAATTTTTAATTAAGAAAGGCGTAAACTGCGTCGAATCGGATTTTTCGAACTTGAGAAAACTCGAACTACGAAACGCGATATCTAATATTTTGGTAACATTGAAATACGAACTTTCGAAAAATCCCGTTCACTGGGCTGAGCCGATCTTCATGCTATCATTATCTTTGAGACTGCCTCGTTAGTGGTCTCCTTACTATCTGAGATTGCCTCGTTAGTGATCTCGCGCGCTGTGTTATTTGGATCGCCTCGTTAGTGGTCCTACTATCTTTGAGACTGCCTCGTTAGTGGTCCTACGTTTGAGATTGCCTCATTAGTGATCTCCCGGTATGGTGTCCTCTTCTTAGTTTGCGGGATAAAATATAAAAGACTTGTGTGAGTGTTTAATTATGCTTAAATCTTATTTACCATGTTTTTAAATTATGCTTCTAAATTACGTTCTTAATTTATGCTTTTAAATTACGCTTTAAATTTTAGTCCTTTAATTATGCATTTTCGTCTTGAATAAATTAATCATGTTCTTCCGCTGCGAATAAAATATGGATTTTTATATTAATGAATGAAAAGTGAAATCTTTAGTTAAAACGCATGTAACACCTTAAATTTTTTAGTTAGGGATTAACTTACACGGTATATTTTTATACTGATAAACCGTTGTCATTTTTCTTTTACAGAATATGTCAAGTGACGCATGCATATGCACTTGGGGGAAAACATTTATGAACGTTTTTAATTACTGTATCGTACTACTGTTTTACCGGGTCTGTTAAACCTGAGGTTTGGCCGTGTTGGCCGTGAATACTTCCGCTTCATTTACTTTATTTCGTGCATGATGATTTTTACTCTCGTATTTTAAATTAAGTATTATTAATTTCCGGACTCAATATTGAAATGTTTTTAACTCTTTTACGTACCCATAAGCCTTGCATTTCCTTAGTGAGCTCGGGAAGCCGTGTCTTGCTAGGGAGATGTGGCGGTGACATCCCGGCCTGGGTTATCAAATCCGGGGTGTTACAAGTTGGTATCAGAGCCCGGAAAATTTTTAAAGCTACTACTATTATTTTAACCATTATTTTAAACCCAAGTATTAATTTGTAAATTTATTATTTTTGACTACTAGTATTATTTTTAGCCCAAAAGCTTATTTTTACGAAGCCCAATATCTTAGCCAAAGAAATATTAAAATTTTGGCCCACTATAGAGGCCCAACTTTTATTCCTACCTATGTAGTAAATTTATTTTAAATACATGGATAAATTAAAATTTTATTGGGGAAAGGGGAACTTGCACTTGCATATTGCATATGCATATTTCATATAGATTTAAATTTCTGCATATCTTAACTTTGCTTGAAATATGTCTAACTCTAACCTCCCTTGTTGATATTAGATGGCCGAACCCAACGCGAACATGATCAATCTGATGATGAAACTGACCAACGCATACCTCGAGTCCCAACAGCACATCAATCACTTCAAGGCTCGAGTAGGGCAACTAGAGGGTAACGTGGCCCATTTGGGACATCTTAGGAAAGCTGACCATCATGAAATAACCCAACTCAAGGCCCAAGTCGCCGAACTCCAAACCCAAGTGGTTGCACTTCAAAACAAGTTTAACGAACTGATGATGCAAATAGGACACTTAGGAGCGGAGCTGCTGGGCCTAGAGGCTGACATATTCCCTCCGAGCCCCTCGCGTGTTGGAACACCCACCCCCATTGACGTATCCAGCGACGAAGACGATCCCATCGAGGATGTACCTGTCTATACACTCTAGACTTAGAGATCCATACCGATGCACTATTACTATTTCTGTTTCGAATGCTTGTAACCCAAACAAAATTATTTCTTGAGTAATAAAAATACAAGCCTTTATTTCATATACAAGTATATTTAAATTATTCCATACATTTTATTAAATTCTTTAATTACCTTGATCAAATAAGAGAACAAGGCAATAATAAATAACCAACTTGTGTATCTATAATAATGAGGCGATAACTGAAACAAAAATACACAAGTATTAATAAACAAACAACACACACACACACACACACACACACATATATATATAAGGACAATAATTAAACAAGGGTACCTCCAACCCCAAACTTTGAAGATCCTTAACCCTTAAAAAAAAAACGAACAGGATACTGTAAAAAAAACAAAATTCCTTACAAGCAGTTATTTATTTAACATATATCCATTTAAAATTCTTCCCTGTAAACTTTATCACATTATTTCACCTAATTTCCTTGAAGCGGCTTAGTCCTACAACGATGCAAGTATTGTTGGGCAACCCACATACATAGATGCGATAAGAAGGTAACAGTAAATCCAGAACATCTCGAACCATAAACTAGGCTGAACAATTAAACCATGTTTCTATACAGCAACAAACAACTAACACAAGTCAAACACGTAACTAGGCAATAACACAACGGAAATGTAAATTATGAATCCCAGTCAGCAGAAACATCCTCATAAGGAGGAAACCAGACAAAATACGTCTTATGCGAAACCTAAATGAAAACGTAAATACGAAAGAAAACATCACTGATCGGGAGGCGGGAATTGCCGACGCATGTAGTGGTCCATCTGCCGCACATAGGCATACATGTCGGACATAGTGGCTTGCTGCTGAGCCTGCCTCGAAGCGAATGAGTCCATACGGGTCTGGTAGAAATCCAATCTAGCGTCTAAGGCGTCATAACGGGCCTGCCCAGCTGCAAACCCGGCATCCATACCGATCCGCATCTTCTGCATCATCTGCAGCATCTGAGCCATCTCCTGGCCCTGAGGCGCCACTGCAGGAGATGGAACTACTGGAGGAGGGGGTGACTGCTCCGGTGGTACGACTAGGATCAAGCCGCCATCATCAGGCTGCGGGCGAAGTACAGCCCGGGGAACTCCACGACGTAAGGCGCTACACCGGGCAGCGTAAGTCGGGATACGGTAGCAACTGCCCGCTACTAGATCGTACGGATCTGTCTCCGGTGTCGTGCGAATCCCCTGCGCCGCGCACAAGCCACAAATGAGGTGAATATGGGTAATCACCCTACTCCCTCGTCCTCTCCGCATACCCCTCAAGTTGTCCTCAATATAAGCTCCCACATTCACCCTACCGCCTCGCGCGATAAAGCAAATGGTGTCATAGACGTGATCCAGGACGATAAGGCTCCGGGTAATCGGCCGGACGCGCCCTAACCATATCTGGGTGAGCTCTCACCAAGGGGAGTCCATCATCGTCAAACGCAACTCATGATCGTGCTCGAGCTGAGGAGGCACCACGGTGCATAAGACATCCCACGCAGGAGCAAGAATACGGCCCTCAGGCTGTGGGCGGAATGCGCCATCGTCAGGCAAGCCAAAATAGACATTGATCGCCCGAGCACTGAAGTCGAGATAGCGACCACGAACCCATACCCGAGATAGGTCGTCACCCTCCCCAAGACCGCCAATGTTGGCGATAACCTCCATAGCCAGATAACCGGAGGCAACGCCCTCGGGATGACGTGCAAGTCCAGTCCACTGCAAGTACTCCAAGACCGCATTGACCCTGTCATCGCCCAAATGATCAGGATATATGCCTCTCTCGGGGACATAAGCCCTGTTTCGACGAAGCTCGTCGAAATAAAAGTCCTGGGCGGCCCTCGTCAGGGAGACCCCTGAGTCTTGGGCCCCGCTGCTCCTCGTCCTCCTCTGACTCGCTCTCATCAAAATCAGGCATCGCCGGAGCGGCAGTGCTGGGGCCAGCCTCATCAGTAACCCGTCTCCTGGTCCTCGGAGGACACATGAGAGACGCCAAAACAACCCACAAAAAGAGCAACATCCTGCAAATCATCCAATACCAATTATAAGACTAAATTCCACACAAAACTCAAGCAGAAATACGTAAGGGACATCAATATTGACTTCCAACGTGAATATGCCATAAGAACATCAAATCCTATCGTTCGCTAAGACAAACCGGAAGGTAATCTGGACAAAGGATATGCTCAAACTAATTCCAAGACCTTTGTGGCATTTCGTCGAACACGTTATGTGCGCAATAAACCAAAACCTAAGTTACTAACAAACACACGGAAGTTGCCCACAAAACGAAACAATCGCTCAAATAACAACACATCATTTCCTTACGGCACCAAACAACAAAGAAATGAGCTAATAATCACACCCCAATAACAACCAAAAATCAAAAACTCCATAGTCTTCATAAAGATTTAAATCCAACAAGAATTCGCCAAAAACATAAACACAGTGTGACATAAATACAAGTAAGGCAACAAGAGTAACATCAATTATCACATATGATTGTTAATTTGCACAAATCAAGCCTAAAAATAACAAACCCCCAATTTTTGTACATAAACCCTAATTCCTAAATCTCTTCACGAATCAAGTCATTCAAAGCATAAAAATTGAAATTGATAACTAAAAGTAGTAGGTGCATACCTTACAAATCAAAATCGAAGACGACATCGGGAGAATTTGGGGATAAGAGGGCGAATTTGAGAGAAAATGTGAAGTGGTCTCGAATGGGAAATGGGGGAAGTGGCTCGCGGGGAGCGCGAGCCCTATTTTCTTCGAACAGATGCGACTGCACGGTCGCCGCGCGTTGAAGCCTCATACCGCGCGGGCACCGTGCGGGTCACGGAGGAAGTTTTATTTTTTTCGATTTTGCTTAATCTCTTTTACTTTACACCACTCACTTAACCCGAGCATACATTGATAGTGAGGTATGACGACATGGGGTATCACCCGACATCATTCCTGACAAAGACAGTAGAATTTCCTCGCATTTTCTTTTTGCAAGGCTACAGAAAACCCTCGGGACACAAAAAAAAAAAAAAAACATATGGACCATATGAAACCCTGGAAAGAGTGGGGAATCACTTATTGACTAGCGTTGCCACCACAATTTGCTCACAATGTATTCCACGTCTCCCAATTTAAGAAGTATGTGCACGATCCGACCCATGTGCTCCAACCGGAAGAAATTTAATTTGAGGAATACTAGAGTTACGAGGAAGTTCCGGTGCGAGTACTTGACACGAAGGAGAGAGTAACGAGGAATAAGACCGTGAGAATGGTCAAGGTCCTTTGGTCCAACCACGAGACGGAGACGACAACATGGGAATTGGAAGCCGACATGAAACAACGTTACCCTACCCTCTTCCAAGATGAACCGGCCACAATTATGGGGACATAACTGTATTCTTAAGGGGGGGAGGATGTAACACTCGAGAAAAACAAATTCAAATTGTTTTGAACTAAGTCATGACTTGATCCCTTCACAGGGTACGTAGGCAGCTTGGAACTAAATTCTAAGTTCAGTCACAAATTAAATCACAAAATAAATCACAAGATCAATCACCAAAACGTTAGGAGGAATTGGAACTAATTTAACTAGACTAATTAGGGCACGGAAATGTTACGAGCATTAAGCCCGAACTCGCAACAAGTTTAAGGTAAAGATTTCGAACCGGAAACGACCCGAGGAGTCGAGCTAACACGTAGAGGGTAGAAAACCGATAGAGAAAAGAAGAAAAGACCCGACGAACCACGCGGACCGCCGAACCGGCCGGTCTGGCCGGCCCGTGCACGCCGCGTGGCCACCGCGCGGAAGGAGGAGACGCGTCCCCAGGACTGGTCGCGCGTGCTCCGTGCGGGCAAAGCTATACGTGCGCGTCACCACCGCGCCAGAGGTGCAGAAGGTGTAAACTTTCCTTCCATGGCGATTTTCTTGCCAAAATTAACATTCCCTTCGATGGTAAACGGATCCCAGCCTTGGGAAAGGCTTAAGAACAGATAGGGACGCCCCCTACCCCTTTAGTTTCAGAAAACAAGCCATAAACTCTCTTATTTTTCCTCTCCAAGTCAAAATGTCTTCGACTCCACTTTCCGGCGAGTATTCCGGCGACGACGAGGCAAACGGCACGAAGCCTCTACCCTCTAGAACCTTGGTAAGTAGTATTACAGTGTTTAAGTCGTCCATAAGTTTTAAAAACTCGAAATCTAACCATCTTCCTTTTTTGCTACGATTTCAAGTCGGGGAACGAACAAAAAGCGATTGGAGAAGTTAGCCATTCGTCGCGACCTTAGGACATCCGGAAATCCCTTCCAACGACCCTACTCTCTAACTAAGTAAGTTAAGACCTTACTCTTCAATTTTTTGTGGTTTATTGTCGTTTAAAACTTAAGATCTAGACAGGTAACAAAAATCGGTTTTCAAAAACCCTATTTTCGTCCAATTTTATAAACTCGCCTAAAACTCGACCTTCGGGAATTCAAACCAAAAACTTTTCAATATAGATTTTGTTCATAAGACTTTAATCTATCTTGTGTCAAAATTTCAGCCATTGACATAAAGATTTACTATCCCAAATCGCGCCGTAAAATCTCTGTGACAAAACCGAACATTTGAAATCTGGACAGATTATTTGACTCGAATTGATGCATATTTTTCACCCATTTTTAGATCGATTCAACTTTGCATTTCTCAACAAAAGTTGTATATAATTGCGTCTAGATTATGCATATAAAATTTCATGAATTTTGGAGTTAATTTGATATGTCAAACGGACGATTTTCAGAAACTGTTCTAAACCAACCTTTGAGTCCGCGCGTGTGCAGCGTGTTGTGGTCGACTTTTGAACATTTAAATTCATTATTTCCCAAATCTTAAAACATGAAAGTTGTTCATTAAGGTGTTGTGTACATCCTGTAAAAATTTCGGACAAATTGGCTTTGAAATGAAATTTTAATCGGCATCGCACGAAACTGTGTTGGAATTAGTCTTTTGGACAGAAATCATCTTTTGCAAAGAACTCGATATTTGACTCACTTCGAAACCTTATTTCCAAAAACTTAAAGCATGAAAGTTGTTCGTATGTGTGTTTTTGATATACTGTGTAAATTTCAGAATTTTCGGCTTAAAGATGAATTTTTAATTAAGAAAGGCGTAAACTGCGTCGAATCGGATTTTTCGAACTTGAGAAAACTCGAACTACGAAACGCGATATCGAATATTTTGGTAACATTGAAATACGAACTTTTGAAAAATCCTGTTCACTAGTCTGAGCCGATCTTCATGCTATCATTATCTTTGAGACTGCCTCGTTAGTGGTCTCCTTACTATCTGAGATTGCCTCGTTAGTGATCTCGCGCGCTGTGTTATTTGGATCGCCTCGTTAGTGGTCCTACTATCTTTGAGACTGCCTCGTTAGTGGTCCTACGTTTGAGATTGCCTCGTTAGTGATCTCCCGGTATGGTGTCCTTTTCTTAGTTTGCGGGATAAAATATAAAAGACTTGTGTGAGAGTTTAATTATGCTTAAATCTTATTTACCATGTTTTCAAATTATGCTTCTAAATTACGTTCTTAAATTATGCTTTTAAATTACGCTTTAAATTTTAGTCCTTTAGACTCTCCCGAAGGAGAGGATTTGTTGTGAAAATTGATTTTGCAAAGGCGTACGACAACGTTAGTTGGGATGTGCTCTTTAATGTTTTAGCTGCAATGGGATTCAGTGAAAGCTGGATAAGGTGGATGAAGGAGTGCGTGACGTCGGCCACCGCAGCAGTCTTAATTAACGGTTCACCCACTGAATATTTTAATATGCATAAAGGTTTACGACAGGGCGATCCGCTATCGCCGTACCTTTTTGTATTAGTCGCGGAAATTCTGAACAAATTGATCGAGAAGGCAGCGGCTATGGGGATTTATGTTGGTTTAAAGTCAGGTGAAGGAGGTCCGGTTGTAACGCATCTACAGTATGCAGACGATACGATCTTGTTCTGTGAAGGAACGATTGAGCAGGTACTGTTGATCAAAAGACTACTATGGTGTCTGACATTGGCTTCGGGACTACGGATTAATTTTAACAAGAGTAGGCTGTTTGGGATCAACTGCCCCACAGAATCAGTGAAGGAGGTGGCCGAGCTGCTTGGATGTGAGGTTGGAGTATGGCCAATGAAGTATCTAGGGCTGCCTATTGGAGGGAGAATCAACGAAGTGGACATCTGGAAACCTTGCTTGGACAGAGTGGAAAAAAGGTTATCGGGCTGGAAAGGTAGGCTTTTGTCTCAAGCCGGGCGACTTTGCCTTATAAAATCTGTCCTGGGGAGCCTCCCAGTATATTACCTTTCATTATTCAAGGTCCCGAAGGCTGTAGCAGAAAGGTTGGAAATGCTCAAAAGAAGATTTTTTTGGAACGAGTGGAATGAAAATAGGAGGTTGCATACGCTATGTTGGGAAAGAGTGTGCGGACATAAGGAAGAAGGAGGACTTCAAATCTGGAATACTCAACACTTCAATAAAGCGTTGTTAACAAAGTGGAGGTGGCGATTTGGGCAGGAACAGCTGTGGAAGGATGTTATAGTCGCCAAATATTATGGAAGGGAGGAATGTTTGGTGCCGGGACCTAAGGTTGGCCGAACAATGTGGGGCAATATTTGCAGCTCTTGGGAAACATTGGCAGGGGATGATCAGGCGTCGTTTAAAGTCCTAGTTGGAAATGGTGAAAAAACGAGATTTTGTCATGATGCATGGGTAGAGAGCGGGCGGTCATTGAAAGATTTATTCCCAAGATTGTATGTCCTGGCAAGCAACAAGAATGGGAAAGTGTCCGAATTTGGGAGGTGGGAGGGTACAAACTGGGAATGGAATATTGTTTGTAGAAGAACACTCTTTGAGTGGGAGCTGGAGGTGTGGAGGGATATGATGGATGTGTTGGAGTTATCAAAGCTTTGTCGATTACTACCGGACAGGGTGATATGGCTCAAAGAGAGGAATGGCGTTTTTTCCACGAAGTCATGTTGGCAACGAAGCACAGGGATCACTACAAATAATAAGTGCAGTTTATGGAATACAATGTGGAAGATCAAGGTACCGATGAAGGTTAGATTACTGGTTTGGAAAGTTATAAATAATGCTCTTCCAACAAAAGAAATTCTGGTGCACAGTGGATGTATACCAGGATCAGCTGTATTATGCCCCTTCTGCGAATTAGAAGCTGAGAATGTGGACCATCTTTTCTGCTTGTGCAACATATCCGGGAGGCTGTGGTACGAAGTAATTTCTTGGTTTGAAGCTAATTGGGTGTGTCCCGGTTCGGCTAAAGGAATGTTGGCTGCCTGGATAGGATATAATCCCAAGAGAAACCGAAGGGAGTTGTGGTTGGTGGCAGGCATGGCTGTTATATGGTTGATATGGAAATATAGGAATGGAAAAATATTTAAAGGACAGGATTTGAATTGAAGGAAGCTGTGGCTGAACTGAAATGGAGTGTCAGATGGTGGTGGAGTGTTGGTTACAGCAGGACGCACAGTTTCATGGGAAACTTAGACGTGAGCTTCCCTGCGGGCTTGGTGCAGCCATGGCAATATCGGCTTAAAACCCAAAGAAGAGGATTGGTGTGGGAACGACCATTGATGGGGTGGTAGAAGATAAATACCGACGGCTCGTCTTTGGGGAATCCCGGCCCGGCAGGCATTGGAGGGGTGATTAGGGATGAGGAGGGAGGGTTGATTTATTTATTTTCGGATTATATTGGTATCAAAGATTCCACTGAAGCTGAGATAACAACGATCCACAGGGTATGCTTGGCCCTTGTACGTGACCAAGGCTTCCCACTCCAACGTCTAGTGTTCGAGTGTGACTCAAGTAATGTGGTGGCTTGGCTTGCGGATCCTGGAAAGATTCCGTGGAGGTTCAGTAAGTGGCTGGGGCCAATCATGACAGCGATGAGATGCGCCGGAGAAGTCCAAGTGAAACATATATTGCGAGAACAGAACGATGTAGCTGACTACTGGGCAAAGAAGGGCGCGACAAAATCTGACAAAGTTGAGGTATGGTTTTGAACTAAATGGAGCTGAGGTGGGGTTGAGCTGATGGATGTGCATCGAATGATACCTCAAAGGCCTGATAGAAATGCAGTTGGCTGATAAATCTTAGGGTGTCAGCAGAAGGATGGGTGAGGTTCGTTTTGCAATTGGAGTGTTGATTAGTGCTCGGTTTAACGCACTGCCTACCTTTGTTGGTCTGTAGAAATAATGCTGGTATTGAGAAAGTTTGGAATGGTCTGTCGTAATCTGGTTTTCGTGTGAAAATACTTTTAAAAAAAGGGGGGAAAAAGGAAAAATATATAGTATACTTTTTATGCAGGTATCCAGGAAACGGGAGCGGGGAAGGTCATTTGGTGCTGCTACATTCAGGAAACTACGATGATTGTCGCTATCACATGAAAAGGATGCTGCTTACTCTGTCTGGTTACTATGGGACTACTGCTGCCTTCATGCCACAAATATTGCACGGAATGTTAAAGTTAAAACGGATGGAAGATGCCTTCTTGCTGAGAGTGACATTGCTATGACTGATGGAGAATTGATCTGCTACTGCAACCACCAAATGGAATCACCTTAAATATCACCCGGTGAGTTCCGAGCCACATGATCCTTAACGCATATTCGTATGGCGTTCACTAGATATGTTTGAATTTGCTTAAACATACATATCGATCTTGCTTTCACCTATGTCCAGTGTATAGAAATTGAAAAGGGTATTGGATTACATGATTAACATGATGGGCCTTGTCCTCCCTTACAATCTCCAATTTTCCTAACGAGCCATTTCAGAACCCAAACCCATCATCTTACACACCACCTCACTTCTTGTTCCACTAGTTGATATCATGCCACTTCCTCCTAACCTCCCAAATTCATCTGCTCTTGGGATAGTCAGGAACAGGCCACGATTCTCTGTATGGCATTTCCTGGTTATAGTTGTAGCTTTGGGATTGGGACGATTAAAGGGTAGGCCTGCATATGGGATGTAAGTGGGTGTGTCTCTATTAGTTGGCGACTATGGTCCAAATCTTGAAATGGAGTAGCAGAGTAGATGTCAGGATCTTTAATGAATGGTTTGAGGTTGTCCCCTGTTGGAAAAGAAAAGACAATATTTATAGAAACCGGAATAAGGATGTTTTCATAGAAAGATTAGAAGAAAAAAAAAGAGAAAAAAGAAGAAAGAAAAATAACAGAAAAAGGATGATGAGAACAGCTAGGGGGAAGCTTCGTATTAATGAACATTATACAAGTTTGTAGCTAGCAACGAGAGGATTTTTTGGCTTTCGGACTTGATACGTACATGGTTTTTGGAATTGGTTGCTGTATTGTTGAGTGGTGAGGAGTCCCCAATGGTTTCCGCTGGTGAGTTTGCAATGATCTGGTATATCTATTTGCTGAGAACATTCTTAAGTGACCTCTTTTTGATGGTTCCCTATCCCATCCTAACCTTTCTATTACCTTTGATTTTGGCCACTCATTATCCCGACCTATGTCCTTTAAAATTTCTATACACTGGAGTGGCGTGCTAAGCAGGGGAGATGTGATCGTTTCATGCAATTCTATGAGGTTGTCGCTGGATCCATCATTCCCACTGAGGTTCAATGAGATTGTCGTTGTTTTTCTGAGAGGCTGCTTCGTTTCGGCATGGCTGCTGTAATGGGGAAGATTTAAACTCCCTGGTTTCCTTCTTTGAAAAGAGTACACAAGCTGTAAGGGGCAAGACGACTTAGAAGTTGCTGCATTGCTGGCGGTTGCTGAACAGAATATCTATAATAAGGTTTCAGAGCTGCTGCCTGGGATTAGGATGCTGTGGCTGCATTACCACATCGACATACCATGAGTATTGCTGTAAACGGTAGAATGCCGTTGGTTCACCTATGTGGCTGTCGATCTTGTGGAGTGTATGGTAACTCTTGGTGGTTTCTTCTTGGGTGTCTAATTCAGGCGGTGATTATGGGGTTCAGAGGAATAGTTATCATTGAGAGGATCGCCTTTTTCACATTTCCATTGTATTTTGTTCTACACCAACATTTCGATTTCCATGGAATAAGATTATCTTCCCTCAAAAATAAAAATAAAATAATAGCTTAAAAATAATAGTTAAAAATATTCCGGGCTCTTTAAAATAATAGCTTTAAAATATTCCGGGCTCTGATACCAATTTGTAACACCCGGTTTTGGTATCCCAGGCCGGGATGCCACCGCCACACCTCCCAAGCAAGACACGACTTCATTCGAGCTCACTTGAGAGATGCAAGGCTAAAGGTATTTCAAAAATAATTTAAAAACAAGCCCATAGAATAATAATTTAAAAGTAATATTATATAATCCATGCATCATAAAATAATAGCAGCGGAAGTAAATCTTGGGCCAACATGGCCAAAACGCAAAGTCTAATAAAGTCCAAAAGGAAATGCGGCATAAAGGTAATGCAACATTATTCCCGCCCAATGCATGAAATGCTCATGCCACATCTTCGTACTCTGTAACAGAAAAATATAAAAACAACGTTTATCAGTATATAAAATACTGAGTAAATCAATCCCTAACGTAGCAATGAAGGGGTTTTAAAATTTAACAGTTTAAAAACACTTTTACTCATGCATATTTAAAAACTTATAATTCGCCCAAATAATAAACAAAAATTTAATTCGCATAATTCTAAAGGCACAGTTAAATTTAAAAATAATATAATTAAGACATGGGCATGAATTTAGAGCATAATTTAAATACATAAATAATAACGTAAATAAATAAATAATTTAAAAATATTAAGTCTTTTAATTCCCTTTACGCCACAATCGACCTTCTCATATTTCGCAAGTTTCTCACGATTGCAGAGCAATCTCAACAACATTTCGTTTAGCCGGTAATCCACCGGCCGCAGCCGTACCCGCCATACATAGTACCACTCCGGAGCCTTGGGAAACCCATACGGATACTCCCGAGAGTGTAGGCCCTATATATTTCGCCGTTTTGGCTCAATTTCTCATAACGGGTCACCATCGTCCATATAGGCACGAAGTGAATAGTTGGGGGGCTGTGATACCCGGGAAATTTGATTAAATTCGAGAACGAAAGAATTTAAATTTCCGAGAACCCATGGAGTTGAAAGTAAAGTAAGTAATTAAATTATTACACGGGAGTGTTACGAACATTAATCATAGGAATTACGATCCAGAAATGACCGAAAAGTCGAACCGAAAACGTAGAGGATAGAAACCCGACAGTGAAAAGAGGAAAAGACCCGACGGACCACACGAACCGCTGGAACAGGCCAAACCGGACGTCGCGCGTCCACCGCGCGAGAGGTCGACGCGTCCAAGGCTGAGCACGCTCGTACGTCGCGCGGGCAAAGCAATACGAGTGCGTCATCACCGCGCCAGAGGAGCAGGAGGTGTAAACTTTCCTTCCATGGCGATTTTCTTGCCAAAAATTCGATTCCTATCGATGGCAAGCCGATCACAGCCTGAGGAAAGGCTTATGAACGGGATAGGGACGTCCCCTTACCCATTCTTACAGAAAACACAACTTCTCCCTCATTCTTCCTCTCCAAGCCAAAAACCCTTCAAGTTCACTTTCCGGCAAGGATTCCGGCAAAGGCGAGACGATCGGGACGAAGCCTCTGCTTTCTAGGACTTTGGTAAGTTGTAGTATAGTTTTTAATTCGTCCATAGATCCCATAAACTCGAAATCTAACAGTCTATTCCTTGTTACGATTTCACGTCGGGGGCGAACAAGAAGAGATCGGAGAAGTTGGCCGTTTGTCGTGACCTTAGGACATTCGAAAAGCCCCTACAATGATCCCATTCTCTAAATAGGTAAGTCAAGACCTTACTCTACAATTTTTGTGTTTTCTTGTTGTTTAAAATACAAGAACTAAACTCGAAACTAAAATCGGATTTCAAAAACCCTCTTTCCGACCCATTTCAGTAATTCGACTAAAACCTTATCTTTGGGAATTCAAACCAAAAACTTTTCAACATAGATTTTGTTCATAAGACCGTAATCTACATTGTGTCAAAATTTCAGCCATTCCCATAAAGTTTTTATACCCCAAATCGCGACGTAAATTTTCTGTGTAAAAACCGAACGTTCGAAACCTTGACAGTTTTAATGGTCTAACTTGATGCATGTATTTCACCCATTTCTAGACCAAAACAAACTTCCATTTGTAAACAAGAGTTGTAGATATTTATGTCTAGATCATGCATACAAAATTTCATAAATTTTGGAGTTCATTTGATATGTTAAAACGGACGAATTTTAAAACTGTGTCGAACCGATTTTTGAAACCATGCGTTGACAGTGTGTTGAGGGCGATTTTTGAACACTTGACTCTCATTATTTCCGAAAACTTAAAACACGAAAGTTGTTCATTAACGTGTCTTCTACAATCTGTAAAAATTTCAGACCAATTGGACTTGAATTGAATTTTTAATCTGTGTTGGACTAAACTGTGTCGAATTGGCCTTTCTAGTAGAAAACCCTTCTTGTAATAAACTCGAATTTCGACCAACTTCGAAACTTATTTGGAGAAACTCGAAACATGAAAGTTGTTCGTAAAGGTGTTTTTAAGCTACTGGGTGAATTTTAGAATTTTTTTATTGTAAGATGAAATTTTAAATTAAAAGGGCGTAACCTGTGGCAAATTAGATTTTTCGAACTTGAGAAAAAAACTCGAACTATGAAATGCGATTTCGAATCTTTTTATACAACAAACATAAATTTTTGAAAAATCCCGTTCACTAGGCTGAGCCGATCTTCATACAATTATCTTTGAGACTACCTCGTTAGTGGTCTCCCTACTATCTGAGATTGCCTCGTTAGTGATCTCGCGCGCTGTGTTTATTAGGACTGCCTCGTTAGTGGTCCTACGATTATTGAGATTGCCTCGTTAGTGGTCTCCCTTTTATTTGGACTGCCTCGTTTGTGGTCCTACGATTTGAGATTGCCTCGTTAGTGATCTCCCTTGTGTGGTGTCCTCTTCTTAGTTAGTAGGATAATACTAAAAGACTTGTATGTGTATTTAATTAAGTTGTATTTATTTATCACGCTTTTAAATTACGCTTCTTAATTATGCCTTTAAATTTTGTATTCTATTCTCGTGTAATTAATTATGCTTTTCCGCTGCAAGTTAGATTATGAATTTTAAATATTTCCAATGAAGCATGAAATATCTATTTTTAATTAAACACATGTAACCCCTTAATTGTTTTGTTAGGAATTGACTTACTCGGTATATTTTTATACTGATAATTCCGTTGTTATTTTTCTTCTACAGAGTATGTCGAGTGATGCATGCCCATGCATTTCATGAACACTTTCATTTCCTGCATTTTTATACTGTCTAATCGGGCCTGTTAAATATGAGTTTTGACCATGTTGGTCGCGATTACTTTCCGCTGCATTACTTACTCTATTGCGTGCATGAATGATTGCTATCTCGTATTTTAAATTTAAGTATTATTATTCCAGACTCATTCTTTAAAATGTTTTAAATTCTTTCGAGTACCCATAGCCTTGCATCTCTTTAGCAAGCTCGAATTGACGTTTCTTGCTAGGGAGATGTGGCGGTGGCATCCCGGCCTGGTTACCAAATTCGGGGTGTTACGAGTTGGTATCAGAGCCCGGAATATTTTTTTAAGCTACTATTATTATTTTTAAACCATTATTTTTAAACTAGTATTATTTATAAACCATTACTTTTAAATCCATTATTATTTTTAAAACTATTATATTAAGCCCAAAGATATTTCTAGCTCAATATTTAATTATTATGTTAAGCCCAATACCCATGTTTTCTACCTTAGTCCAAATTATTATGTTGGCCCAATATAATGGCCCAAAACTTTTTTCCTTAATTTTGGATTATCCATGAGGATAAATTTATTTTTAAAACCCATGGATAAATAAACGCATGCATAAATTAAACTTTTAGTGGGGGGGATTGCATGTGCATATTACATATAGATTTAAATTCATGCATCTTGCTTGAAACATGTTCTAACTCTAACTTACCTTGTTGACATTAGATGGCCGAACCAAACGCGAACATGGCCAACCTTATGATGAAACTAATGAACGCCTACCTAGAATCACAACAACATATCAATCACTTCAAGGCTCGAGTAGGACAGTTAGAGGGTAACATGGCCCATCTGGGGCACCTTAGGGAAGCTGATCATCATGATATAACCCAACTCAAGGCCCAAGTCGTCGAACTTCAAACCCAAGTGGTTGCACTTTAAAACAAGAATAATGAATTAGAGATGCTAGTAGGGCACTTGGGGATGGAACTGACCCACCTAGCTGATGACGTATTCCCTCAGAGCCCTGAGTCCGTTGGGACATCTAGCCCGATCGACGTATCCAGCGACGAGGACGATCCCATCGAGGATGCACCTACGCATTCACTCTAGACTTAGAGATACATGCTGATGCACTATTATTTCTTTTTTTTTATTTGTCAGCACTACTATTCCCGTTATTATTTCTTGTAACCCAATAAAGTATCCTATTAAGCAATAAAATTACAAGCATTATTATTTTTATATATATTTAAATTATCCTTTACACTTTATTATAATTTTCTCAAATACCTTGAAGAGACTCAACCAAACAAAGGTACAAGTATTAATAAATAAACAATATATATATATATGTATATAATAAAGAGATAACAGTCAAACAAGGGAACCCTGAACCCTGAAAACCCTGAACCTTAGACCCTAGGGTCTCGAAAAAAAAACTGAACAGGTTACTGTTCACGAAAAAAAAAAACAAACACGAACGAAAACGAAGACAAAACAAGTATTAAACAACTCCCAACAATAACAACTAGTACACTAAACTCCAAACAATCTCTACTAACAGGTCCCAGTAGATTGATACCTGTTAATACTATCCTTTATTTAATGAATCACTTAACAATCATTACCTAATACTTCTCCAAGGAGATCTAAAACTCTTGTGTTTGTAACAGAATGGCACCAAGAGGGCGACCAAGAACCTTACCTACCACTCCCAACACCCACGACGCGCCAAGGCAACCCAATGAGCCGGTGCCTAACGTCGAAGCACCAAACCCAACAGGCCCGATACCCAATCCCGCGGATGAACGGATGAGGAATATAGAGGAGCTACTGGTCGCACTTGGCAACGCTTACATTGACCAAGGCAGAGCTGCGGCGGCACCTCCGCCGGAAGCAAGACTCAATTACTTGGCGTCGGTGAACCCCTACCGACCGCCCTACTACGTCGGTAAGGAAGACCCGGCTAAGCTTGAGGAGTGGTTAAGGACTTTTGACAAATTACTAAATGCGGTAAGATGCCCGGAGGGAGAAAAGGTTCACGTGGCTTCGTACTATCTTGGAGGCGAGGTCGATGACTGGTGGCAAGCTACCCAGGGAAAACTCCACGAAGACGACGAACCTTACTCATGGAATGAGTTTATGGTGTTACTCCGGGAGCGTTTCTACCCCATGAGTGCTAAGGCGGCGTTGTACGAAGAGTTTCTGTCCCTGAAGCAAGGGAAAAAATCTGTTCAAGAATACTATGCACGGTTTAAGGAGTTGGTGAGGTTCGCACCTAGGATGGTACCGACGGATGGGGAGAACGCAAAAACTTGAAGTGAGACTGAATTTATCAATTCGGTAAGTGATCACCGGAGTTAGCTATCCGGATCTGCAAGCTGTCTACGACCGTGCGGTAGCAGTCGCACGAGTACAACCGCTAAAGAGAAAGGCTGTTGGGGAATCCAGTCGAGGGTCACAAGAACCGGACAAAAGGAACCGAGACAACAATACTGGCAGAGTTACTGGTGGGGACAACATTCGGGGAGGACCAAACAGGGACTTTCAAAACAACACTGGTCAGAACTTCAACCAAGTAGGACGAGTGCCACTGTGTCCGAGGTGGGGCAGGACACATCTGGTGAGGAGATGCCCTCAGATGGGCAAATGTTTCCGATGCGGCCGTGTTGGCCATCGGAGGGAGGAATGTCGAACCTGACTTGAGAACATCACGAAAAGAGAAGATTTGGTCACTGGACCCGATAGGCCGTTCAACCAAGGGGGTAGGAATGGTAACAATCAGGGATACCGACCCCCTCAAAATCAAAACCAGCGCCCACCAAATCAAAATCAAAACCAGCGCCCGCCAAACCAGCAACAAATCCGAACCTGAATCAGAACCAACCGGCCAATCAAGGGAGGCCAATGGGAAGGTTGAACGTGATCAACCAGGCTGATGTACCCGCACAGGGTGATGTGATGGCAGGTACATTTCATGTCTTAAGCACTCCATTTAGAGTTTTATTTGATTCCGGAGCTAGTTGTTCGATTATATCTTCGAGAGTTATATCTAAACTCTATCTACCTAAGTGCGAGACGATTAGCTTAGGAATTCAACTACCTTCTGGAGAAGTAATAGCATGCTCTAAGCGTTACAACGGAATTCCTATAGTGATCAAGAACGTGGAATTCTTCGCGAACTTGGTAGAATTCAACGTTAGAGACTTTGACGTCATACTAGGGATGGATTGGTTAACCCGATATAAGGCCTTGATCGAATGCCAAAAGCAAAAGATCACGCTGTCAAAGAGTAGAGGGAAGAGAGTTATCTTTTACTCTCAGCCCCCTAAGAAGTCTAACAGGATAGTTAACGCCCTCAAGTTATGTAGCTTAATGCGTAAAGGTTACGCGTTATATGCATGCTACGTTCATAACCTTGAGGCTGAAGGAGTCAAGGTAGACAACATTCCGGTGGTGAGATAATACCCGGATGTGTTTCCTGAAGATGTTCCCGGCATGCCACCTGAGAGAGATTTTGAATTCACCATAGATCTCATCCCGGGAACGGAACCCGTCTCAAAAGCTCCTTACCGCATAGCGCCACTGGAAATGAAGTAACTAAAGGAGCAACTCGAGGAGTTGTTGGAAAAGGGATACATAAGGCCGAGCACGACTCCATGGGGAGCACCGGTTATTTGTTAAGAAGAAAGACAGAGGCTTACGACTATGCATTGATTATAGAGGACTTAATCAGGTCACCGTCAAGAACAAGTACCTACCCATGATCGAGGATTTATTCGACCAACTGAAGGGAGCTTCAGTATTCTCAAAGATCGACCTGCGATCTGGATATCACCAATTGAGGATCGCCGAGAAGGATATTCCAAAGACGGCATTCAGAACTCGCTACGGGCACTATGAGTTCACGATGTTATCATTCGGGCTAACAAACGCCCCAACAATGTTCATGAATATCATGAACAATGTATTTTGAGAATTATTAGATCAATGCGTAGTGGTGTTCATAGATGACATCCTGATCTGCTCGAAAGGCGAGGAAGAACATTCCGAGCACTTGCACAAAGTGTTAGGGATCTTGCGAACAAATCAGTTGTATGGCAAGATGTCCAAATGCGACTTTTGGTTAAAAGAAGTGGCATTTCTTGGGCATATAGTATCCGCCAACGGAGTGGCAGTAGATCCGGCAAAGATCTCGGCAGTGACCGAGTGGGTACCGCCGAAGAATCCAACAGAGATAAGGAGTTTCCTTGGACTGGCAGGATACTATAGGCGATTCGTGAAGGACTTCTCGAGAATCGGACGACCCTTAACTCAAATGCTGAAGAAAGGAGCAAATTACGAGTGGACGAGTGAGTGTGAATCCGTGTTTCAAGATCTGAAGAAATGACTTACCACAGCGCCAGTATTGGCGTTACCATCGGAGAATGGTGACTTCGAGGTATATAGCGACGCTTCGAAAGAAGGATTGGGGTGCGTTCTGATGCAAGATCAAAGGTAGCGTACGCATCGCGTCAACTAAAACCACACGAGGAGAACTACCCGACACACGACTTAGAACTGGCCGCAGTCGTGTTCGCCTTAAAAATATGGAGACATTATCTCTATGGGCGAAAGTGTCGGATGTTCACCGACCATAAGAGCCTCAAGTATATATTCACGCAAAAAGAGCTGAATCTGAGGCAAAGAAGATGGTTGAAGCTGATAAAGGATTATGACTTAGAGATCGCTTATCACAAAGGAAAAGCCAACGTCGTAGCTGATGCCTTAAGGCGAAAGACTCAACACGTGGCGAATTCACTTTTGATACCGGCCGAGTTGTACAGAGACTTGGCAAAATTGAGTCTAGAGTTGGTGTATTCTGGCACAGTAAACGAAGTTGTCAACGCGATGGTAATGGGACCTACCATATTCGATGAAATACGACTCGCCCAACCGGATGACTGAAACTTTTGACAATTTCCCACACGAGTATTTTCGAAATGATAAGACCCCGGTCTTGATTTTTATTTAATTGAAATTCATTTATGATTGCGGAGTTGGGATTAGGGATATATTTATAGGTTGTCACGTTTTTATTACTCGTGTTAAGAAACTGTGGCCCGAAAGCGCACGGTGTCAAAAATTGCAGTAATTTATAGTAAGACCGGATCGTTCACTGGAGGATGTACGATAGAAGCAGGGCCCACGTCGTTTTACTAGATTTTCCATTCGTATTGCTCCAATTGGTTTGAAAAAGGATTAACATCTACTAACTGAATTTAAACTAGACTACAAAAGCGTTTAAATCTATTCTACAAAGCAAATAAGTCTATTCTAAAAAGCGGGTAAAGTTATTCTAAAAAATGCGATAAATACTATCTATGGAAGCAGTGAAAATTTACACTATGCTAGCTATGAAGCTGAATCACAATGCAGACAGAAGGGACAGGAAGAAAAGAATAACAGTTGGACAAGATTTAGATAAGCCAGTATTTAAACTTCCATTTTTATACACAGATCTTTGTTTGGGATAATCCTATCAGATAGCTAATTCTCATGCTCTCAGTACAGCGTTCCCTTTAACAGACAGGTACTTACAGCGTGAGTTTACATGTTCTTAAGACCGCAAATTCTAAGATACCACAGATTTGTAACTGCCCCGGCCAGGGTATGTTATTTCATCTGTGGTGGTTGAGCAACACCTGACAAATCATTTATTGAAAAGCCAAGTACTACTATCATTCTCCCATGTCACACCCAAAGATTCTAATCAAGCATGAACTATCCCTTAACTATCAATCCTAGTAACAGTTACACAACGCTCAATACAACCGAGTGACCTCTAACGAAAGCATTTAAAGAAAGCAGTAAAGAAAGCAGTAGAGAAAGCATTTAAAACCTATCACTCGGAGGTTTTGAAGGTCTGACCCTAGTAGTAAAAGACAGCTCCCCATCAGGATGATGGAGTATGGATCAAGAATTCCCAGCTCTTGGTGAACCACTCATGTGTTCACTTCCTTCCGGGTGGTTATGAGATACAAACTAATGGAACGAACTCAGGACTCAAAAATAGGCTTTGGCAGAAGAGGATAGCAGTTGAAAGAAAACTCAACCCTATCTTAGAAAATAACCAAGGCCTGGATGTTGCTCCTCTGAGATTATTTACTACATTGTATTTGAATCCAAGAGGACCCCATCTCGGTGTAATATCTAATTTCAGATTTCCAACAATCAGCAATTTTGGAAAATAATGAATCTGAAAATCATTCCCTAAACAGGCACTAGATTCTCAATTAAAACACAGATCCTTTCTGTCTAGATGAGACCTAATCACTGACTCTGCTTCTAATTTCCCAAAATCAACCCTTGATAGAATATGAATTAGTCATAACCGAAGAATTTATCCCTTACTCAGATCCGGATTTTATAAAGGAGTTTTTATCGGAAATTTAATATGCTATATCTGTTTTAAATCTATGCTTCTATTGTCCAAGGGAAGGATCCCAAAATATTTTAGACCACAATAATACATAATATTATCATGCATAAGGATATATGGAAGTGTAAAATTAATTGACCCAAAATATAGATGCGGGTCTAGACAGAAGATGAAACACAGATATGAAGTGGTCAGGGGGACCAAAAGTAATGGCAGAATAATCGGGTGGACTGTAAACATCTACTATCCAATTTCCCCATTACTCGGATGGAGCGAATTTAGACAGGTTAAACCCTAAAATGGCAGTGTCGCTACCAGTTGGGCCCCTACTGTCTGTGAATTCAGATAAAAAACCTACATGCTTCCTCTCTGCAATACTTATCAGCTAATGTTGACAGACATTAGCAGAGTTTTATTACAGATTGGAATTTGGGTTTGGAAATTAAGATAAATAAAATAAAACTGTATCCGGATGGGAATCAGTTGAGCAGCTATTATAATCCCGAATGGACGAACTGCCAAGGCTTCCACTGACTGCCATCCAGACCATGCAAAATAACACTTAGTAACTAATACCCAGAATACGAGCTAGTTATCCGTGAGGGAATACCCGCCAACATTAGTCTGATGTATTCTTTACTAATCGTTACACACAATACGCAAAAGACAAAATAGAATGAAATAAAGAGAAGAGCTTGCATGAGAGACATTGGTTTCTCATGCAAGGTTATGGAATCAATCCATAATTGATGGCTTAAATAATCCCTCCTACCATAATTAATTACAGTCCGGATTATCTGTTTAAGGGATCATGATTTTGTTTATAGAAAAATGTTTTAATGACAGTTGAACAAAGGTCCTTTAATCACAACAATTAGTGATTTAATTATTGCTAATCAGAATCATCAATCATTAATGACTAGAGGGTTCAATTAATTAACAGATGGGAAATGGAGAATCAAAATTTTGGCAGCATAACGCCTTATATTGCAATTCTAGGGTATTACATCTTAATTCGTGGGATTCAGATGTGAGTTCTTGCAATATAATGGAGGGTAGAAGATCAGACTTTTAGGATTAAATAGAGAAGAGGATTCTGTCGAGATACCATAAATTGTGTCACGAGCCTAGACCCGCGACATGGGTGCCTTGACAGGTTTACAGAAATTTGGGCAGAGTTTCACCTTGTGTCGCTAAACAAGAGTTGTGGCGCGGACCGTGGGTCCGCGACAGGAGTTTAGCGACACAAGATTGCTCTGGAAATTTCTAAGTGTTTTGGTCCCCAATCGCTAGTCTGGAATTGTGTCGCGGAGCATGGCTACGCGACAGGATGTCTAGCGACTGGGGTTTCAAGAATAACACAAGGCATAATTTCCTGTCTCGGAATAAAAGTTGAGTCGCGGACCATGGGTCCGCAACTGGGGTGTTCCGCGACAGGAGTCATGCAGAGGATAATAACAAGAATTTGGTTCCTGGTCGCTAAGCAAGGTTGAGTCGAGGACCGCGGGTCTGCGACAGGGTGTTTAGCGACCAAGGGTTTTCGAATATGAAGACAAGTGTCCTTAGACATCCATGTCGCGGAACAGCCTCCTGTCGATAAGTGTGGCTTAGCGACAGGAGTCGGTTAGCGACATGGGTGGTTCAGGACCCAAGTCAGTAAAAGCAAAGTTGAACAGTAGCATGCAAACAGTGTGATCTTACCCTATTTCAGATCAAAAAGTGGTTCTAACCCAAAATAACCAAACAAAAATTTAAATCTACCTAGAACATGCTGGAACAGAATTAAATCTCCTCAAAACAGAATTTAAAATAAAGCAAAACCTAATCTAGGGTTGATCACATGTAAGCATGAAACATTATCCAAGAAAATAAGAACAGGAAGCATAAATAGAGGAACCAAAGGTCAAATGACCCATAAATGAAAAGGGAAACAGTAAATCCATGGGTTGTGAGACCCATTTCATGGTTTTGGGACACAACTTGGTGAATATTTTCCCATTTTATTAATGGGGTTTGTTAATACCCATCATTTGGGTATTACAAACCCTAAAACCAAACTTAATAACAAGAATGAAACTGTGAACAGTGGCTACCTATGCTACTTAAACCGAAAATAACATAAAAATAAACTAAACTAAGCTAAACTATGGCTCAAATTAAATAATACAAAAAATAAAAATAAACCTAAACTAAGAACTACCTAGAGAGAGTCTCCAAATTGTGTCTTCAAGGGAATGATTTTTTCTAACCCTGAGCTCATGGGGGTCACCTCATATTTATAGAAGTGGAGCCCTAGGCCCATGGGCTTGATCTGAGGCCCACTGTGTCTCAAGACATCACACACATCAAAACTTGTCGCGGAATCACCTTGTGTTGCGGGACAGGGCTGCATGTGGCAAGGCTTCTCGACTGGGTCTTGTGTCTCTATTGGTGCGTCTGTGTCGCTATCCATGTCCGTGTCGCTAATGCATGGACCGCGACCGGGGTTCCTCGACTGGGGCGTGGCTTGGCCTCCAAGGTGTTGGTGGCGCGGAGCCTTGGTCGTGTCGCGGAACCATGGTCCTCGACCGGGGTTCCTCGACTAGATGCTCCCAGACTGGTCTCTTCTTTGTGTTGCAAGCTGGGTCGCTAATACCTCCTGTGTCGCGGAACCATGGTCCTCGACCGGGGTTCCTCGACCGGATGGTCCCAGACTGAGCTGAATGGGCCAGATGGGCCGAAGTTGTTCTTTTTGTGGGCTTTTCTATCTTTTCCCATCTTTTTGTATTTTTGTGGGCTTGTTTATTCTTTTGCCCATCTTTTTGTTTCCTTTTTCTTTTCTTTTCTTTTTCTCATGTTTTTGGATTTTTCTAACATAAATATGTAATAAAATTACATATTTATGCATTTTTCATACCAGCTCAATATTTTTACGAATATGCATAAATCAGCCCAATTCAACTGCTTTCTTATTTATTATAAGACCGGAGTGCGATCAAATGCCCGTTTCAGACACGGAAATGGATTGAAAATAATGGTCATTTCTGGCCATTATCAACATCCTCACATTTAATACTAATCGTCCCCGAGCAGTCAGAGTCAATGTTCCTAAGAACACGGACTCTACATATTCAATTCATTTTCGTGGCTTCATAATTCACATTCTTTTTGGATTGGGATAAGACAATCAAAAACTACAAGTATTAAGTTCCCTTGATTGCAGTGTTTAATGAAATGATACTTGCTCACTATATCGGGCCTACAAATCAAACATTATTATCAATCCTTTATGAACATCATGTTTGAAAGATGCAAAGTTTAAAAATGAGAATTAAGGGATGACATGAGCATGTTTCATGAAATAGAGCCTCACATACAAGAGAATCGGAAAATTCACTCATTCTCAAATGGGGTTTAATTATGAACGCTCAAAATCAAATTTAATTAAATTATCCCATAAGCTTGCAATCAGACCAACTCGCCACCGGCTCATTTTCTCAAATCGAGATCATGAGGTCTTATTTAAGGGTTGTAATGGGGCATACGGTTGTATCATTAGGTAAGGAAGGGAATTATTGGGCTTGAAGTGGCAATAATTCATTTTATCTTAACTTGGCATATTTATTTAAAAATTTATGATCATCATTATTTTTCTCTTTCTTTTGCTTTTCTTTTGCATGACATTAGATTAAGTCTAATTTGCTTTGTCATTTGCAATTTATTTGTGTTGAATGGAATTCAACTCTCTTTTTTTTTTTTTGTCGGTTTATAGCATTACCGATTTATACATTTCTGATGATCACAAATCTAGTGCCTTGATAAAATTCATTCTTGCTCACTTGGGTTTGAATTTCTTGGTCTTTTTGTGAGGATAGGAATAATATAGAGGGCTTCAAAGAAAAATTAAGCTTATAGGCTCAAATTGGTTAATCCTAAAGGGAAAGTATTTTTGGTTTTGGATTTCAAACGAAGGCCAAAAATTTGGGTTTTTCTAGGTGCCTCGATCATATGCTCGATTTTGGGAATATGGCATGGTCTTGAATCGGTCCCAATTGCAAGTTCTAGTTTCCTTTAATCAAAATGATTCACACATCAAAGAAAATAAATGAGTAAAAGTGACTCATGGCTCAAATCTCACAAGGTTGGGTTGATTCATGTCATACAATATTCTCAAATTTAATCAGAGCTTAATTCTAACAATTTATTCAATCGAAATCTCTAACATGCAGATTTATTACCCAATAAGCTGATCGCATCATTAAATTTTTATAGCTCAAAACCTTAGGAATTCATTTCATGCATGTTCTCAATTATATTATCCCAATTTAAAAGTTTGAAAATTTAATCACAAGCCTAAATTCATCATGTGAATTTAGAGCATGTTTATGCATACTTTGCTGGTTATTTAATTTAAAGCAGTAAAGAGGCACTGCTGACATACGGAGCATGTCAACAACATATTTTTGGCCTGACAGTCACTTATTCATCTTGGACTGTCAGACATCTTTTCAAAGGAAGTAAATAAAGATTATTGCAGATCTCAATCTTGAGTTCAATTTGTGGAAAGCGATAAAGTACAATAATTTCAAGGGATTCCTATGCAGTTAGCGTAAACCTGCATGCAAAAAGAGGAAATCCCTTATATGATGCCTACAGCAGGGCTTGAAAAAGGACTAAAGCATACTAGGATTCATTTCTCCTTCCTCCTTTTCTCAGAACATGTATCTGAGCCAGTGGACGTAGCTGGTCAGATCACAGCGCAGGCACCAGCCGTTGTGGTCTCTCAGGGGTTCATGCATCCTTCTGCAGAAGACTCGGGGTGGTTGCCCTGCAAACAAGTAGGGGGCATGATTGTCTGCCATCCACGAGAGGGTGTTGGTAGACGTGTAATTCAGGACCTCTCGATCGGTCACCATTCTTTCTATCATTGCGATCCCCTGATTGACCTGGCCTTCATCTAGCTTGCTCATAAGCATCAGTCCACGGGTGAAGATTGACGCTTTATGATTGTCTTCGATGCCTGGCCGTAGCCATTCGCAGGCTTGCTCTTCATCCCCTTCTGTGAATGCTTGGAGTGCCGGAACAATTCGGAGGTTGAAGTTTCCAGCCTCAGTGCATGTGTTCAGAAATCTCTCTTTCTGCCTCCGTATCCTCCCCTGCCACTGCCTCACCCTAGCTCCAACTCGCATCGCTTGTAAACGATGGCGAGGTTTCCCGCGTTTCTAAGCTTCCGGCATGTTTCTTGAGCGGTGAACACTTCCCTGATCTCATCCTCTCCTATTCTGGAGAGGATTTCACCTAGGAGCTCTTCTGGCAGGTCCAGCAGATGGGTTCCTCCGGGCACTGGGTCTGGGATTGGAAGATTGCCCCTGAAAAGATAAGAAGTGATGAATCCAAATTTTTTATAGTTTCTCAAAAATTATTCAAGTTTAGAAACCAACATCCTCACATTTAGAGTTTTGCTCTAAATGTGAGATTATTAAGTTTCTGACTTGAATTTTAATTTAAAGCATGGGTAAAATAGATTTTTATGAAGAGATAGGGGTCATTAGGAACCTATATATTTTTAATGGGCCATCGGGCCCAAAAGTTTGATTTTTCACTATTATTAAACAAGTTCGAGAAACTTGTTGAAAATGGGATGAGATGGATGGAAGAAGTGGAATGCTCGAATTTGGAATGTGCAGTGGAGGCATGGCGCAATGGATTTGCTATTCCTGGACTGCCTGGACTGTCTTGGACAGTTAAAACATCCAAAAATTTGCAAACACTCTTTTTAATTTTAAAGGGTTGACTTGTTTTATTTAAGGAAAGTGGGATGTGAGTGGTCCCATTTTGAATTTTTGAAAGGGATAGCAGTTGGGTGACAAAAATACTGCTATTTACTCACACTATAGTTCCATTGGGAACAGAAGAACACAAGTCAATTATTAAATCTATTCACTCTTTTTGTCTTTTTCCAAAAGGTCACTTTTATTAAAAAGTGGAAGTTTCTCATTGGGTGTTTGTACTATGTTTCCATAAACAAACAAACATTTATTCCCCAAGAGATCCCTGACATGTAAGCAAGTATGCCAAAAGATCTTCCACCTTGAATGCCTCAAACCAACACTACAGAAACATTCTCTCAAAATCAAAAGCAAAATTAAACAAAAAAGAAAATCAAACACAAAACCCTAAACTCAAGAATAGAGAAACCAACAACATCATGGTGTTCAAAACAACACCCCAATGTTCATTAGTTTATTCTTTCAAGTTTTAAACTTCAAACATTTTGACTCATGACAGTTTTAAAACAGGTTGTTTAAAGATCCAAAAAGATCTCAAACAATGCTCAAAACCGAGAGCACTTAAAATCTCAAAAACTGAAAACAAGGGTGCACACACAAACCGCATTATGCTTTTCACAGATCAAAATAAAGATAAAAGAACAAGGAAAAATCGAGGGAGTTATGAACAGGGGGGAAAAAAATGGGGCTTCTACCCTGCCCTCCATGGTTCAGGTCGAGGTAGGGGTCCCAGATTTGGAAGGATCCTGTAGAATCGGTCCATAGTTTCCCCTTGAAAAAGGAGTGATTGAGTGCGAAGAACACGGTGGTGTTCGTTCGGTAGAGAGAAGAGGGGACAGGAGAAGATGAAAAGATGGAGGTTGGATGAAACTGACGTGAGTGCACGGAAAGGAGGTGAGGAGGGTGGGGGTATAAATACTAAAAACACTGGTCGCGGAAACCAGACCGTGTCGCGGAACAGGGTTCCTCGACCAGGGCATAGCGACATTACACGAGTCGCGGAATCTGAGTCCGGTCGCGGAGCCATGGTCTGCGACAGGAGTTTCGCGACCGAGTTCTGGCAGGGAAAAGTCAACGGGAGATGGTGTCACGGAATGGAGAGCTGGTCGCGGACCCATGGACCGCGACAGATGTTCCGCGACATCAAAAGGGGAATAAGTGCGACTGTAGCGCGGGACCAGGCCTGGTCGCGGAGCATTGCTTCGCGACACAGTGGTGGGTTCCGCGACACGAATTTTGAATTTTCAAATTTTTCGCGAACTGGGCCCGAGTGTGATGTTGGGCTTGAATTCATTTTATTTGATTTGAGCCTGAATAAATTTAGTCCAAATAAATTCAAAATTTTGGGCTGAAATTAAAGAAGGATCCACTTGCACAATTTAAGTTGGATTAATTCCATTTGTTTGCAAAAATTATTCCGGATTTAAGTTGCTTCAAATTCCGGAAATATTTTCTTAAACTTGTGGAATTAATCCAACCAAGAACCTGGTTTTCCGTGTTACTTTTCTGCTCCTCTTTTTGATGGTTCCGAACTTTCTGCAAGACAGATAAACAAAACGCATTAGATTTTCTCCAAATATCAACATCCTTACATTTAGAGTCTTAGTACTCTAAATGTTTAATTGATTTTTGGGTACTTTCTTGTTATGAGAATATTATACTATAAGATTATATATATATTATAAACTGAAATTTTTGTTTTCAATGCTGTTTCTTATTGGGTGTAAGCCGGGTCTGCCACTGCTTGGCTTTCTTTCTCCGGATCAAACTGTCCGAGGTACTCATTTAACCGATGTCCATTCACCACTATGTTGCCCTTGTCAGTTCGGATCCTGACGGCTCCATTTTCGAACACTTCTAGCACTTCATGTGGTCCTTCCCATCTGGATTTAAGCTTCCCAGGGAACAGCTTCAACCTAGAATTGAACAATAATACACTTTGACCAACATAAAAATGCTTAGGCTTAATCTTGCGATCGTGCAACTTCTGGGTCCGCTCCTTATAAATTCGAGAGCTTTCATAAGCTAGCGCTCGTATTTCCTCAATTTCATTGAGGTCCAACATGCGTTTGCTCTGAGCAACTTTCGGATCAAAGTTAAGCGTTTTAACGGCCCAATAAGCTTTATGCTCTAACTCTACAGGCAAATGACAGGGTTTTCCGAAGACAAGTCTGTAAGGGGACATCCCAATGGGAGTCTTATAAGCTGTACGGTATGCCCATAGAGCATCATTGAGCTTACGTGCCCAATCCTTACGGGTTATCCCGACAGTGGCTTCGAGTATGTGTTTGATTTCGCGATTGGATACTTCGACTTGACCACTAGTCTGGGGGTGATAAGGCGTGCCTATCTTATGGAGGATTCCATTTTTACTCATTAAAGTTTCAAAAGCTTTATTAATAAAGTGTGTTCCTCCATCAGAAATCACCACCCTAGGTATGCCAAATCTACTAAAAATGTTGTTCTTGAGGAACTTGATGACTTGGCTACCATCATTGGTCGGTAATGCGACAGCCTCGACCCACTTGGACACGTAATCGACAGCTACCAAGATATAGTAGTTTCCACCAGATGGTGGGAACGGTCCCATGAAGTCAATGCCCCATACATCGAAGATCTCAAGTGTGAGAATTCCCTTTTGAGGCATCTCATCCCTCTTGGAGAGGTTTCCTAATCTTTGGCATTTGTCGAAACCTTTCACAAATGTCCTGCAATCCTCATAGATGTGAGGCCAATAAAATCCACATTCGAGGACCTTGTGGGCCGTTCGAGCGGGACCATGGTGACCTCCATATTCTGATTCATGGCATTTTCTGACAATTTGATAGGCTTCATGCTCGGTCACACATCGCCTGATTATTGAATCGGCGCAGTGTTTGAAGAGATAAGGTTCTTCCCAGAAGTAGTTTAATACATCTCGGTTGAACTTATTCTTCTGATGATAGTTCGAAAACTGTGGGGTTATTCCGCACGCGAAGAAGTTAGCGATGTCGGAAAACCATGGACAAGCTTGATTATGCAGATGCAATGTGAACAACTGTTCGTCCGGAAACTCTTCATTGACGGCTTTTTCCTTTTTATCATTATCTAATCGAGATAAATGGTCAGCAGCACCATTATCTCGACCTCGCCTATCTTTTATTATGATATCGAATTCTTGCAACAGAAGTACCCACCTGATTAATCGAGGTTTTGCATCTTGTTTGCTAAACAAGTATCTCAATGCAGTGTGATCAGTGTACACTATGGTCTTCGTACCTATAAGATACTGTCTGAATTTATCAAACGCGAAGATTACAGCATACATCTCTTTCTCCGTTGTGGTGTAGTTAATTTGGGCTTCATTCAGGGCATGAGTTGCGTAATGAATTACGCAGTGTCTCCCATCCTTATGTTGTCCATGAACTGCGCCTACGGCGAGACCACTAGTATCGCACATTACCTCGAAAGGTATTGACCAATCGCGTGGTTGCACTATCGGTGCAGAAACCAACATCTTCTTAGGCGTGTCAAAGGCTTGGACACACGCTTCATTTATTAAGAAGGGATTTTCTTTACAAAGCAGATTAGTGAGCGGCTTGGCAATTTTAGAGAAATCCTTAATGAATCTCCGGTAAAAACCGGCATGCCCTAAGAAGCTCCTAACTGATTTGATCGAGTTAGGGAGAGGGAGATTGGAAATGATGGAAACTTTGGCTGGATCAACTTCGATACCTGCACGAGAAATGCGATGACCTAACACTATGCCCTCAGTGACCATAAAATGGCACTTCTCCCAATTTAAAACCAGGTTAGTGTCCTCACACCTCTTTAAAATCTTAGCAAGATTAGTCAAACATTCATCAAACGTATCTCCATATACAGAGAAGTCATCCATGAAGACCTCAATGCATTTTTCGATAAATTCAGAGAATATAGACATCATGCATCTTTGAAAAGTAGCAGGTGCTTCGCAAAGACCAAATGGCATGCGCCTGTAGGCAAAAGTGCCATAAGGGCAAGTAAAAGTAGTTTTCTCATGGTCTTCGCTTGGAATAACAATGTGATTATACCCAGAATAACCATCCAAAAAGCAATAAAATTCTCTCCCTGCCAACCTCTCAAGCATTTGATCAATAAATGGCAATGGGAAATGGTCCTTGCGGGTAGCCTCATTCAGTTTCCGGTAGTCGATGCAAACTCTCCATCCGGTCACTAGCCTGGTTGCGACCTCTTCTCCTTGCTCATTCTTGGTTATGCACATCCTTCCTCGTTTTGGCACGACCTGCACTGGGCTAACCCATTTGCTGTCAGAAATAGGATAGATTATACCAGCATCTAAGAGCTTGATAACCTCCTTTCTTACCACTTCTTACATGAGGGGGTTCAAACGCCTCTGAGGCTGACGGGAGGGTTTATACTCTTCTTCCATTAAAATCCTGTGCATGCAAATAGAAGGGCTTATTCCTTTTATATCAGAAATGGTCCAACCTATTGCATGTACATGTTTCTTAAGAACGACCACCAGAGCATTTTCTTGCTCTTGGGAGAGCTTAGCCGAAACAATCACAGGTAATTTTTTATGTTCTGCGAGGAACGCGTACTTGAGATGATCGGGTAATGTTTTAAGTTCAAGATCTGGTGGCCATTCAACGGAAGGGAGTAATTTGCGAGAATTGGGTAGTGGGAGATCAGATTTACCTTCGGGACCCTGCATCAGTACAGGATCCTCTTCTTCCTCTTCGGTGCCATCATTCCCTTGTGCAGTGAAATCAGCACCGTCATATGCTTCAAGGTCCCCGGACTCGGGATCCTCAAATTGGATGGCGCTGCACGGTTCCTTTGGCTCAGCACCAGCAGGCTTCAGTACCTGCTTTGAAGGTTCATACAGCATCATTTCATCATTGTTTCCAGAGTCTAGCTCTTTCCTAACTATTATATCATCGAAAGAAAAACAAGAACTGTCGTTCGGGAATTTCTGCAGTTGCTCCATGTCGAAGATGACTTCATCCCCATCAACGCGGAGTGTCACCCTTCCGGACTTAGCATCAATCAGTGCTCCGCCTGTGGCCAAGAACGGCCTGCCTAAGATGAGAGGCATGTCGGAGTCCTCCTCGATGTCCAGAATGATGAAATCTACTGGGAACGGAGTACTGCCTGCTTTGATTATCACATCTTTCAAGATCCCGATTGGCTTTGTAATTGACCTATCTGCGAGCTGGAGCCTCATTTTGACTGGTTCAACTACTCCAAGCTTAAGACGTTTAACCATGGTTAGTGGCATAACGTTAATGCTGGAGCCGAGGTCACATAGTCCTTTTTCCGGCGTTGTTCTGGCCAATCCGAATCGGCAATGTGTAGCATCCGGGATCCTCTTTCTTTTCCGGCAGCTTCTTCTGAATAATAGCACTGCAAGTGCTGTTGAGTACCACCAATTCGTCCTGCTCAACCTGTCTCTTTCCTGAAATCATTTCTTTCAAGAACTTAGCATAGACTAGCATTTCAGAGATCATTTCTATCAAAGGAATGGTAATCTCAACTTCCCGCAGTCTTTTCAGAAATTTTTCAAACTTCAGATCTTGTTGCTTATTTTTAAGTCTAGCCGGGTAAGGAACCCTAGGCATGAACTTGTTTTTGTTATCATGTTTTGGTGGCAGATGGTTAGAGGTTGTACCTTCACCATTACCGTTTTCTGTTTCTGCCATTCTTTTTGCAGCGTCAGTCTGCTGTTCGGCTTCCTTTTGTTCATCCATTGCTTCCTCATCAGCATTGTCAACAGGATCATCATCTTCCCCATGAGTGTTTCCAGCATCCGCTCCTTTTGGTCCAGCCAGTGTCTTCCCAGATTTCAAGGTTATTGCTTTGCATTGCGGGTTCTTTTCCGCAGTGCTTGGCAATGTCCCTTTATCCCTTTTCTGCATTTCATTAGCCATTTGAGTAACTTGGGTCTCCACATTTCTGATGGAAGCCTGCAGCTGAGTGTTAATCTCCTTCTGGCTAGTGATAAAATCGGTCATCAAATTCTCCAGCCTTGAAGGGGGCTTTTGATTTTGATTCTGATTCTGGTTTTGGTTCCATTGGCCTTGGTTCGGGATGAATTGAGGCTGGAAGTTTTGGGGCTGAAAACTTTGGAAGTTCTGGGTGGGTTGTTGGAAATTTTGAGGAGGCCTCTGTTGGATCTGAGGTTGGAAACCTGGGTTTTGAAAGTTCTGTCCCCTCTGATTGAATCCTTGGTTCTGCTGAGGATTGAACTGCTGCTGTTGTGGCTTGTTCAAGAGGTGGGAATTAAGGGCATTGTTGTTTTAGTATGACAAGTTTGGGTGCCTGTTTGGGAAAGCCCCTGCAAAGTTGCAGCTTTCAGCTGTAATCTGTTCGCACGTGTCAGTTGCGTGAGCACCTTGACACAGTCCACAGATTACATCTGTTTGCTGCCCTTGAGTGGAGCTCCCAGCTCCCTGATTAACAGACAATGCTGCCACCTGCTCTTGCAGCTTTTCAATATCTGATCTCTCTGTTGTACCTACAGCACACAAACCACGAGGGGGAGGGGAATTAACATCATCAGTAAGAACATATCTGTTTACACTCATTGCTTCAATCTTGGCCCAAGCTTGATCCATGGGAATGTATAGCAGGTGTTGACCGCCGGCAGCATCAAGCATGTTCTTCCATGCTGGGGTCAAACCGCTATAGAACTTTCTCAATTTCTCCCAATCATGGAAACCATGCTGGGGGCATTTCCTGAGCAAGTTGAAAAACCGTTCCTTTGCATCATACAGGGACTCGTCTGGCTTCATCTTGAATTCCGCAATCTTAGAGCGGCATTCATCCACCTTGGACTCCGGGAAGTACTTCATCAAGAAATTTCTGATCACGTCCTCCCATGTAGACTTCTGATTCACGGGCAGTGATTTGTACCATGTTCTTGCCCCGCTAGTCAGAGAGAAAGGAAACAGCCTCAATCGAATGGTGTTAGCAGATACATTCTGGTTCTTGATCGTATCACACCGTTCCAGGAAAGTCTGCAGATGATCATGGGGATCTTCATGACTTTCCCCTGCGAACTGGTTGCTCTGAACAAGATTGATGAGGGCCGGCTTCAATTCGAAATTCCTGGCCAAGAATGGAGCTTGTCCAGGAATGTTCAAATATGGCTCTAAAATTGGCTGCATGTAATCAGCGGCTGCTGCTTGTTGATTGTTCTCAACCCCTCCTTGATACTGCTGTGGGTAGTAGTTCTGATGCATATAGTAGTTCCTCGGATCATTGAAGTCATTAGGATTTGGGGGATTCTGATGAGGATTCTGGTACTGCTGATTTTGCTGGTTTTGGAAGTTTTGGTGGATTTGGTTATTTGGTGGGTTTTGAGGGTTCGGGTTGGGAGGAGGTGCCTCGAAGTGTTGTTGTTCAATGTTTGGTGGGTTCCCACCTCCTTGTATGATCTGAGGAGGGGGGTCATCCAAATCATCGTTATCAGCATCTTCGGGGTCTTCCTCGATGTTGTGAAGTGGTGGATTGGGTGGGATGATTGGGGGAAGGTCAGGGTTGGCCATATCAGAGATGTCGCTACTGGTGCTTGGTGAAAGTAGTGTCTGTCTTTCCCGTTCCCGTCTTCGTTTAGTCTCCGCCCTACGACGTCGAGCTGTCTTTTCTATTTCTGCGTTATACGGGATTTCGGCTGGCGTCTGCTTCCTCCTTTGCATAGAACAATGGCTTCAATAATGACGGTACCTGCATATTCCCTAGGTTAGAATCGGTTTCGAAGGTGAATATTTATATTTATAAGTATAAGCTAACTTGGAGCAATGAGGAATGTAATTCTCTAATAAAACGGCGCTGCATCCTCCCCGGCAACGGCGCCATGAAACTTTTGACAATTTCCCACACGAGTATTTTCGAAATGATAAGACCCCGGTCTTGATTTTTATTTAATTGAAATTCATTTATGATTGCGAAGTTGGGATTAGGGATATATTTATAGGTTGTCACGTTTTTATTACTCGTGTTAAGAAACTGTGGCCCGAAAGCGCACGGTGTCAAAAATTGCAGTAATTTATAGTAAGACCGGATCGTTCACTGGAGGATGTGCGATAGAAGCAGGGCCCACGTTGTTTTACTAGATTTTCCATTCGTATTGCTCCAATTGGTTTGAAAAGGGATTAACATCTACTAACTGAATTTAAACTAGACTACAAAAGCGTTTAAATCTATTCTACAAAGCAAATAAGTCTATTCTAAAAAGCGGGTAAAGTTATTCTAAAAAATGCGATAAATACTATCTATGGAAGCATTGAAAATTTACACTATGCTAGCTATGAAGCTGAATCACAATGCAGACAGAAGGGACAGGAAGAAAAGAATAACAGTTGGACAAGATTTAGATAAGGCAGTATTTAAACTTCCATTTTTATACACAGATCTTTGTTTGGGATAATCCTATCAGATAGCTAATTCTCATGCTCTCAGTACAGCGTTCCCTTTAACAGACAGGTACTTACAGCGTGAGTTTACATGTTCTTAAGACCGCAAATTCTAAGATATCACAGATTTGTAACTGCCCCGGCCAGGGTAGGTTATTTCATCTGTGGTGGTTGAGCAACACCTGACAAATCATTTATTGAAATGCCAAGTACTACTATCATTCTCCCATGTCCCACCCAAAGATTCTAATCAAGCATGAACTATCCCTTAACTATCAATCCTAGTAACAGTTACACAACGCTCAGTACAACCGAGTGACCTCTAACGAAAGCATTTAAAGAAAGCAGTAAAGAAAGCAGTAGAGAAAGCATTTAAAACCTATCACTCGGAGGTTTTGAAGGTCTGACCCTGGTAGTAAAAGACAGCTCCCCATCAGGATGATGGAGTATGGATCAAGAATTCCCAGCTCTTGGTGAACCACTCATGTGTTCACTTCCTTCCGGGTGGTTATGAGATACAAACTAATGGAACGTTAGTTCGTTCCGGATGCACTCACTCAGGACTCAAAAATAGGCTTTGGCAGAAGAGGATAGCAGTTGAAAGAAAACTCAACCCTATCTTAGAAAATAACCAAGGCCTAGATGTTGCTCCTCTGAGATTATTTACTACACTGTATTTGAATCCAAGAGGACCCCATCTTGGTGTAATATCTAATTTCAGATTTCCAACAATCAGCAATTTTGGAAAATAATGAATCTGAAAATCATTCCCTAAACAGGTACTAGATTCTCAATTAAAACACAGATTCTTTCAGTCTAGATGAGACCTAATCACTGACTCTGCTTCTAATTTCCCAAAATCAACCCTTGATAGAATATGAATTAGTCATAACCGAAGAATTTATCCCTTACTCAGATCCGGATTTTATGAAGGATTTTTTATCGGAAATTTAATATGCAATATCTGTTTTAAATCTATGCTTCTATTGTCCAAGGGAAGGATCCCAAAATATTTTAGACCACAATAATACATAATATTATCATGCATAAGGATATATGGAAGTGTAAAATTAATTGACCCAAAATATAGATGCGGGTCTAGACAGAAGATGAAACACAGATATGAAGTGGTCAGGGGGACCAAAAGTAATGGCAGAATAATCGGGTGGACTGTAAACATCTACTGTCCAATTTCCCCATTACTCGGATGGAGCAAATTTAGACAGGTTAAACCCTAAAATGGCAGTATCGCTACCAGTTGGGCCCCTACTGTCTGTGAATTCAGATAAAAAACCTACATGCTTCCTCTCTTCAATACTTATCAGCTAATGTTGACAGACATTAGCAGAGTTTTATTACAGATTGGAATTTGGGTTTGGAAATTAAGATAAATAAAATAAAACTTTATCCGGATGGGAATCAGTTGAGCAGCTATTATAATCCCGGATGGACGAACTGCCAAGGCTTCCACTGACTGCCATCCAGACCATGCAAAATAACACTTAGTAACTAATACCCAGAATACGAGCTAGTTATCCGTGAGGGAATACCCGCCAACATTAGTCTGATGTATTCTTTACTAATCGTTACACACAATACGCAAAAGACAAAATAGAATGAAATAAAGAGAAGAGCTTGCATGAGAGACATTGGTTTCTCATGCAAGGTTATGGAATCAATCCATAATTGATGGCTTAAATAATCCCTCCTACCATAATTAATTACAGTCCGGATTATCTGTTTAAGGCATCATGATTTTGTTTATAGAAAAATGTTTTAATGACAGTTGAACAAAGGTCCTTTAATCACAACATTTAGTGATTTAATTATTGCTAATCAGAATCATCAATCATTAATGACTAGAGGGTTCAATTAATTAACAGATGGGAAATGGAGAATCAAAATTTTGGCAGCATAACGCCTTATATTGCAATTCTAGGATATTACATCTTAATCCGTGGGATTCAGATGTGAGTTCTTGCAAATATAATGGAGGGTAGAAGATCAGACTTTTAGGATTAAATAGAGAATAGGATTCTGTCGAGATACCATAAATTGTGTCACGAGCCTAGACCCGCGACATGGGTGCCTTGACAGGTTTACAGAAATTTGGGCAGAGTTTCACCTTGTGTCGCTAAACAAGAGTTGTGTCGCGGACCGTGGGTCTGCGATAGGAGTTTAGCGACACAAGATTGCTCTGGAAATTTCTAAGTGTTTTGGTCCCCAATCGCTAGTCTGGAATTGTGTCGCGGAGCATGGCTACGCGGCAGGATGTCTAGCGACTGAGGTTTCAAGAATAACACAAGGCATAATTTCCTATCTCGGAATAAAAGTTGAGTCGCGGACCATGGGTCCGCGACAGGGGTGTTCCGCGAGAGGAGTCATGCAGAGGATAATAACAAGAATTTGGTTCCTGGTCGCTAAGCAAGGTTGAGTCGAGGACCGTGGGTCCGCGAAAGGGTGTTTAGCGACCAAGGGTTTTCGAATATGAAGACAAGTGTCCTTAGACATCCATGTCGCGGAACAGCCTCCTATCGATATGCGTGGCTTAGCGACAGGAGTCGGTTAGCGACATGGGTGGTTCAGGACCCAAGTCAGTAAAAGCAAAGTTGAACAGTAGCATGCAAACAGTGTGATCTTACCCTATTTCAGATCAAAAAGTGGTTCTAACCCAAAATAACCAAACAAAAATTTAAATCTACCTAGAACATGCTGGAACAGAATTAAATCTCCTCAAAACAGAATTTAAAATAAAGCAAAACCTAATCTAGGGTTGATCACATGTAAGCATGAAACATTATCCAAGAAAATAAGAACAGGAAGCATAAATAGAGGAACCAAAGGTCAAATGACCCATAACTGAAAAGGAAAACAGTAAATCCATGGGTTGTGAGACCCATTTCATGGTTTTGGGACACAACTTGGTGAATATTTTCCCATTTTATTAATGGGGTTTGTTAATACCCATCATTTGGGTATTACAAACCCTAAAACCAAACTTAATAACAAGAATGAAACTGTGAACAGTGGCTACCTATGCTACTTAGACCGAAAATAACATAAAATTAAACTAAACTAAGCTAAACTATGGCTCAAATTAAATAATACAAAAAATAAAAATAAACCTAAACTAAGAACTACCTAGAGAGAGTCTCCAAATTGTGTCTTCAAGGGAATGATTTTTTCTAACCCTGAGCTCATGGGGGTCACCTCATATTTATAGAAGTGGAGCCCTAGGCCCATGGGCTTGATCTGAGGCCCACTGTGTCTCAAGACATCACACACATCACAACTTGTCGCGGAATCACCTTGTGTCGCGGGACAGGGCTGCATGTGGCAAGACTTCTCGACTGGGTCTTGTATCTCTATTGGTGCGTCTGTGTCGCTATCCATGTCCGTGTCGCTAATGCATGGACCGCGACCGGGGTTCCTCGACTGGGGCGTGGCTTGGCCTCCAAGGTGTTGGTGGCGCGGAGCCTTGGTCGTGTCGCGGAACCATGGTCCTCGACCGGGGTTCCTCGACTAGATGCTCCCAGACTGGTCTCTTCTTTGTGTTGCAAGCTGGGTCGCTAATACCTCCTGTGTCGCGGAACCGTGGTCCTCGACCGGGGTTCCTCGACCGGATGGTCCCAGACTGAGCTGAATGGGCCAGATGGGCCGAAGTTGTTCTTTTTGTGGGCTTTTCTATCTTTTCCCATCTTTTTGTATTTTTGTGGGCTTGTTTATTCTTTTGCCCATCTTTTTGTTTCCTTTTTCTTTTCTTTTCTTTTTCTCATGTTTTTGGATTTTTCTAACATAAATATATAATAAAATTACATATTTATGCATTTTTCATACCAGCTCAATATTTTTACAAATATGCATAAATCAACCCAATTCAACTGCTTTCTTATTTATTATAAGACTGGAGTGCGATCAAATGCCCGTTTCAGACACGGAAATGGATTGAAAATAATGGTCATTTCTGGCCATTATCAGTGATGAGAAGTTGGAGGAAATTAGGGAGAGCATTGATGAAAGAAAAGCAATGGATTTCAAAATTCATGAGGACGGAAGCATCCGCTTCAAGGGAAGGTGGTGCATACGACGAAAATGCGTTGACCTGAAGCAAAAAGTGATGGAGGAAGGCCATAATACCCCCTACTCGGTTCATCCCGTGGGCGACAAGCTGTACAAAGATTTAAAGAAGAACTATTGGTGGCCGAACATGAAAAGAGAAGTAGCCGAGTTTGTGGCGAGATGCCTCACTGCCAGAGGATTAAGGCAGTACGCCGAAAACCCCTAGGGCTAATGCAACCATTGGAAATCCCGAATTGGAAATGGGATAGCATTTCAATGGATTTCGTTTTGGGGTTATCAAGGTCACCAAAAGGGATGAATAAAATATGGATGATCGTAGATAGGTTGACGAAAGCTGCCATCTTTATCCCAATGAAGGACACTTGGTCAATGGACCAACTGGCAAAGGCGTATGTCGACAATGTGGTACGTCGGCATGGAGTACCACATGATATCATCTCGGATAGAGACTGTAGATTTGCCTCTCATTTTTGGACGAAACTGCAAGAAGCTCTCGGTACGCAAATAAAGATGAGTACCGCGTTCCACCCCATGACGGATGGACAGACAGAGAGGACGATCCAAACGTTGGAAGACATGCTAAGGGCATGTGTACTGGAGTTTAAAGGGAGTTGGGAAAACCATTTACCTTTGATCGAGTTTTCTTACAACAATAGCTACCATGCTAGCATCGGCATGGCACCTTTCCAGGCACTGTATGGACAGAAGTGCCGAAGTCCATTGAGCTGGGAAGAAAGTGATAGGACTGTGGTAGTTGGACCACAACTTGTTGAGGACATGGCTCAACAAATGAAGGTAATCGAAGGAAAGATGAGAGCCGCTCAAGACCGGCAAAAGAGTTATGCAGACGTGAGACGGCAAGACTTGGAGTTTCAAATCGGCGATAAAGTTATGTTGAAGGTGTCACCAATGAAGGGTGCGATGCGCTTTGGCAAGCGAGGGAAATTGAGTCCCCGATACATAGGACCGTATGAGATCCTAGAAAGAGTGGGAAATCTAGCGTATCGGCTAGCATTGCCGCCACAGTTGGCACGTGTTCACAATGTGTTCCACGTCTCCCAATTGAAGAAGTATGTACCCGACCCGGCACATGTACTTCAACCGGACGTAATCGAATTGGACGATAATCTAACCTACGAAGAAATTCCGGTACAAATACTCGACTACGAGGAAAGAATAACAAGGAATAACCCTGTAAAGATGGTCAAGGTTCTATGGTCAAACCACGAGACGGAAACAGCGACATGGGAGTTGGAAGCCGATATGAAGCGACGTTACCCGACCATCTTCCAAGAGGACCCGACCACAGTTATGGGGACATAACTGTATTCTTGGGGGGGGGGGAGGATGTAACACCCGAGAAAAACAAATTCAAATTGTTTTGAACTACGTAATGGCTTGATCCCTTCACGGGGTACGTAGGCAACTTAGAAATTTTAATTCTAAGCACAATCATACAAAATCATACCAAACCATAATATTAACAATAGATCATAATAATTTAAGTTTTAACTCGCAAGAAGCTAATACCCAACTTCGAGGACGAAGTTGATTCTTAAGGGGGGTAGACTATAATACCCGGAAAATTTGATTAAATTCGATAACGAAAGAATTTAAATTTCTGAGAACCCATGGAGTTGAAAGTAATTTAATTAATTAAATTATTACACAGGAGTGTTACGAACATTAATCATAGGAATTACGATCCAGAAATGACCTGAAAAGTCGAACAAAAAACGTAGAGGATAGAAACCTGACAGAGAAAAGAGGAAAAGACCCGACGGACCACACGAACCGCTCGAACCGGCCAAACCGGACGCCGTGCGCCCTCCGCGCGGCCACCGCGCGAGAGGAGGTCGACGCGTCCAAGGCTGAGCATGCGCGTACGTCCCGCGGGCAAAGCAATACGAGCGCGTAATCACCGCGCCAGAGGAGCAGGAGGTGTAAACTTTCCTTACATGGAGATTTTCTTGCCAAAAATTCGAATCCTATCGATGGCAAGCCGATCACAGCCTTAGGAAAGGCTTATGAACAGGATAGGGACGTCCCCTTACCCATTCTTACAGAAAGCACAACTTCTCCTCCCTCATTCTTCCTCTCCAAGCCAAAAACCCTTCGAGTTCACTTTCCGGCAAGGATTCCGGTGAAGGCGAGACGATCGGGACGAAGCCTCTGCTTTCTAGGACTTTGGTAAGTTGTAGTATAGTTTTTAATTCATCCATAGATCCCAGAAACTTGAAATCTAACACTTTATTCCTTGTTACAATTTCATGTCGGGGGTGAACAAGAAGAGATCGGAGAAGTTGGCCGTTCGTCGTGACCTTAGGACATTCGAAAAGCCCCTACAACGATCCCATTCTCTAAATAGGTAAGTCAAGACCTTACTCTAAAATTTTTGTGGTTTCTTGTTGTTTAAAATACAAGAACTAAACTCGAAACTAAAATCTGATTGCAAAAACCCTCTTTTCGACCCATTTTAGTAATTCGACTAAAACCTTATCTTCGGGAATTCAAACCAAAAACTTTTCAACATAAATTTTGTTCATAAGACTGTAATATACCTTGTGTCAAAATTTTAGCCATTCCCATAAAGGTTTGATACCCCAAATTGCGACGTAAATTTCTGTGTAAAAACCGAACGTTCGAAATCTTGACAGTTTTAATGGTCTAAATTGATGCATGTTTTTCACCCATTTCTATACCGAACCAAACTTGCATTTGTAAACCAGAGTTGTAGACATTTATGTCTTGATCATGCATACAAAATTTCATAAATTTTGGAGTTCAGTTGATATGTTAAAACGGACGAATTTTAAAACTGTGTCGAGCCGATTTTTGAAACCATGCGTTGACAGTGTTCTGAGGGCGATTTTTGAACACTTGAATCTATTATTTCCAAAAACTTAAAACACGAAAGTTGTTCATTAAGGTTGTAATACCCGGGATTTTTATCAGCGTCCAAAGGAATAAAATTTATTTCTTAATCCAATCAAGGTCGAAATATCTCCGAGAAGAAGAAAATAACTTATCACAATAAATTATTGCTCGGAAATGAAACGCCGATAGATTCAAAAATTCAAAATGGAATAAAAGAGGGAAAGGAAGCCCGAAGACATTCTATTTAATCGAGTCAAAAGAATTGGAATTGAATTCAAGAAAGAAAAGAACTTTAATTCCAAGTACCCGTGAAGTCGGAAACGATTTAAATAAATAAATTATTACACGGGAGTCAAAAGACGACGATTTAGAAGCCGACGAATCCAAAACCGATGGACTTAAGATTTCAAACATGAAATCAATTTAAGTCGGAATAAATTTAAGATAAAAATTTATAACCGAGAATGACTCGAAAAAAATTGGGCCCGAGAACGTAGGAGGAAAGAAACCCAAAAGAGAGCAGAAAAGGCCCAACGGAGGCAAAACGGCCCAGCCCGGGTGCAAGGCCAGGCCAGGCAACGCGCTGATAATGGCCAAAATTGACCATTATTCTCAATCCATTTCCGTGTCTGAGACGGACATTTTGATCGTATTCCCATCTTATTGTAATAAGAAAGCAGTTGAATTTGACAGATTAATACTAGTTTGTAAAAACATCGAGCCGGTAATAAAAAGACACAAAATATGCAATTTTAAATTGTATTTGTGTTAGAAAAATCCAAAAACATGAAAAAAGGAAAAAGAAAAGAAAAAGGAATGAAAAGATGGGCAAAAGAATAATACAGCCCACAAAAATCCAAAAAGATGGGAAAAAGATTGAAAATCCCACAACTGAATTTTGGTCAAGTGTTGAAGCACAATTCGAATTATGCAATTCGAATTAATTCGAATTGCACACAATTCGAATTGCTGAAGAGAACAAGAAATGGTTAAGTGTTGGAAGGGATGCAGAAGCCTAATTCGAATTGTTCAAATTCGAATTAATTCGAATTAGGGAATGAAGAGAGAAGAAACCCAAAGACAAGAAGATGCAATTCGAATTGTTCAATTCGAATTAATTCGAACTGGCACAAACAATTCGAATTGCCAACAAATGCAAAGAGGCCAAGCAGAAACCCTCATCCAATTCGAGAAAAGACCAATTCGAATTCTTCACAACAATTCGAATTGATAACTGAAGGCCACATTTCCAGCTCAAGGAAGAGATCTCACAATTCGAATTAATTCGAATTGATTAAATTAATTCGAACTTCACTCATTGAAGCTGTGGAGCATGAGCACAACATTGGTGGGCCTAGGGTTTCGAAGTTTGTCTATAAAAGCAGACCTTCCACAACAGAACAAGGAGATCAAGAATTTTGCCAAAAAGCAGCTTGGGACAAAAAGAGCAGCAGGAGGTTCCACACCCCTTAAGGGTTAGGTAGGTAGTTTAGTTTAGTTTAGTTTATTTTTCTTGCAAGTAGTGTAATCTTTACATGCTTTGATCTTAGTTTAGTGTAGAAGCAGTTTGTGTAACCCTTAGAGTAGCCATTTCCAGAATTTTTACAAGCTTTCTAGTTAGAATAAACCCTACCTTCAAGTTAATGATGGTTTTGGGTTCCTTATTTTGCTTTCAAAGTGTCAATACAAGAAAAATTTCCAGAAATGGTGTTATTCATGTGTTTTGGCACTCTTTAATGCTTTCTTTAGAAATAAATGCTTAGCATGTTTGTTTGTTTCAACTAGGTTACATTTATTATGTCCTAGTTGACATTCAAACTTAATAAATACATGTTTGGTGGGTTGTTAGCTTGATTTTGTGCCTTAGAGCTTCAAATAAGTGTTCTTAGGTTTTAGACGTTTTTAGGTTTGTTAGTATTTATCTTTATGTCTTATTTTTCCTGCCTTGTTTTTTATTTTATGCTTCCTTAGATAACTTGAGTGCTCTTAGTTTATTCATGTAGTTCTTAGATAACTAGATGTTTTAGGTTCTTTGATCTTTGATCCTTTGTTTGTAGCAATAGGGTTTGAATCTTGCCAATACCCACTGGACATGTGTTTGTTTATTACTTGAAAACCTCACTAGGGTGGCTGTGAAGTGACATTGATGTGAGATGAGGGATTTGGTGAATCTAAACCCATCATTAACCGCACAGTGTTCACCTAACCCATACTTGTGAGAATAAAAATTGTTGTTGTTCGAAAATGTGTAATTCGAATTGAGGTAATTCGAATTATCTCGAATTGCCTAAGAAATTCGAATTGCACAACCAAAAATTTCCTTCATGTGGTTTTCAACCAATTCGAATTCTCTAATTCGAATTAATTCGAATTGGTTCAACAATTCGAATTGGCAAGGAAAACCACATTGTATTGCATGCCACCCATTCATGCCTTAGTTTATTTTCCCATCTCTTACCAATTCGAATTGCCCAATTCGAATTAATTCGAATTGCTGGACAATTCGAATTCACTTTCCCTTTGAGGTATATGCCTTAGTCAATTTTGAGTAAGGAAAGGACTTCATCAATTCGAGTTGTCCAATTCGAATTAATTCGAATTGCTCAACAATTCGAATTAGATGATATCTCATTCCTTTGCAAGGATTAATTGGGTAAGATCATACTTCATTCTTCATGCATTCGCAATTCGAATTACCCCAATAATTCGAATTGAACTATCCCTTCTACTTTGAAAACTCCAAAAATATTTTTCTTCCATGATTTGTGTAAGTTGCATGGATGTATTGGGCCTAGGCCCATTTCACCTCACTTTATCCATTACACATTTCAACCCATTAAGTGTCCACTTATTGTGTGCTTAACACCCACACAATACCAAAAATTTTTCTTACTTTCATGTTTTCTCCTTCATTGTGTGTATGAACAGATAATGAGAAACACCACAGATTAATGTTGGTGAAAGGTCCCTTCACAGGGATATCGATTAACCCGTCTTCTGTGTGTCAATCATTATTTGTTATTTTGCATGATCTGGTTAGTGGTTGGTGGAAGCTTCGGCGAGCGTTCTCTTCACTAAGAGTTTCGATTAGTCACTCAGCCAATTCCTAATCAGATACAGTTTTAATTTCCCTTATCTTAATTTCTCAACCTGAATTCAAGTTGCAATAGTATCAACTGATGTCGACCAACATCAGTTGAGAAATATTACAGCAAGAAATATGTGGGTTCTTCTTCCACTCACAGATAAAAGAAAACTAAATGACGGCGGTCACCGTTGTTTGGAATTCTTTCTGTCTAAAATCAGTCATCTGGGATAATTGGGAACCGGACAGCAGATGTTTGCAGTCCGGAAAACCCCAACTATCTCTGGCACTCTTTTTAGCCGATTTCTTCTCATCTCAGGCTAATCCATCTTGTGTATCGCATTCTGTCTAACCCCACCATATATTTTGGGGTGTTTTATTTTCCTTTTCATATACTTGTATGCATGATACTATTATGTAGATGTTCTGGTCTTACTATTATTTTGGGGATCCTTCTCCTTGGACACAGAAGTCTTGATATAAATCTGATGTTGCATAATAAACTTCTAACAAAAACTCCTTTATAAAATCCGGATCTGAGTAAGGGATAAATTCGACAGTTATGACTAATTCATCTTCCACTGGGGGTTGATTTTGAGAGCTTAGAAGCAGAGTCAGCGATTAGGTCTCATCTAGACTGAAAGGATCTGTGTTTTAATTGAGAGTTTAGTACCTGTCTAGGGAATGATTTTCAAATATTCATTTGCTTCTCAAAATTGCTGTGTGTTGGAAATCTGATATTAGATATCGCATTAAGTCAATATCCACTTGGGTATAGATGAGATGTGATAAATAATACTAGAGGAACAACATATAGGCCTTGGTGAATTTCTAAGGTAAGGTCGAGTATTCCTTCGACTACTATCTTCTTCTGCCAAAGTCTAGAATTGAGTCTTGAGTGAGTACATCCGGAATAGGTTCATTTATGGATCTGTTTCATTTAGTTTGTATCTCATGACTACCCAGATGTTGTAAGCCCTGTGGCTTATTGATATCTCGGGGGTTCTTGATCTGCATCTGGTCACCAAGACCAGGGGCTCTTTATACTAACGGAAAGAGACGTTTTTAATGCTTCCGAGTGATAGATTTAAATGCTTTCTTTACAGCTTTCTTTACTGCTTTCCTTTAAATGCTTTCATAGACGTCACTCGGAAGAATTAGGGGCTGTCCATCTGTTAAAAGGTTTGAGAGTTATGGAATGGTTTGGGGCGTGATTTGAAACATTGGGTGTGACATGGAGGAATGATAGGGGTACTTGGCATGTCAACTAATGATATGCTAGGTGTTGCTTATCCACCACAGATGAATAATATGCCTTAGCATGGCCATGTGAGGGCAGTTGTGAGTCTGTGGTATCTTAGAAACTGTTGTCTTAAGAGCATGTAAATTCTCACCATAAGTACCTGTCTGTTAAAGGGAACATGGTGTAGAAAGCATGAGAGTTAGCTAACTAGAGGATTATCCCAAGCTAAGATTTGTGTATTAAAATGGAAGTTTAATTGTGTTTCATCTGAATCTTGTCCAATCTTTGTTATTTCCTCCCTGTCCCTTCTGTCATATTCAAATCTGCTTTCTAGATAGTGTAGCGTAGTTTTACATGCTTTCGTAGTATAGATTTAATTGCTTTCTTCGATCTGGTTTATCATGCTTTGTAGAATAATTTTTACTGCTTTCATGATCTGGTTCAATTTATGTCAAGTAGTTGTTAGAAAACCGTGCAAAACTTGAATCGAGTAACCGAGTGGAAAATCTTAGTAAACGACGTGGGCCCTGCTTCCATCGCACATCCTCCAGTGAACGATCCGGTACTTACTATAAATTACTGCAATTTTTGACTCCGTGCGCTTTCGGGAGCACAGTTTCTTGACACGAGTAAATAAAAACACAACATTTTGGGAAAATACTCATACCGTGGGAAGATGTTCAAAAGCTTCATGGCAGGTATCTTCTTGACATGAAATTAAGAGAAACATCATGGTGCAGATACCAGGGACTTTCAGGGTGACAGACTGAAGGTCAATCCCGGTTGCACCGTGATATTTGTCAGAAGTTTCATGGCGGGGAGGACCACAGCGCCGTTTGAGATTAAAACACCCCACATGAGTAATAAAAAGGGAAATCTTAACATATCCATAAACCCCTTCCCTACATCATAACTCTTTTCATTTAATAAATCCACACCTGAGATTTCAGAAAATTACTCGTGTTGGTGAAACTCGTCAAAAGTTTCATGGCGCCGTTGCCGGGGAGGATGCAGCGCCGTTTACTAGGAGAATTACACTCCTGATTTACTTATAGATAGTTTTTGTATATACTATCAAACCATCACTAACTTGGGGATTGTACAGGTACTGCCAAAATCTTGATACCAACTGCTTATGCAACGAAGGAGGAACACATTGCCGGAGCTACCATTCGATCTAGAAATAGAAAGGACCGCTCGCCAACTGAGGGCAGAAGCCAGAAGACGGAAAGAGCAGGAGCGTCGGACCCGCACTTCACCCGAAACATCGAGCAGCGATCTATCAGACATGGCAGATAACCAGAACATTCCCCCGATGTTACCCATAGACCAACCACCAAATAACCCTGGTAATGGAGCTGACGGAGGAATGGTAGAACATCCTAATCGTGCCAACGAAGAGGAGAATCTACCAAATCCCAATCAGCAACAATACCAGCAATTCCACCAACAACCGCCACCACCCCTAGACCAATTTCACCAAAATCAAAACATACCAAACCAACAATACCAAAACAAAGCTTTCAATCCAGATCAGTTTCAGAACAACCCACAAGATCCACATAACTTCCAGCAATTCCCCAACTACCACCAACAGTACCAGAACCAAGCTGAACAAGGAAATCAACAACAGCAGCAAGCAGCAGCAGACTTCATGCAACCAATAGTAGAGCCCTATCTGGATGGACCTGGGAGAGCACACTTTCCCGCACGCAATTTCGAGCTCAAACCGGCACTCATTAATTTGGTGCAAAACAATCAGTTTTGCGGTGCAAATCATGAGGACCCTCATGATCATCTCCAGACCTTCATGGAGCTCTGCGACACGATCAAAAATCAGGGAGTCTCTCCTGATGCTATTAGGCTAATGTTGTTTCCATTTTCTTTATATAGTGGTGCCAGGGACTGGTATAAGTCATTGCCTATCAATCTGAGGAGCACTTGGGCAGACTTGGTGAGGAGCTTTTTGCTGAAGTATTTTCCAGAATCAAAGATTGAGGAAGGACGAGCTAAGATTGGAGATTTTAAAATGAAGCCAGACGAGTCATTATATGATGCGAAAGAAAGATTCTTGGGCTTCATCAGGCGATGCCCCCAACACGGGTACGCACCATGGGAGCAATTGAGGAAATTCTACGGAGGACTCACCCATCCATGGAGAACAATGTTAGACGCTGCTGGCGGACGACATTTACTCCACTTGCCTATGGACCAAGCTTGGGAGAAGATTGAGACAATGTCTGTCAACAGATCCATCCTAAACACAGATGATAGGAAGGAGGATCCTCCTAGAAAAGTCTTTGCTGTAAGTGAAGGGAAAACAGATTTTGAAAAATTGCAAGAACAGGTAGCTGCGATACAGCTGAGCCAGGATAAAGGGAAGGGAATAGACGCTTCTCAGGCAGGAACCTCATCAGACCAAGTTCAAACACAGCAATCAGACCTCAGAATCAAGGATTCGTCCAGCAAAGAGTGCAAAACTTCAAAATCAGAATCAGAATTTCCAACCTCAGATCCAACAGAGGCCTAATCAGAACCAAGGCCAGAATTTCCAATCCCAACCTGATCAGAATCAACAATATAACCAAAGGCCACCATCTCGTCTGGAGAACTTGATGACTGAGTTTATAGCCAACCAGAAGGATATAAACCAACAACTGCAGTCATCAATCAAGAATGTGGAGACGCAAGTCACCCAGTTGGCCAAGGAACTACAGAACAGGGGGAAAGGAACACTTCCAAGCAGTACTGAAGCTAACCCGCAGTGTAAAGCAATCACATTGCGGGGAGGCAAGACTCTAAAAGGAATTGTTGGACATGGAAAAGAGACGGCCGAGGAGGAAAAGGATCCAGTGGAGGGTGAAAAAGAAAATGAAAGGATTGAAGGAGGAGACGGTATTGGACTGGACGAGGACAAATCAGAAACAGCTATTCCGCAGGCTGAAGGTGCAAAGGGAGCTGAAAAGGGTAGGGTTGAAGGTACAACTTCCTTCTCTTTACCACCAAAAACAAACAATAATAAGTACATGCCAAGGGTGCCATACCCAGCACGTCTTAAAAATAAGGAACATGACCTAAAATTCAAGAAATTTCTAGAACGGTTAAGGTCTGTAGAGATAACCATTCCTCTCGTGGAAATGATTTCAGAAATGCCCACCTATGCTAAGTTCTTGAAAGAATTGATTTCAGGAAAAAGACAGGTAGAGCAGGAGGGGGTGATTGTTCTCAACAGCACATGCAGTGCCATAGTCCAGAAGAAACTGCCCGAAAAGAAAGAAGACCCTGGATGTTGCACGCTACCAGTACAGATTGGGAAGGCCAAAGTGAGCATGGGGATATGTGATCTAGGATCCAGCATCAATGTGATGCCCTTAGCCATGGCAATTCGCCTAAGGCTCGGGGAGATTGAACCAGTTAAGATGAAGCTGCAGCTTGCAGACAGATCAATCACAAAGCCCGTAGGAATCCTCAAGGATGTGGTAGTCAAAATCGATCAAGTTCTTTTCCCGGTTGACTTCATCATCCTCGACATCGAAGAGGACTCTGAAATGCCACTTATCCTGGGACGCCCGTTTCTGGCCACTGGCGGTGCACTGATCGATGCCAAATCTGGAAGAGTCACATTGAGGGTCGATGACAAAGAAATCACCTTTGACATGGAAAAGCTGCAGAAGTTTCCGAATGAGGGATCTTGTTCCATATTTGATGTAATAGAAAGTAGGAGTGAGGATGAGAGCATAAACTCTGCGACTGATGAGCCAAACAAAGTTTCAAAACAGGTACTGAAGCCTGAAAGTGCGGAGCAACCAAGGAGCTGCAACGCTGTCCACTTCGAGGACCCTATCTCTGGGGACCTTGAAGAATTCGATGGGGTTGAGTTCATCCCGGAGGAAGAGGAAAGCACCGCTGAGGAGGAAGTGGATCCTGTACTGACACAGGATCCTGAAGGTAAATCTGATCTCTCTCTTCCATCCATTTCTCGCAAATTACTACCTTCCGTTGAATGCCCACCAGAGCTTGAACTTAAAATACTTCCGGATCATCTTAAGTACGTCTTTCTCGCTGAACATAAAAGATTACCGGTGATTGTGTCAGCCAAGCTGACACAAGAACAAGAAAAAGCTCTGGTAGACATTCTAAAGAAATATGTACATGCAATCGGATGGACCATTTCTGATATAAAAGGAATAAGCCCCTCTGTTTGCATGCACAGAATTTTAATGGAAGAGGAGTACAAGCCCTCAAGGCAACCACAAAGGCGTCTGAACCCCCATATGCAGGAAGTGGTAAGGAAAGAAGTTATCAAGCTCTTAGATGCTGGTATCATCTATCCTATCTCTGATAGCAAATGGGTTAGCCCAGTGCAGGTCGTACCGAAACGTGGGGGGATCTGTGTAACGACTAATGAGCAAGGAGAAGAAGTGGCGACGCGTCCAGTGACCGGTTGGAGAGTTTGCATCGACTACCGGAAGCTCAATACCGCTACCAGGAAGGACCATTTCCCCTTGCCATTCATTGATCAGATGCTAGAGCGGTTGGCCGGAAGGGAGTTCTATTGCTTTTTGGATGGGTACTCTGGCTATAATCAGATTGTAATAGCTAGCGAGGATCACGACAAGACCACATTCACATGCCCATATGGAACTTTTGCGTACAGGCGCATGCCTTTTGGACTTTGTAATGCGCCTGCCACATTTCAAAGATGCATGATGTCAATTTTCTCAGAATTTATCGAAAAATGCATTGAAGTTTTCATGGATGACTCTCTGTGTATGGAGATACTTTTGATGAATGCTTGACTAGTCTTGCACAAATTTTGAAAAGATGTGAGGACACCAACCTAGTTTTGAACTGGGAGAAGTGCCATTTCATGGTCACCGAAGGAATAGTGTTAGGTCACCGCATCTCACGCGCAGGCATCGAAGTCGACAGGGCTAAGGTCTCAGTCATCTCAAACCTACCATTGCCTAATTCAATAAAAGCAGTTAAGAGTTTCTTAGGGCATGCCGGTTTCTACCGGAGATTCATTAAAGACTTTTCTAAAATTGCCAAGCCGCTCACTAACTTGCTTTGTAAAGAAAATCCTTTCGTAATAAATGAAGCGTGTGTTCAAGCCTTTGACACGCTCAAAGAGATGTTGATTTCTGCTCCAATAGTGCAACCACCCGATTGGTCAATGCCTTTCGAGGTAATGTGTGATGCAAGTGATCTCGCCGTGGGTGCAGTTCTTGGGCAACATAAGGAAGGAGATGTATGCTGTGGTTTTTGCGTTTGATAAATTCAGACAATATCTTATTGGTACGAAAACCACAGTGTACACAGATCACTCTGCACTGAGATACTTGTTTAGCAAACAAGACGCCAAACCTCGATTAATCAGGTGGGTACTTTTGTTGCAAGAATTCAACATTATAATAAAAGATAGAAAAGGCAGAGACAATGGTGCTGCTGACCATTTGTCTCGACTAGAAAATGATAAAAATGAGCTAGCCGTAAATGAGAATTTTCCGGACGAGCAACTGTTTGCCTTGCATCTTCATGATCAAGCTTGTCCGTGGTTTTCCGATATTGCTAACTTTTTAGCATGCGGAATAATTCCACCATTTCAAAGCAGGGGCCACAAAGCGAGGTTCAACCGAGATGTAGTTAACTACTTCTGGGAAGATCCTTATCTCTTCAAACATTGTGCAGATTCGATTATTAGACGATGTGTAACTGAGCATGAGGCTTATCAAATCGCTAAGAAATGCCATGAGTCGGAATATGGAGGTCACCATGGCCCCACTCGAACAGCTCATAAAGTGCTTGAATGCGGTTTCTATTGGCCTACCATTTACGAGGATTGCAAAGCGTTTGTTAAAGCTTGCAACAGATGCCAAAGAGTAGGGAATATCTCCAAGAGGGATGAGATGCCTCAATAAGGAATTCTCACTCTCGAGATTTTCGATGTATGGGGTATTGACTTCATGGGACCATTCCCGACATCTGATGGGAACCATTACATCTTGGTAGCTGTCGATTACGTTTCCAAGTGGGTTGAGGCCGTTGCACTGCCAACCAATGATGGCAACCAGGTCGTCAAATTTTTGAAAAATAACATTTTCAATAGATTTGGTGTACCCAGGGTGATCATATCAGATGGAGGAACCCATTTTGTTAATAAAGCATTTGCAAATCTTATGAGCAAAAATGGGATTCTCCACAAGATCGGCACGCCTTACCATCCCCAAACCAGTGGTCAAGTCAAAGTCTCAAACCGCGAAATCAAACACATACTCGAGGCCACTGTGGGGACAACTCGCAAAGATTGGTCACGTAAGCTCAATGATGCTTTATGGGCATACCGCACTGCATTCAAGACTCCCATTGGGATGTCTCCATACAGACTCGTCTTCAGAAAGGCCTGTCATTTGCCCGTAGAACTAGAGCATAAGGCTTACTGGGCCGTACGAACGCTCAACTTTGACTCACGAGTTGCTCAGAGTAAGCGCAAGTTGGACCTCAATGAAATTGAGGAAATACGTGCGCAAGCTTATGAAAGCTCGAGGATTTATAAAGAGCGGACCCAGAAGTTACACGATCGTCGTATTAAGTCTAAACACTTCTACGTTGGCCAGAATGTCTTGTTATTCAATTCTAGGTTGAAGCTGTTCCCCGGTAAGCTTAAATCCAGATGGGAAGGGCCATACGAAGTGGTGCACGTGTTTGAAAGTGGAGCTGTCAGGATCCGAACTGACAAAGGAGAGCTGGTGGTGAATGGGCACAGATTGAAGGAGTATCTTGGGCAGTTCGACCCCGAAAAAGAAGCTCAAATGACAACAGAACCGGCTTATGCTCAATAAATATTATACATATATTTACTTACTTATTTATTATTTACTCTACCTATTTTTATTGGGATGAAGTATCCAAAAATCAATTGAACATTTAGAGTACTAAGACTCTAAATGTGAGGATGTTGATATTTGGAGAAAACCTAATGCTTTCTTATAATTGTTTTGCAGGAATTCGAGGAACCAACAAAAAGAAAGATAAAGCTTCCAAAAACCAGGTTCCCGGTTGGGTTAATATTATATTTAATGAAAATTAATTCTGGAATTTAGAGAAATCTAAAATCCAGAATAAATTCATAAAATAAAATTGTTAACCCAACCTAATTTATGCAAGCAATATATTTTAGATTCTAATTCTGTGTAGATATGTTTGCTATTGAGTTCATCTTGATGAACATAAATTTTTGAAAATCTAAAATTTTTCCTAAGTCTTGAATGTGGCTTATTTTTCATCTCAAGAAAATTCGAATTAATTCGAATTGCTTGGAACAAACCACATAAGACATTTTGCCTTGGAAATTTTCACTCTCGAATTAGTTAATTCGAATTATGCAGGCAATTCGAATTAATTCGAATTGACATGCAAATTCGAAGTGGCACCCAAGGCAGAACTTTCGGATGTTTTATTTGGCCAAGTATTGCAATTCGAATTATAAGGCAATTCGAATTAATTCAAATTGCCTGACTAATTCGAATTAAGCATACAAAAGGCATTCTCTTATGCAAGTGAGCAATTCGAATTGTGGGGAAGTTCGAATTAATTTGAACCACACCAATAATTCGAATTAGCTCACAAAAGCATTTCTATGCGAAGTCAATCCCCACCACCAGGTTCGAATTAATTCGAATTGATTCAGAATTCGAACTTGTGCGTGTATTTTTGTCTTTCAAGCCAATTCGAATTAATTCGAATTGGCCTGAATAACTCGCACCCCTCACAGAATGCATCAATTCGAATTAATTCGAATTGATGCAATAATTCGAACCTCCCTTTCCGAATTCTTTTTATACCCTTGTTTCCCCCCACTTCCATCACTTTCACTTTTCACCCTCCCAAAAACCCCCCGTGCTCTCTCTCGCGAAACTGTCTTCCTCGCGAAACCGGCCAAAGATTTCGACTTTCCCTCCATTCAAACTCGTCGGAATTGGCATCCTCTTCGTCTAATCCAAGTGGGAGTCGGGGGTAAGTGGTTCTTTTACATTTTCGCGCTCTGTTTTCGCAGTTTTCAGTTTTGTCTCTTCATATTCCTTGCGAAATCGGGGTTGGGGAGGGAATGTGCTCTGTTTTTACAACAGGGAAGGTCGAAATGTGGTCGAAAGAGGGTAGGCGTGTTCGAAGATGACTTAAAACCGAGTAGGCAGAACCTAGGTTTCTAGGGATTTATGTTGAAACTGCCATGTTTGAGGGTTCGAACGTTTCTGTGATGAGGGGTGTTCTCATTTTGAAAATAAGGGTTGCAAAACCCTTAAAAATATGGTTTCTGTTTAGTTTTATGGTTCTGTTTGTTCATTTTGTTGTTTGTGTGCATTTTTTTTGTTTATCTGTGTTGGTGTTTTAGTAATCTGTGAGTAGGGGTAACATTATGGTCATGTTTTCTTTGGCCACTGTGTTGTTTTGATAGATATTTGATGATGATGACCGAAAATGCATGTCGAAGGCGTCTGCAAATCTATGTTTTTGAAGCATAAATTTTGTTAACAACTTTGTGCATTACAGTAGTGTAGATGGACCATTTTTGTCGTTTGTCTTGATGTTTGCATATATTATACTAGATAAGTGTTGTAGTAATAAATGTTTCTGTCGAGTACATGTTACCCACACTTTGCAAACTCAACTCTAGAAGTTGAGTTTTGCACATCCGGGACACATGGTACAGACGAAACCATGCCAAAATTTTTCCAACACTTTTGGCATGGCATTTATGTGTAAAAAGACAAATTTTCAGAGTGTTCTTTGTTTAAGTGTTGATTCTTGTGCAACTTGGGACAAGTGGGGAAGGTTCACAAGGAATGTTTTGTTTATATTCCTTAAAAACCCACTTCCCAAAACAAAATCCAAATGGGGGACCACTTACACCCCCAATTTCATTAAATAAACAAGTCAACACTTTTCCATAAAAATCCAAAAATCACCTTTTGTATGTATGCATGTCTACTTTTACTTTCATTTTTTATTCTTATTTTTAGTCATGGTCCATTGTTACATACTAGTAATTGCATAATTTGTCGCTTTCATTTGCTTCTCATCATTAATCTTTTATCTCTCCTTTCTCTTATGATTTAAATCACTTGCTAAGTGATGAGAAAAATCAAAATCCTTTCGTAGGCTCAATAACCTACGAAATATTCTCCTTTTGGTCCTTCGACCACCCAAAAACATCTTAGACTATTTACAGTCCAAGAAAATTTTCTAAGGATCCAAGATCCTTATATCTCTATTGCTTTCCTTATTTTTGTTGTAATAAGAGTTAGATTTAACAATCCAGCTCTATGTTTTTCTTTCTATAAATTCGATTAGAAACCAATTAACTCACATTTGGAGCTTAGTTCCAAATGTGAGGATGTTGACTTTCAACTCGGATCCACTTATCAAAAATTTGTCAAAAATAGTTCCAACTCTTTTCTCTCCAGGGATCAATTCATTATAGATTCCCTGATGGGTCTCCCAAAGACAACTCCAGATCGTGCCTTCTTGGAAATTGAGAGGCTGAAGAAAGAGGCAGAGGAAAATAGGGTGGCCATAAGGAATGAGCATAACCTGCCTATGGACCACCAGATTGAATGGAGGTTCGAAATGAAGGACCATTGGTGGAATGCGATTCCAGAGGAAGAAAGAAATGATAGAGCGACGGGCCTCGAAAGAGACTTTTGCCAACATGTATGTAACTTCTGGAACCAAGAGTTCGATGAGGCAAGGTACGATCAACGGTTTGACGACCCGAGAGTTCACTATGAGCGGATGGTTTGGAGGATGAAACGACAGAAGGCTTATTGGAACAGAATGCTTGAAATCCACTTCGGGGATAGAAGAGCATCCGCCTTTGATCCAGTCCTCATCCAACCACCCATTACGAGGGAAGTAAAAATGCATTATGCCCCCAAGACACCTCCACCGTACTTAGTTGCGTCAACTGGTGTACTCTCCATGCCGGAGACCTTTCCATTTACGTACAAGAAGGAACTATTCGACAATGGGACCATTTGCGGACCGGAGGAGCAGCTATGGCTGACATTGCATGCAAAAGAGCGTCATACTGAAATGACATTCAACTTCCGGGACTCTCTCCAGGCGGTACTGAACTACGGACAAGCCCACCACACTCCAATGCTGGATTCGATTATTGAGAAAACAAAAGCAGCCAGGAAACTGTGGGGGGAATACATGATTGCATGGGGAAAATGGGAAAAGGACATCAGGGAGTCTGTACTAAGACCGGGAGTAGTAATACCTCCGGGAACTGTGGAGATTCTGCCAGTCTTCTTACCACAAAGGATTCCGGCAGTTGAGCCCCGAGAGACTACAATGAAGGGGATGCCCAATTTCGAGCTGATGAGAGCTGAATGCATCGCGATGATTCGAAACAGATCATGGGACAGAATGGGACGCAAGAGGAAACAGATCTCAGTCATGGGCAAAAACAAGTGTTTGGAGTATCTCAACATTCCACCAGTCCGAGACCTAGGACATCTAAAGGAAAAAGAGGCAGACATCGTGGACACCTTGTACACGGAGATGAAAAAGAGGTTCCTCGACCTGCTACGTGAAATGGATGCAGAAGGTCTAAGGCACTGTCAAGAACACCGACCTCGTTTGCAGTATAACACGGGATTCCAAGGTGTCCTAGGTAGATATTTCACACTAAAATGGACTGCGCAACTCACAGCCATGTCCGAGCCTAAATTCATCCAAACATTTCTGAAGATCAAAGGACCGGAATTTGGATTGAATGTTGAGGATGAAGAACATATCATTGATGATTATGTTGATCCGACCTCCGAGCAATCTGAGCCTGCCGAATCTGAACCCTCTCAGACTGAATCCGAACCAGAACCACCCAAGAAGAAGAGAAAACTGATAAGGTTGGCGGATAAAGAAAAGTCTGAAAAGTCTGCTGAGCCTCAGATCAAAATCCAAGAACCTCCGAGTCAGCCAAGGATCATTCCCCCTGTGCCCAAATTCTATGATGAGCCCACCAAGCAAAAAGACAAAGGCAAGAAGCAAGCCATTGAGTTATCCAAGAAAGAACAACAGCGCAAAGCCCAAGAAGATGCTGATATAGAAGCAGCAAGGATAGCTCAAGAGGAAGCTGAGATGGATAGGATTGAGGCACAGAGGAAAGCCGAGTACGAGGCCCGACAAGCTGAAAGAGCAAGAAGGGAGAAGGAGGAGGCTGAGATCGAAATGGCAAAAGAGACAGAGGAGTGGAAGCAGAAAATGGAAGCTGCAAGGGCCGAGAAAAATCGACTTTGGAAAGAGCAAATGGCTAAGGCAGCTGAAGAGGAGGCCAAGAAAGCAGAAGAAGACGCCAGGAAGGCAGAAATGGAGGAAAATATTAGAAAAGCCCGAGAGGAAGAGGAGAATAGAAAAGCTGCTGAAAAATTGCAGGTTGAGCTAGAGAAGAAGAAGAAAGCTGCCACTGAAACGCAGGTTGAGGTCGGGGACGATGATTGTCAGATAATCAGCGGAACCGACATTATTCCTGTCAAGGTGAAAGCTGAGCCAGCAGAATGGGCCAGGGAGAAGGAGGAACAAGTAAAGAGATCTACTGCTTGCAGAAATGACACAAAGGCGGATGTTGAGAAAGCAATGGAGGCAATGCGACCCACAGAGGAGATAGAGGAAATGGTGCACGAGGGCAATGTCAGACTTGAAAAATCAAGGAAGAAGACAGCTAAACTTGTGAATGATCTGAATGAAATAGCTGCACAATCTCTGGCAGCAGCTATCGCTCAACCGCAACCCACAGTGCAAGAAACAGTAAGAACTGAAGGTAGCAGTGGAGGTGAGCAAGCAGAAATGGATACCATAGAAGATATCTTCAAGGACAAGACATTTCAGCAAATCCTCCATTACGATCTCAATATTCCCATAGAGCAAGGAGACGACATGGAAGAACAATTGGGAGACCTTAACATCTGGAGGGAAGTTGAGGCATCACAACAAGAATACCAGCATGTTGTCGATCCCTATCTCCCCGAGGATTTCTTAAATTCTATATTCCATGAAGATCCTTGTAATGCACACGAGCAGGGAGCAACTCAAGGAGGTGAAGAAACTGAGTTGAGACAAACTGAGGAAGAGCCACAACCGAATACACAGGTTGAATCAGAACAGCACGAGCAAACTGAACAGAGGGAACAGCCAAGGGAAAATTCTAACTCTGATGGAGAACAAGCAGGAACTGAAGGAACCCAAGAATCAACCGGATCAGTGCGATCGGCTGATTATTGGACCAACTCAACTTCAAGGGGCAGACTGGGTGTATCCACTAAGAAGTTCAGAAAATTCCGCATCAGGGATGATGATGATATAATGAGGAGGTTCAACAGGAATGAGCAGAATGCGGGACGATACATGACACTGGCTGGAGTATTCGTCCCTGATAAAGGATTCAGTCCAGAACTGATAGATCATCCAATGCTACTCAGGCTAAAAGAAAACCACGGATGGACTGAGTTCCTTAAGCATCACGCTGAACCCGGGATAGCAGAATTGGTTCGGGAATTCTACTGCAACATCAATGCCACACGAAAGACAAGTTGGGTGCGAGGAGTTGACGTAAACATCTCTGGAGAATACTTGAACAACTTCCTTGGCACACCCAACTGGAGGTCAGAAATCCCGACATCTGAGCATTTTGAGAAGGGAGCAAGCAGGGCAGCTGACAGGCAATATCACGATAACATCACTAGGTCCCTTACTGCTGAGAGCTACACTGGTGAAATCCCCTTCAAAGCAAAGAACCTGAAGCTGGAGTTTCAACCCTCCTATGACTTCTACATGTCGAAGGTTAAGCCAAACCCTCACGCACATGAAACATCTGGTCGAATGTTGAAGGGTTTTGCCAAGATTTGGCATGGACTGAAGATCAACGTGGGGGAGCAGATTTTCCATGTCATGACAACAAAAGTCACAGGCACCAGAGCTGCTGCTTTATGCTATCCCAACCTCATCAGGAGAATTTGTGAAGCCCAAGGAGTAGATCTAACAGATTTTGCAGAGAGCGATCTTATTGATATGAGCCGGCCGATCCCAGTCCCAAAGACAAGGATAACTAAACCAGTTACATACATTATGCCGGAAGAATCAGACGCTCAATCCAGATACACTCCTAGGACACCAACAGCCGGACGCAAGGGACGCAAGAAGAAGGACCGTACTGAAGCGGTACCTTCAACAGAAGAAGCTGTAGTCACGCCAACAGAACCTGCTCCCACTCCCACTCATCCTGGAACTGATGTCTCCACTCCAAGCTTATCACGAAGACATCCAGTCCGACCCTCTCGCAGAAGCCCGACTGTGTCTCAATATCCAGCTGATTCTCAAACTCTGGAAACAGTGAGCAGAATGGGAGAGTCAATGATGCAGAGTGTCAGATCTTTGGCCGATGCCATTGTTTCGACTCACGAGAAACAAATGCAGAAAGAGGAAGAGTTTAGACTGAGAATGCTTGAGAGAGAAGAGGAGTTCAGAAAGGAAGCAGCAAGGCAGCATCAAGAAAGGACTGAGAATGAGGAAAAGAATAGAAAAATGTTCGAAGCAGTGTTCGCCAGTCAAGCCAGAATGTTTGACAATCAAGCCGAAATGATGAAGACCATCCTCAGCAAGTTCCCATCACCTCCAGGAGATGCCACCGGATCCTCCACACAGCCCACGGAGAAGAAGGGCTAAGCTAAGTGATCACATTCATGCGAGCTCCATTGTAAACATCATGCATTAGATTTTCCATCCATTCAGTGCACTTTCAATCCTCACCATGGAAATCTATTGTAACTGATGTACATTTACTGCTTTCCAAAAGAGAATTTCATCTTGAGTTCTCTATTATATAAAAAAAAAAAAAGATGTGTGGCAGTCCAAGATGAATAAGTGACTGTCACACCAAAAAAAAAAAAAACAAGCTGTGACATGCTTGCATGTTCACAGTGTCTTTTTACTGCTTTCAATTTAACAAACCGGCATAGAACAAGCATAAATCTGTCTCCTAAATTCACATGTTGAATTTAGGCTGATGATGAAATTTTCAGACTATTACGTTGGGATAAAACAATTAAAAATATGCATGACATGAATTCTTGAAGTTTTGAGCTATAAAAATCCAATGATATGATCACTTGAAAGACTAACAAATATTCATGTTGATAATTTGATTGAATAAGTTGTAAGAAATTTTTCAAAGGCTAAATTTGAGAATAAGAGTATGACATGATCAAACCGTCCCTTGTGAGATCTGAGCCGAGTCACTTTTACTCATTTCTTTCTTTGATTGTGTGAATCAATTCGATTAAAGGACACTAGAACTTGCAATTGGGACAGATGCAAGACCATGCCATATTCCCGAAATCGAGCAAATGATCGAGGCACTTAGAAAACCCAAAATTTTGGCTTTCGTTTGAATTCCAAACCCAAAAACATTTTCCCTTTAGGATTAACCAACTTGAGCCTTTAAGCCTAATTTTTCTTTGAAACCACTATATTATTCCCAGCCTTACAAAAAGACCAAGAAAATCAAACCCAAGTGTACATGAGCCATCCCATCAAGGCATTGTAATTTTTGATCATCAAATATGTATCAATCGGTATGCTATAAACCGATTCAAAAAAAAAAAATCGTTGAGATCCATAAAGTGCAAATGACAAAAGCAAATTAGACAAAGTCTGATGTCATGCAATAAAAAAGGAAAGAAAAACAAAAGAAAGAAAGAAATAATGATGATCATAGATTCTACAACATGCCAAGTTATGGTGGAATGGTGTCATGTCACTTTTTAGCCCAGTAATTCCCTTTCCTACCAAATGTTACAACCGTATGCCCCGTTATAACCTTGAATAAGACCTCGGGATCTCGATTTGAGGAAATGAGTAGGTGGCGAGTTGGTCCAGTTGCAAGCCTATGGGAGAATTTAATTGAATTTGATTTTGAGCGTTGATGATAAAAGCCAATCTTGAGAGTGAGTGAACTTTCCGATTCTACTATATGTGAGGCTCTGTTTCTATTAATCAATGATCATGTCATGCTTGAATTCAAGGAGTAAGCCAATGGATCGTTCTAAACACTTATTCAAGAAGAATTAACAATAATGATTGGTTTGTGTGTTCACTCAAGTGAGAAGTATCATTCCATTAAACACTGCAACTAAGAGAATTTAATACTTGTAATTTTGATTGTCTTATCCCAATATAAGAAGAATGAAATTTCTGACGCCACGCAAATGGATTGAATATGCAGAGTCCAAGCTCCTAGGAGCACTGACTCTGACTGCTCGGGGACGATCAGTATTAAATGTGAGGATGTTGATAATGGCCAAAATTGACCATTATTCTCAATCCATTTCCGTGTCTGAGACGGACATTTTGATCGTATTCCCATCTTATTGTAATAAGAAAGCAGTTGAATTTGACAGATTAATGCTAGTTTGTAAAAACATCGAGCCGGTAATAAAAAGACACAAAATATGCAATTTTAAATTGTATTTGTGTTAGAAAAATCCAAAAACATGAAAAAAGGAAAAAGAAAAGAAAAAGGAATGAAAAGATGGGCAAAAGAATAATACAGCCCACAAAAATCCAAAAAGATGGGAAAAAGATTGAAAATCCCACAACTGAATTTTGGTCAAGTGTTGAAGCACAATTCGAATTATGCAATTCGAATTAATTCGAATTGCACACAATTCGAATTGCTGAACAGAACAAGAAATGGTTAAGTGTTGGAAGGGATGCAGAAGCCTAATTCGAATTGTTCAAATTCGAATTAATTCGAATTAGGGAATGAAGAGAGAAGAAACCCAAAGGCAAGAAGATGCAATTCGAATTGTTCAATTCGAATTAATTCGAACTGGCACAAATAATTCGAATTGCCAACAAATGCAAAGAGGCCAAGCAGAAACCCTCATCCAATTCGAGAAAAGACCAATTCGAATTCTTCACAACAATTCGAATTGATAACTGAAGGCCACATTTCCAGCTCAAGGAAGAGATCTCACAATTCGAATTAATTCGAACTTCACTCATTGAAGCTGTGGAGCATGAGCACAACATTGGTGGGCCTAGGGTTTCGAAGTTTGTCTATAAAAGCAGACCTTCCACAACAGAACAAGGAGATCAAGAATTTTGCCAAAAAGCAGCTTGGGACAAAAAGAGCAGCAGGAGGTTCCACACCCCTTAAGGGTTAGGTAGGTAGTTTAGTTTAGTTTAGTTTATTTTTCTTGCAAGTAGTGTAATCTTTACATGCTTTGATCTTAGTTTAGTGTAGAAGCAGTTTGTGTAACCCTTAGAGTAGCCATTTCCAGAATTTTTACAAGCTTTCTAGTTAGAATAAACCCTACCTTCAAGTTAATGATGGTTTTGGGTTCCTTATTTTGCTTTCAAAGTGTCAATACAAGAAAAATTTCCAGAAATGGTGTTATTCATGTGTTTTGGCACTCTTTAATGCTTTCTTTAGAAATAAATGCTTAGCATGTTTGTTTGTTTCAACTAGGTTACATCTATTATGTCCTAGTTGACATTCAAACTTAATAAATACATGTTTGGTGGGTTGTTAGCTTGATTTTGTGCCTTAGAGCTTCAAATAAGTGTTCTTAGGTTTTAGACGTTTTTAGGTTTGTTAGTATTTATCTTTATGTCTTATTTTTCCTGCCTTGTTTTTTATTTTATGCTTCCTTAGATAACTTGAGTGCTCTTAGTTTATTCATGTAGTTCTTAGATAACTAGATGTTTTAGGTTCTTTGATCTTTGATCCTTTGTTTGTAGCAATAGGGTTTGAATCTTGCCAATACCCACTGGACATGTGTTTGTTTATTACTTGAAAACCTCACTAGGGTGGCTGTGAAGTGACATTGATGTGAGATGAGGGATTTGGTGAATCTAAACCCATCATTAACCGCACAGTGTTCACCTAACCCATACTTGTGAGAATAAAAATTGTTGTTGTTCGAAAATGTGTAATTCGAATTGAGGTAATTCGAATTATCTCGAATTGCCTAAGAAATTCGAATTGCACAACCAAAAATTTCCTTCATGTGGTTTTCAACCAATTCGAATTCTCTAATTCGAATTGGTTCAACAATTCGAATTGGCAAGGAAAACCACATTGTATTGCATGCCACCCATTCATGCCTTAGTTTATTTTCCCATCTCTTACCAATTCGAATTGCCCAATTCGAATTAATTCGAATTGCTGGACAATTCGAATTCACTTTCCCTTTGAGGTATATGCCTTAGTCAATTTTGGGTAAGGAAAGGACTTCATCAATTCGAGTTGTCCAATTCGAATTAATTCGAATTGCTCAACAATTCGAATTAGATGATATCTCATTCCTTTGCAAGGATTAATTGGGAAGATCATACTTCATTCTTCATGCATTCGCAATTCGAATTACCCCAATAATTCGAATTGAACTATCCCTTCTACTTTGAAAACTCCAAAAATATTTTTCCTCCAAGATTTGTGTAAGTTGCATGGATGTATTGGGCCTAGGCCCATTTCACATCACTTTATCCATTACACATTTCAACCCATTAAGTGTCCACTTATTGTGTGCTTAACACCCACACAATACCAAAATTTTTTCTTACTTTCATGTTTTCTCCTTCATTGTGTGTATGAACGGATAATGAGAAACACCACAGATTAATGTTGGTGAAAGGTCCCTTCACAGGGATATCGATTAACCCGTCTTCTGTGTGTCAATCATTATTTGTTATTTTGCATGATCTGGTTAGTGGTTGGTGGAAGCTTCGGCGAGCGTTCTCTTCACTAAGAGTTTCGATTAGTCACTCAGCCAATTCCTAATCAGATACAGTTTTAATTTTCCTTATCTTAATTTCTCAACCTGAATTCAAGTTGTAATAGTATCAACTGATGTCGACCAACATCAGTTGAGAAATATTACAGCAAGAAATATGTGGGTTCTTCTTCCACTCACAGATAAAAGAAAACTAAATGACGGCGGTCACCGTTGTTTGGAATTCTTTCTATCTAAAATCAGTCATCTGGGATAATTGGGAACCGGACAGCAGATGTTTGCAGTCCGGAAAACCCCAACTATCTCTGGCACTCTTTTTAGCCGATTTCTTCTCATCTCAGGCTAATCCATCTTGTGTATCGCATTCTGTCTAACCCCACCATATATTTTGGGGTGTTTTATTTTCCTTTTCATATACTTGTATGCATGATACTATTATGTAGATGTTCTGGTCTTACTATTATTTTGGGGATCCTTCTCCTTGGACACAGAAGTCTTGATATAAATCTGATGTTGCATAATAAACTTCCAACAAAAACTCCTTTATAAAATCCGGATCTGAGTAAGGGATAAATTCGACAGTTATGACTAATTCATCTTCCACTGGGGGTTGATTTTGAGAGCTTAGAAGCAGAGTCAGCGATTAGGTCTCATCTAGACTGAAAGGATCTGTGTTTTAATTGAGAGTTTAGTACCTGTCTAGGGAATGATTTTCAAATATTCATTTGCTTCTCAAAATTGCTGTGTGCTGGAAATCTGATATTAGATATCGCATTAAGTCAATATCCACTTGGGTATAGATGAGATGTGATAAATAATACTAGAGGAACAACATATAGGCCTTGGTGAATTTCTAAGGTAAGGTCGAGTATTCCTTCGACTACTATCTTCTTCTGCCAAAGTCTAGAATTGAGTCTTGAGTGAGTACATCCGGAATAGGTTCATTTATGGATCTGTTTCATTTAGTTTGTATCTCATGACTACCCAGATGTTGTAAGCCCTGTGGCTTATTGATATCTCGGGGGTTCTTGATCTGCATCTGGTCACCAAGACCAGGGGCTCTTTATACTAACGGAAAGAGACGTTTTTAATGCTTCCGAGTGATAGATTTAAATGCTTTCTTTACAGCTTTCTTTACTACTTTCCTTTAAATGCTTTCATAGACGTCACTCGGAAGAATTAGGGGCTGTCCATCTGTTAAAAGGTTTGAGAGTTATGGAATGGTTTGGGGCGTGATTTGAAACTTTGGGTGTGACATGGAGGAATGATAGGGGTACTTGGCATGTCAACTAATGATATGCTAGGTGTTGCTTATCCACCACAGATGAATAATATGCCTTAGCATGGCCATGTGAGGGCAGTTGTGAGTCTGTGGTATCTTAGAAACTGTTGTCTTAAGAGCATGTAAATTCTCACCATAAGTATCTGTCTGTTAAAGGGAACATGGTGTAGAAAGCATGAGAGTTAGCTAACTAGAGGATTATCCCAAGCTAAGATTTGTGTATTAAAATGGAAGTTTAATTGTGTTTCATCTGAATCTTGTCCAATCTTTGTTATTTCCTCCCTGTCCCTTCTGTCATATTCAAATCTGCTTTCTAGATAGTGTAGCGTAGTTTTACATGCTTTCGTAGTATAGATTTAATTGCTTTCTTCGATCTGGTTTATCATGCTTTGTAGAATAATTTTTACTGCTTTCATGATCTGGTTCAATTTATGTCAAGTAGTTGTTAGAAAACCGTGCAAAACTTGAATCGAGTAACCGAGTGGAAAATCTTAGTAAACGACGTGGGCCCTGCTTCCATCGCACATCCTCCAGTGAACGATCCGGTACTTACTATAAATTACTGCAATTTTTGACTCCGTGCGCTTTCGGGAGCACAGTTTCTTGACACGAGTAAATAAAAACACAACATTTTGGGAAAATACTCATACCGTGGGAAGATGTTCAAAAGCTTCATGGCAGGTATCTTCTTGACATGAAATTAAGAGAAACATCATGGTGCAGATACCAGGGACTTTCAGGGTGACAGACTGAAGGTCAATCCCGGTTGCACCGTGATATTTGTCAGAAGTTTCATGGCGGGGAGGACCACAGCGCCGTTTGAGATTAAAACACCCCACATGAGTAATAAAAAGGGAAATCTTAACATATCCATAAACCCCTACATCATAACTCTTTTCATTTAATAAATCCACACCTGAGATTTCAGAAAATTACTCGTGTTGGTGAAACTCGTCAAAAGTTTCACGCGCTGCCCGCGCGCTAGCGCGCCTTGGGCGCGCCGAAGCAGCACCCAGCAGGAAGGCTGCTGTCATAGCAGGATTTGGCCATCAATTCCACAATTTCGGGGCATAAACTTGGAAACTTACCTTACGACAATTAGGGAAGGTTCTTGGATGATTAAAGAGAGAAACCCTAGCCTCTAATAAGGCTGGCAGCCGCCCCACTCCATTCCCACCTTCAAACAAATCTGAAAATTCAAACCAAAGAGAAATTGTGAGTTGTTTCGACGAAAGAACCGAACAAGGAGACATTTGGATGAAGTTTTGACACTCTACAGCCATAGGGTGGTGGTAAGCAATGGGTTTAGTCATTATTTCATAAGTTATAGTCGACCATAATGATTAACACATAGCTTTTCTACCTCTTATTCACAAATCGGGACCGGTGAGAAAGAGACGAGTAGATTGGACGTGTTCACGAACTCCGGAGGCCAGCCCGACGAAATCTAAGACTTTAGATCTTAGATACTGTAAGTTGATTCTTCTCATAACCGTTTTGGTGCCCTAAAATCGAATGGAATGCAAGTTTTAGTCAACATACGAAAATCTGTCCCAAAAACTCTCCCTACACGCGTTTTCTGAAATCCAACTTTTAAACCTTTTTCGAGCATTCGAACGGAGAAACATAAAACTTAAAAATTGTTCCTAGTGTTTTAAAGTACATTGTGTCAAATTTTCAGATATTTTCGTCGACGTTTGGTCCGTCAAATCGAATCTGGTATATTCTGTGTTTTCGTTTAAAACCGAATCTGTTGACAGTTTTGCGTGTTCGACTCCCTTGACGTTTTTCTAATGGATCCCATCAAAACTAAACTTTTATGTAAAAATGAAAGTTGTAGCTAACTGTCTAAATATTGTATCCGTAAAATTTCACGCGTTTTCGTTAACATTTGTATAGTCAAAACCCATTTTGAATAGACTGTGGTTTAAAGGAAAAGCCGACAGATTTGAGTGTTCAACTTCCTTGACGTTTTTCTTAAGGATTCTTCCAAAACTAACTTTGGTGTAACATGAAAGTTGTAGATAATTGTTTTGAGAAGGTGTGGTTAAAATTTCGTGAATTTTGGTTAACGTTTGTGTCGTCAAAATCGATCTCAACAGTCTGCGTTTGAAATAAAATTCTGACAGAATATGTAGGCGAACTTGATGGGCATGTTTCTACCATTTGTAGTCCGAACTAATCTTTGCAATGTAAACAAAAGTTGTAGATAACAATCTCTAGAGTGTGTCTGTAAAATCTCGTAAATTTTCGTTAGCATTTGGACTTCCGAACGCGACCTGAATATTCTGTGCTTTAAGAAGAAAATAAGAACAGATTTCCTAACTGAACTTGATGCGCGGATCTGATCTGATCCGGAGTGTTTCCGGAAAAAATACCTCTAATAGAACTTGTTCATTTTTGTGTCATTTACATGCCTGTAAAATTTCATAATTTTCGGAGTTCGTTTACTAGGTCGGAAACATGTTTTAAGAAGAAAATAAGAACAGATCTCCGAACGCGACCTCAATATTCTGTGCTTTAAGAAGAAAATAAGAACTGATTTCCTAACTAAACTTGATGCGCGGATCTGATCTGATCCGGTGTGTTTCCAGACAAAATACCTCTAATAGAACTTGTTCATTTTTGTGTCATTTACATGCCTGTAAAATTTCATAATTTTCGGAGTTCGTTTACTAGGTCAGAAACAGGTTTTAAAACAGTGCGTTGTTACCGGAAAGTTGGCAGATTATACTTTTTAAGAAGATCGTAAAATTTGACTTCTTTCCTTACCTGATTTCGAGAAACCTAAAACACGAAAGTTGTTCGTTAGGGTGTCGTTGGTACACTGAGTAAATTTCATAGTGATCGCCTTAAGAATGAATTTTTGAAACCAAAAGGCGTAATCTGTGACGTGTGCGCTTATTAAACCTTGAGATTTATGGAAAACTTTCCATGCGACACTTTCAACAATTTTGAAAAGATTGTGATTTATGATCGAGTTGGATACTATGAAATATTGATTATGTGGCTTGTGGACATAAGAGCCCAAGCGTACGACTAGCGGACATAAGAGCCTTAGTGAAACATTGATTATTTGGCTTGTGGACATAAGAGCCCAAGCGTATGACTAGCGGACATAAGAGCCCTTGTGAAATATTGACCATGAGGCTTGTGGACATAAGAGCCCTAGCGAATGGTGATTTGTATGGCTAGTGGACATAAGGGTCCTAGCGAATTTTGATTTGTAAGACTTGTGGACATAAGTGCCCAAGTGGAATACGGTGATCTCGATCATATTGAAACAACAATAGAAGAATGAAATATTAGATGTGCGAGAACATATACCTTATCCCATGATTTTTAAAACCCTTTTTGGCTTATAATAAATTCCTTTTTGCTAATTTCTAAAAATTTATATCCTTAGTATTTGTGTACGTCTCTTTACGTTTAGAATCATGCCTTTAAATCCTTATTGTCAATATTGTCAAAATACATTTTCATATTATAAAATGTGCATGAGTAAAAAGGTGAATTTTTATTAATTACATTTTAAAACCCATTATTGTTATGTTAAGAATTAACTTACTCAGTATTTTATATACTGATAAAACCCGTTGTTTTATTTTTCTTTTACAGAGTATGAAGAAATGGCATGAGCATGAACGCATATTGGGGCTCGGGAATTAAATTAGGAATTGTGAATGTTGTATTTTGTTAGACTTAAATTACCCACTGCGTTTTGGCCATGTCGGCCCATATTTAAATTTTCCGCTGCGACTTATTTGATTTTACTATGTTATTTTAAAGTTAATCCTTTTGGGCTTGTTTTTAAATTATTTTTGAAATACCTTTAGCCTTGCATCTCTCAAGCGAGCTCGAATGAACTCGTGTCTTGCTTGGGAGGTGTGGCGGTGGCATCCCGGCCTGGGTTATCAAATCCGGGGTGTTACAAAGTGGTATCAGAGCCCGGAAATATTTTAAATTATTATTATTTTTTGCCAATATAGAGGCCAATGATTTTTAAACAAATATTAATATTATTTTAAAATTTTTAAGTACCATTATTATTATTTTTAAATTTTATGTCTTATTTCCATGGAACAAAATTTATTTTGAACACATGGAAAATATTTACATATGCCTAGAAATTTTTCCAACAAGTTTTAAAAGTCACGAAAATATTTTTTGGGGTTGGGGTAGGATTGTATAAAGCATACATGCATTCTCATACAAACATACATGAATATTGCGCTAATTTTTTTTTTTTTTATGTGAATTAACAGTGTCACAACTCTTACCTTAAAATTTGTCATGACCTTGACTTAGAAGCGTTTGCTTAAAACTAATTTTGCCTTAGTCCTAGAACTTGATCACCGAAGTTTAGCATGCTCCTATCTATTACCTCTTGCCAATCCTATCTAATAGATTTTCTTGAACGCTAACTTGCCTTAGATTAGAAACTCATCTTCACGTGCGTTGATAACAGAAAATGGCACCTAAGGAAAAATCGAGGAAGGAAATCCCAAACAACACCAACGCTGACCTCCCCAACGCACCCAACAATACCGAGATTGCTCATAACGTAGGAGGGCAAGCGCCTCCTATTCCCAATAATTTGGACGAACGCCTAAGAACTATGGAAGAAGTCCTCATAGCTTTGGGAAACACCGAGGTACGAAGGACACCAGTGGGTGTACCACCGCCGGCAGCCCAACTCAATTACCTAGCGTTAGTGAACCCTTACCAGCCAACCCACTATGATGTCCAAAAGGATCCGGCCAAACTTGAAGATTGGATCCGCACATTTGATAAGCTCCTTAGCGCTATCAAATGTCCCGAGGACGAGAAGGTCCAAGTGGCGACCTACTATCTTGGCGGAGAGGCCGACGAATGGTGGCATAACCTCCAAGGAAATTTGACTAAAGCCTACCTATGGGAAGAATTTAAGGAGGTTTTGAGGGAAAGGTTTTACCCAATGAGCATTAAGGCCGCAAAGTATGAAGAATTCGTCCATTTGAAACAAGGTGGGCAAACGGTACAAGAGTACTATGCCAAGTTTAAGGAGCTGGTTAGATTTGCTCCTACAATGGTGCCAACTGATTTCGACAAGGCTCAGAAGTTCGAGATGGGTTTGAATCTTGATATTCGAGAGATATTGGTGGGAGGACAATGCACGACTTTGCAGGCGGTATATGACCGGGCAGTAGCAGTCGCGCGTGTCCAACAATTAAAGCGAAAGGACAATGGCGAATCGAGCAAAAACTCGCAAGGATTTGAGAAGAAGAATCGTAATAAGAACAACAATAATAACTTTAGGAGGGGCAATGACCAAGCTAGATTCGATGGGTCTAGAGGGAATGATAACCGTGGTGCATTCATACCAAAATGCCCGCGGTGCAATTGACCGCAGCTGGTGCGCCGGTGCCCGAAGCCTGGAGCCTGCTATAAGTGCGGCAAGTTTGGTCACATTGCTAGGGGATGTCGAACGCCAGAGGCGGCGATCGAAAGGAGAATAGATCTGGTGAACCTTCAACAGGTAGAGGCTGAAAAGGAACAAGGTCAAAACCCTAACATCCTTGAGAATAATGCATAGGCAGTTATGGGGACATAACTGTAATCTTAAGGGGGGGAGGATGTAACCACCCGAATATTATGCATCCCAAATCAATAAATAAATAAATTCAAATTGTTTTGCACTACGTCATGACTTGATCCCTTCACAGGGTACGTAGGCAGCTTGGAAATTTCAATTCTGGGTTCAGTCAAATGATATAATAAAATAATACAAACAATATCATCAACAACAACACATAAAGATACAATCACGCAATCAAACAATAGCACAAAATAGAAAGGACCTTAGTTCCAAGCTCGCGAGAAGCTAACACCCAACTTCGGGGACGAAGTTGATTCTTAAGGGGGGTAGACTGTAATACCCGGGATTTTTATCGGCGTCCAAAAGAATAAAATTTATTTCTTAATCCAATCAAGGTCGAAATATCTCCGAGAAGAAGAAAATAACTTATCACAATAAATTATTGCTCGGAAATGAAACGCCGATAGATTCAAAAATTCAAAATGGAATAAAAGAGGGAAAGGAAGCCCGAATACATTCTATTTAATCGAGTCAAAAGAATTGGAATTGAATTTAAGAAAGAAAAGAACTTTAATTCCAAGTACCCTTGAAGTCGGAAACGATTTAAATAAATAAATTATTACACGGGAGTCAAAAGACGACGATTTAGAAGCCGACGAATCCAAAACCGACGGACTTAAGATTTCAAACATGAAATCAATTTAAGTCGGAATAAATTTAAGATAAAAATTTATAACCGAGAATGACCCGAAAAAAATTGGGCCCGAGAACGTAGGAGGAAAGAAACCCAAAAGAGAGCGGAAAAGGCCCAACCGAGGCGAAACGGCCCAGCCCGGGCGCAAGGCCAGGCCAGGCAACGCGCTGCCCGCGCGCCGAAGCAGCAGCCAGCAGGAAGGCTGCTGTCATAGCGGGATTTGGCCATCAATTCCACAATTTCGGGGCATAAACTTGGAAACTTACCTTACGACAATTAGGGAAGGTTCTTGGATGATTAAATACAAAAACCCTAGCCTCTAATAAGGCTGGCAGCCGCCCCACTCCATTCCCACCTTCAAACAAATCTGAAAATTCAAACCAAAGAGAAATTGTGAGTTTTTTCGACGAAAGAACCGAACAAGGAGACAATTGGATGAAGTTTTGACACTCTACAGCCATAGGGTGGTGGTAAGCAATGGGTTTAGTCATTATTTCATAAGTTATAGTCGACCATAATGATTAACACATAGCTTTTCTACCTCTTATTCACAAATCGGGACCGGTGAGAAAGAGACGAGTAGATTGGACGTGTTCACGGACTCCGGAGGCCATCCCGATGAAATCTAAGACTTCAGATCTTAGATACTGTAAGTTGATTCTTCTCATAACCGTTTTGGTGCCCTAAAATCGAATGGAATGCAAGTTTTAGTCATCATACGAAAATCTGTCCCAAAAACTCTCCCTACGCGCGTTTTCTGAAATCCAACTTTTAAACCTTTTTCGAGCATTCAAACGGAGAAACTTAAAACTACAAAATTGTTCCTAATGTTTTAAAGTACATTGTTTCAAATTTTCAGATATTTTCGTCGATGTTTGGTCCGTCAAATCGAATCTGGTATATTCTGCGTTTTCGTTTAAAACCGAATCTGTTGACAGTTTTGCGTGTTCGACTCCCTTGACGTTTTTCTAGTGGATCCCATCAAAACTAAACTTTTATGTAAAAATGAAAGTTGTAGCTAACTGTCTAAATATTGTGTCCGTAAAATTTCACGCGTTTTCGTTAACGTTTGTATAGTCAAAACCCATTTTGAATAGACTGTGGTTTAAAGGAAAAGCCGACAGATTTGAGTGTTCAACTTCCTTGACGTTTTTCTTAAGGATTCTTTCAAAACTAACCTTTGGTGTAAACATGAAAGTTGCAGATAATTGTTTTGAGAAGGTGTGGTTAAAATTTCGTGAATTTTGGTTAACGTCTGTGTCGTGAAAATCGATCTCAACAGTCTGCGTTTGAAATAAAATTCTGACAGAATATGTAGGCGAACTTGATGGGCATGTTTCTACCATTTGTAGTCCGAACTAATCTTTGCAATGTAAACAAAAGTTGTAGATAACAATCTCTAGAGTGTGTTTGTAAAATCTCGTAAATTTTCGTTAGCATTTGGACTTCCGAACGCGACCTGAATATTCTGTGCTTTAAGAAGAAAATAAGAACCGATTTCCTAACTGAACTTGATGCGTGGATCTGATCTGATCCGGAGTGTTTCCGGAAAAAATACCTCTAATAGAACTTGTTCATTTTTGTGTCATTTACATGTCTGTAAAATTTCATAATTTTCGGAGTTCGTTTACTAGGTCGGAAACATGTTTTAAGAAGAAAATAAGAACAGATTTCCGAACGCGACCTGAATATTCTGTGCTTTAAGAAGAAAATAAGAACTGATTTCGTAACTAAACTTGATGCGCGGATCTGATCTGATCCGGAGTGTTTCCAGACAAAATACCTCTAATAGAACTTGTTCATTTTTGTGTCATTTACATGCCTGTAAAATTTCATAATTTTCGGAGTTCGTTTACTAGGTCGGAAACATGTTTTAAAACAGTTCGCTGTTACCGGAAAGTTGGCAGATTATACTTTTTAAGAAGATCGTAAAATTTGACTTGTTTCCTTACCTGATTTCGAGAAACCTAAAACACGAATGTTGTTTGTTAGGGTGTCGTTGGTACACTGAGTAAATTTCATAGTGATCGCCTTAAGAATGAATTTTTGAAACCAAAAGGCGTAATCTGTGACGTGTACGCTTATTAAACCTTGAGATATATGGAAAACTTTCCGTGCAACACTTTCAACAATTTTGAAAACATTGTGATTTATGATCGAGTTGGATACTATGAAATATTGATTATGTGGCTTGTGGACATAAGAGCCCAAGCGTACGACTAGCGGACATAAGAGCCTTAGTGAAACATTGATTATGTGGCTTGTGGACATAAGAGCCCAAGCGTATGACTAGCGGACATAAGAGCCCTAGTGAAATATTGACCATGAGGCTTGTGGACATAAGAGCCCTAGCGAATGGTGTTTGTATGGCTAGTGGACATAAGGGTCCTAGCGAATTTTGATTTGTAAGACTTGTGGACATAAGTGCCCAAGTGGAATACGGTGATCTCGATCATATTGAAACAACAATAGAAGAATGAAATATTAGATGTGCGAGAACATATACCTTATCCCATGATTTTTAAAACCCTTTTTGGCTTATAATAAATTCCTTTTTGCTAATTTCTAAAAATTTATATCCTTAGTATTTGTGTACGTCTCTTTACGTTTAGAATCATGCCTTTAAATCCTTATTGTCAATATTGTCAAAATACATTTTCATATTATAAAATGTGCATGAGTAAAAAGGTGAATTTTTATTAGTTACATTTTAAAACCCATTATTGTTATGTTAAGAATTAACTTACTCAGTATTTTATATACTGCTAAAACCCGTTGTTTTATTTTCTTTTACAGAGTATGAAGAAATGGCATGAGCATGCACGCATATTGGGGCTCGGAAATTAAATTAGGAATTGTGAATGTTGTATTTTGTTAAACTTAAATTACCCACTGCGTTTTGGCCATGTCGGCCCATATTTAAATTTTCCGCTGCGACTTATTTGAATTTTACTATGTTATTTTAAAGTAAATCCTTTTGGGCTTGTTTTTAAATTATTTTTGAAATACCTTTAGCCTTGCATCTCTCAAGCGAGCTCGAATGAACTCGTGTCTTGCTTGGGAGGTGTGGCGGTGGCATCCCGGCCCGGGTTATCAAATCCGGGGTGTTACAAAGGTATCTTCTAAAACCTGTAAAAATTTCAGACTAATTAGACTTGAAATGAATTTTTAATCTGTGTTGGACTAAACTGTGTCGAAATTGGCATTTCTAGTAGAAAACCCTTCTTGTAATAAACTCGAATTTCGACCAACTTCGAAACCTTATTTGGAGAAACTCGAAACATGAAAGTTGTTCGTAAAGGTGTTTTTAAGCTATTGGGTGAATTTTAGAATTTTTGACTGCAAGATGAAATTTTAAATTAAAAGGGCGTAACCTGTGGCGAATTGGAATTTTCGAACTTGAGAAAAAAACTCGAACTATGAAATGCGATTTTGAATCTTTTTATACGACAAACATAAATTTTCGAAAAATCCCGTTCACTAGGCTGAGCCGATATTCAAACAATTATCTTTGAGACTGCCTCGTTAGTGGTCTCCCTACTATCTGAGATTGCCTCGTTAGTGATCTCGCGCGCTGTGTTTATTTGGACTGCCTCGTTAATGGTCCTACGATTATTGAGACTGCCTTGTTAGTGGTTGATAATGGCAAAAAATGACCATTATTTTCAATCCATTTCCGTGTCTTAAACGGGCATTTGATCGCATTCCGGTCTTACATTAAGTAAGAAAGCAGTCGAATTGGACTAATTTATGCATAATTGTAAAAATAATAAGCTGGTGTGAAAAAGACATAAATATGTAATTTTATTACATATTTATGTTAGAAAAATCCAAAAACATGAGAAAAAGAAAAGGAAACAAAAAGATGGGAAAAAGATAGAAAAGCCCACCAAAAGAAAATTTTCGGCCCATCTGGTCCAATCCAGCAGGCCCAGGAAGACCTTTGTCGCGGAAGCCCCTTGGCGCGATGCAGTGTTCCGCGACAAAGGCATGTTCCGCGACCAAGTGGCCCAAATGAAGAGGAGACCAGCCAAGCCCCTTGGCGCGATGACCTTTGTCGCGATGGCATGCTCCGCGACAAAGGCATGTTCCGCGACCAAGATGCACAAATAGAGACACAAGACCCAGTCGAGAAGCCTTGCCACATGCAGTGTGTTCCGCGACCAACTTGATGCTCCGAGACAAAGCTGTGATGTGTGTGATGTCTTAAGACACAATGGGCTAGAATCAAGGCCCATGGGCTTAGGGTTACACTTCTATAAATATGAGGTGTCTCCCATGAGCTAAGTGAGTTGGCCAGTAGAGAGATTAAAATTCTTGTAGAGCTCTTGCAGGCAAGCTTAGGAGTTCCTCCTTAGGTAGAGTAGTTTAGGTTTGTTTTCATGTATTATTTAATTTTTGCTCTTAGTTTAGCTTAGTTTAGTGTTTTACTGTTCACAGTTGCTTAGATAGCCATTTTTACACCATGTTTTGGTTTCTAAACTCTTGTTTTAGGGTTTGTACTACCCAAATCATGGGTATTAACAATACCTCTTCAATAATATGGGAAAACATTCATCATTTGTGTCCCAAATCATGAAATGGGTCTCACACCCCATGGATTTATGCTTTCTTTTTCATTTTGGGGTCATTTGACCCCCATTTTGTTATTTTTATGTTTACTGTTGGCATATTATGGATAATGTTGTGTGGATGTGTGATCAAACCCTAGATTAGGACTCCTGCTTTATTTTAATATTCTGCCCATCCTTGTTATTTTTGTTTAAGCATGTTCTTCTTTATTTTGAATGTTTCTTGCTTATTTTTAGCTTAGAATAGCTTTTTGATCTGAAATAGGGTGAGATCACGCTGTTTGCATGCCACTGTTCATTTCTGCTTTTTCTGACTTTTGTCCTGAACCACCTTGGGCGCCAACCGCCTTCTGGCGCGGAACCACGTTCCGCGACAAAATGACTGTTACGCGACCAAGGTGTTTCAAGACACTTGTCTCCATAATTTAAAACCCTTTGTCGCGGAATACCTTGTCGCGGAGCCACGTTCCGCGACAAAACTGTCCATGCATAGCGACAAAGGAGCCAAACTCTTGCATTTTGTCTTCATGGCTTTTTGTCGCGGAATCATCTTGTCGCGGAGCCACGTTCCGCGACAAAATCCCATTCTGAGACAGAAAAATTATGCCATGTTCCTTGATCTTTGAACACCTTGTCGCGGAACCACGTTCCGCGACAAAATTTCCATGCATAGCGACAAAGGTTCAAATGCTTTAAAATTTTATGAAAACACTTTGTCGCGATGTCACTCTTGTCGCGGAACCACGTTCCGCGACAAAATCTTGCATAGCGACAAAGAAGCGTTATGCTGCCAAAAATTCTAAAAACTTGTCGGGATGTCCATGTCGCGGATCTCGGTCCGCGACAAAATTTATGATATCGCGACAAGGGTTCCTCTCCCTCTATTTAATCTCAAACAAACTTCATTCTCTCCCTATTTTATATTGCAACACTCACATCATAGCCCCACGGGTTAGGATGTAACATTCTGGAATTGCAATATAGGGTGTTATGCTGCCCAAATTTTGATTCTCCATTTGCATCACTTAACTGATTGAACCCTTGACTCATTAATGATTAAAGATTGAGATTAGCAATAATCAAACTTCAATAATCATCATGACTAAAGGACCTTTGTTCAATTGCCATTAAAACATTCTTGTATAAACAAAATCTCGATGGCTTAAACAGATAATCTGGACTGTAATTAATTATGGTAGGAAGGATTATTTAAGACCATCAATTGTGGACCCAATCCACAACCTTGCATGAGAAACCAATGTCTCTCATACAAGGGATCTTCTTTTATTTATTATTTATTTTGTCTTCGTGTGTTGTGTGGAACCATTAGTAAAGAATACATCAGACTAATGTTGGCGGGTACTCCCTCATGGATAACTAGCTCGTATTCTGGGTATTAGTTACTAATTGTTATTTTGCATGGTCTGGACGATTGTCAGTGGAAGCCTTGGCGGTTCACCCATCCGGGGTTATAATAGCTGCTCGGCTGACTCCCATCCAGATACAGTTTTATTTTTATTATCTTAATTTCCAAACCTGAATCCCAATCCGTACTGGGAGTAAGTTGGCATCAGTCAATGCCAACTGATGATCATTATAGAAGGGAAGCATGTAGGTTTTTATCCGAATTCACAGACAGTGGAGGCCCAACTGGTGTTGACACCACCATTATAGGGTCTAAGCTGTCTAAATTCGCTCCATCCGAGTGATTGGGAAATTGGACAGTAGATGTTTACAGTCCACCTGATTATTCTGCCATTACTTTGGTCCCTTGACCACTTCATTCTGTGTTTCACCTTCTGTTTAGACCCGCATTTATATTTTGGGTCAATTAATTTTACACTTCCATATATCTTTATGCATGATAATATTATATACTATTGTGGTCTGTACTTATTTTGGGATCCTTCCCTTTGACAATAGAAGTCTAGATCTTAAACAGATATTGCTTTATAAATTTCCAACAAAAACCTCTTTATAAAATCCGGATCTGAGTAAGGGATAAATTCTTCAGTTATGACTAATTCATATTCTGTCAAGGGTTGTATTTTGGGAAATTAAGAAGCAGATTCAGCGATTAGGTCTCGCCTAGACTGAAAGGGGTCTGTGTTTTAACTGAGAGTCTAGTACCTGACAGGGAATGATTTTCAAATCCATTATTTTCCAAAATTGCTGGTTGATGGAAATGTAAGATTAAGTCCTACACCGAGATGGGGTCCACTTGGATTCAAATACAGTGTAGTAAATAATCTTAGAGGAACATCATCCAGGCCTTGGTTATTTTCCAAGATAGGGTTGAGTTTTCTTTCAACTGCTATCCTCTTCTGCCAAAGCCTACTTTTGAGTCCTGAGTGAGTGCATCCGGAACGAACTAATTTATTAGTTCGTTTCATTAGTTTGTATCTCATAATCACCCGGAAGGAAGTGAACACACTAGTGGTTCACTGAGAGCCGGGAATTCTTGATCCATACTCCTTCATTCTGATGGGGAGCTGTCTTTTACTACCAGGGTCAGATTTTCAAAACCTCCGAGTGATAGGTTTAAATGCTTTCTTTACCGCTTTCTTTTAACCGCTTTCATTAGAGGTCACTCGGTTGTATTGAGAGTTGTGTAACTGCTACTAGGATTGACAGTTAAGGGATAGTTCAGGGCTTGATTAGAATCTTTGGGTGTGACATGGGAGAGTGATAGTGGTACTTGGCATTTCAATAAATGATGTGTCGGGTGTTGCTTTTCCACCACAGATGAAGTAACACACCCAGGCCAGGGCAGTTACGAATCTGTGGTATCTTAGAATTTGCGGTCTTAAGAACATGTAAACTCATATTGCAAGTACCTGTCTGTTAAAGGGAAAGCCTTATTGAGAGCATGAGAATTAGCTATCTGATAGAATTATCCCAAACAAAGATCTGCGTATGAAAATGGAAGTTTAATATTGCTGTATCTCACTCTTGTCCAATTTTCATTCTTTTCTTCCTGTCCTTTCTGTCTACATTGTGACTCTACTTCACGGTTGGCACAATGCACCTTTTCCCTGCTTTCGTAGATAATGTTTACTGCATTCCTAGAATAATTCTTATCCGCTTTCTAGAATAGATTTATTTGCTTTGTAGATTAATTTAACTGCTTTCAAGATCTAGTTTAAATTCCCGTCAGTAGATATTAATCATCTTTCAAACCTATTGAGCAATACGAATGGAAAATCTGGTAAAACGACGTGGGCCCTGCTTCTATCGCACATCCTCCAGTGAACGATCCGGTCTTACTATAAATTACTGCAATTTTTGACACCGTGCGCTTTCGGGGGCACAGTTTCTTAACTACGAGCAATAAAAACATGACTACGTATAAATATATCCCTAATCACAACACCGCCATCATAAATTGGTTTCATTAAATAAAACCTAAACCAGGATCATGATTTTTTGGAAAATACTCATGTAGTGGGAATCTGTCAAAAAGTTTCATGGCAGGAACTCTTATGGCAAGAATTGATGAGAAGTATCATGGCATATCTGCCGGGGATCCTCAGTGTGACAGGCTGAAGGTCAACCTATCCCGGCTATGCCATGAGATTTGTCAACATTCCATGACAGAGAGGACCACAGCGCCATTTGAAACCAACGCACCATACTTGAGTAATAAAAAGACAGTTAAGCTTAACATATATGTATCTCTAAACCCTTTCCCGTGAATCATAACTCTTTTCTTGTAATAAATCTAACCTGGTATATTTTAGAAAAAGCTCGTGGGACGGAAATTGTCAAAAGTTTCATGGCGCCGTTGCCGGGGAGGATGCAGCGCCGTTTTATTTAGAGAATTACATTCCTCATTGCTCCTAGAGTAGCCTATACATATAATTATAAATATTCACCTTCAGAACCACTTCTAACCTGGGGATTGTACAGGTACTGTCATTATTGAAGCCGTTGTTCTATGCAAAGGAGGAAGCAGACGCCAGCCGAGATCCCGTTTAATTCAGAGATAGAAAAGACAGCTCGACGTCTTAGGGCGGAGACTAAACGAAGAAGGGAACGGGAACGACAGGCATTACTTTCGCCAAGCACCAGCAGCGATATTTCCGAAATGGCAAACCCTGACATCCCACCAATCATTCAACCCAATCCCCCACTTCACAACATTGAGGAAGACCCCGAAGATGCTGATCATGATGATTTGGATGATCCCCCTCCCCAGATCATACAAGGAGGTGGGAATCCACCAAACATGGAGCAGCAGCACTTCGAGGCACCCCCTCCCAACCCGAACCAAAACCCACCAAACAACCAAAACCAACCAAATCAGCAAAATTTCCCAAACCAACAAAATCAGCAATACCATAACCCCCATCAGAATCCCCCGAATCCGAATGATTTCAATGATCCGAGGAACTATTTCATGCCTCAGAACTACTACCCACAGCAGTACCAAGGCGGGCCTGAGAACAATCATCAAGCAGCAGCTGCTGCTGATTACATGCAGCCGATTTTAGAGCCATATCTGAACATTCCTGGACAAGCTCCATTCCTGGCCAGGAATTTCGAACTGAAACCGGCCCTAATCAATCTAGTCCAGAGCAACCAGTTTGCCGGAGCAAGTCATGAAGATCCCCATGATCACCTGCAAACCTTACTAGAATTGTGTGACACGATCAAAAATCGTGATGTACCCGCAAACACTATTCGACTAAGGCTATTCCCCTTCTCTCTGACAAGCGGAGCACGAACATGGTACAAGTCACTGCCCGTAAATCAGAAGTCTACATGGGAAGATGTGATCAGAAACTTCCTAGCAAAATACTTCCCGGAGTCCAAGGTGGATGAATGCCGCTCCAAAATTGCGGAATTCAAGATGAAACCAGACGAGTCCTTGTATGATGCAAAGGAAAGATTCTTCAACCTACTCAGAAAGTGTCCTCAACATGGCTTCCATGACTGGGAGAGACTGAGAAAGTTCTACAGTGGTCTGACCCCAGCATGGAAATCCATGCTTGATGCTGCTGGTGGTCAACATTTGCTCTACATACCGATGGACCAAGCCTGGGCAAAGATTGAAGCCATGAGTGTAAACCGTTCTGTTCTAACTGATGATGGTAATCTCACTCCCCCTCGTAGTTTATGTGCTGTAGGTACAGTAGAGAAGTCAGACATTGAAAAGCTTCAAGAGCAAGTGGCAGCGTTGTCTGTAAATCAAGGAGTTGGAAGTTCTGCGCAGGGACAGCAAACTGATGTGATCTGTGGACTGTGTCAAGGTGCTCATGCAACTGACACATGCGAGCAAGTCACAGCTGAGAGCTGTAACTATGCATGAGCCTTTCCAAATAGACACCCGAATTTGTCTTATTCAAACAACAACGCCTTAAACTCACATCTCTTGAACAAGCCACAGCAACAACAGTTCAACCCTCAGCAGAACCAAGGATTCAATCAGAACAGGGGCCAACATTTTCAGAATCCAGGTTTCCAACCTCAGATCCAGCAGAGGCCACCTCAGAATTTCCAGAACTTTCAGCCCAATCAGAGTTTCCAGCCTCAGTTTGTCCCAAACCAAGGCCAGTGGAATCATAATCAGCATCAAAATCAGAATCAGAATCAAAAGCCTCCTTCAAGGCTTGAGAATCTGATGACTGATTTCATCACTAGTCAGAAAGAGATCAACAATCAACTGCAGGCCTCCATCAGAAATGTGGAGACCCAAGTTACACAGATGGCTAACGAGATGCAGAAAAGGGACAAAGGAACATTGCCTAGTACTGCGGAAAAGAACCCGCAATGCAAGGCAATAACCTTGAAATCTGGAAGAGTACTAGCTGGACCAAAGGGAGCAGATACTGGAGCGGAATTTAAAGAAGAGGATATTGTTGACAATGCTGGTAAGGAAGCTGATAATGGGAATAGAGCGGAAAAAGAGACAGCCGAATTGCAGACTGAAGCTGCGCCCGAAATGGCTGAAACAGATAAGGGTACAGGTGAAGGTACAACTTCCTTCCCTTCACCACCAAAAATTGCTAATAACAAGTACATGCCCAGGATTCCTTATCCTGCGCGGCTTAAAAATAAAGAACATGATCTTAAATTCAAGAAATTTCTGCAACGATTAAAGTCTGTAGAGATAACCATTCCTCTCACAGAAATGATTTCCGAAATGCCCATCTATGCTAAGTTCTTGAAAGAATTGATTTCAGGAAAAAGGCAGGTTGAGCAGGAAGAGGTAATTATTCTCAACAGCACATGCAGTGCCATCGTTCAGAGGAGAATGCCTGAAAAGAAAGAGGACCCCGGATGTTGCACACTTCCAGTACAATTCGGAAAGGCCAAAGTGAGTATGGGGCTTTGTGATTTAGGATCAAGCATCAATGTGATGCCACTAGCTATGGCTGTTCGCCTTAAGCTTGGAGAAATTCAACCGGTCAAGATGAGACTGCAACTTGCAGACAGATCGATCACTCAGCCCGTAGGAATCCTTAAGGATGTTGTAGTCAAAACCGGGCAGGTTCTTTTCCCGGTCGACTTCATCGTCCTCGACATTGAAGAGGATTCTGAAATGCCGCTTATCCTTGGACGCCCATTTCTAGCCACTGGTGGTGCACTGATTGACGCTAAATCCGGAAAAGTCACCTTAAGGGTCGATGGCGAGGAGATCATCTTTGATATGGAGAAATTGCAGAAATTTCCGAATGACAGTTCTTGTTTCTCATTTGAAAATGTAATAGTTAGGGAAGAGCCAGACTCTGAACTTGATTGTGAAATGATGCTGGATGAACTATCAAAGCAGGTACTGAAGCCTGCTGGCGTGGAGCACAAAGGATGCAAAGCCGTTCACTTTGCCGATCCCGAAACAGGGGATTTGGAGGAATTTGACGGCATCGACTTCCATGATGACGCCAACCAAGAGGAGGAAGAGGATCCTGTACTGATGCAGGATCCCGAAGGTAAATCTGTTCTCCCACTACCCAATTCTCGCAAACTACTCCCTTCCGTTGAATGTCCACCAGAGCTTGAACTTAAAACACTACCCGATCATCTCAAGTACGCGTTTCTCGCAGAACATAAAAAGTTACCCGTGATTGTTTCGGCTAAGCTCTCCCAAGAGCAAGAAAACGCTCTGGTGGACGTTCTTAAGAAACATGTACATGCAATAGGTTGGACAATTTCTGATATAAAAGGAATAAGCCCTTCTATTTGCATGCACAGGATTCTAATGGAAGAAGAGTTTAAACCCTCCCGTCAACCTCAGAGGCGATTGAACCCCCTTATACAGGAAGTGGTAAGGAAAGAAGTTATCAAGCTCTTAGATGCTGGTATAATCTATCCTATCTCCGATAGCAAATGGGTTAGCCCGGTGCAGGTCGTACCCAAACGAGGAGGAATGTGCATAACCAAGAATGAGCAAGGAGAAGAGGTTGCAACCAGACCAGTGACCGGATGGAGAGTTTGTATCGACTACCGGAAGCTGAACGAGGCCACACGCAAGGACCATTTTCCATTGCCATTCATTGATCAGATGCTTGAGAGGTTGGCAGGGAGAGAGTTTTATTGCTTTTTGGATGGTTATTCTGGTTATAATCAGATTGTTATTTCCAGTGAAGACCATGAGAAAACCACTTTTACTTGCCCGTACGGCACTTTTGCCTATCGACGGATGCCTTTTGGTTTGTGCAATGCACCTGCTACTTTTCAAAGATGCATGATGTCTATTTTCTCTGAATTTATCGAAAAATGCATTGAGGTCTTTATGGATGACTTCTCTGTATATGGAGATACGTTCGAAGATTGTTTGACCAATCTTGCTAAGATTTTAAAGAGGTGTGAGGGCACTAACTTGGTTTTAAATTGGGAAAAGTGCCATTTTATGGTCACTGAGGGCATAGTGTTAGGTCATCGCATTTCTCGTGCAGGCATTGAAGTTGATCCAGCCAAAGTTTCCATCATTTCCAATCTCCCTCTTCCTTACTCGATCAAATCAGTTAGGAGCTTCTTAGGGCATGCCGGTTTTTACCGGCGATTCATTAAGGATTTCTCTAAAATTGCCAAGCCGCTCACTAATCTGCTTTGTAAAGAAAATCCTTTCTTAATAAATGAAGCGTGTGTCCAAGCCTTTGACACGCTCAAGAAGATGTTGGTTTCTGCACCGATAGTGCAACCACCCGATTGGTCACTGCCTTTCGAGGTAATGTGCGATGCTAGTGGTCTCGCCGTAGGCGCAGTTCTTGGACAACATAAGGATGGGAGACACTGCGTAATTCATTACGCAAGTCATGCCCTGAATGAAGCCCAAGTTAACTACACCACAACGGAGAAAGAGATGTATGCTGTAGTCTTCGCGTTTGACAAGTTCAGACAGTACCTGATAGGTACAAAGACCATAGTATACACTGATCATACAGCATTGAGATACTTGTTTAGCAAACAAGATGCAAAACCTCGATTAATCAGGTGGGTACTTCTGTTGCAAGAATTCGACATCATAATAAAAGATAGGCGAGGTCGAGATAATGGTGCTGCTGACCACTTATCTCGATTAGATAATGATAAAAAGGAAAAAGCCGTCAATGAAGATTTCCCGGACGAACAGTTGTTCGCGTTGCATCTGCATAATCAAGCTTGTCCATGGTTTTCCGACATCGCTAACTTCTTGGCATGCGGAGTAACCCCACAGTTTTCGAACTATCATCAGAGGAATAAGTTCAAACGAGATGTATTAAGTTACTTCTGGGAAGAACCTTATCTCTTCAAACACTGCCCTGATTTAATAATCAGGCGATGTGTGACCGAGCATGAAGCTTATCAAATTGTCAGAAAATGCCATGAATCAGAATATGGAGGTCACCATGGTCCCGCTCGAACGGCCCACAAGGTCCTCGAATGTGGATTTTATTGGCCTCACATCTATGAGGATTGCAGGACATTTGTTAAGGGTTGTGACAGATGCCAAAGATTAGGAAACATCTCCAAGAGGGATGAGATGCCTCAAAAGGGGATTCTCACACTTGAGATCTTTGATGTATGGGGCATTGACTTCATGGGACCGTTTCCACCATCTGGTGGAAACTACTATATCTTGGTAGCTGTCGATTACGTATCCAAATGGGTCGAGGCTGTCGCATTACCGACCAATGATGGTAGCCAAGTCATCAAGTTCCTCAAGAACAACATTTTCAGTCGATTTGGCGTACCTAGGGTGGTGATATCTGATGGAGGAACACACTTTATTAATAAAGGTTTTGAAACTTTAATGAGTAAAAATGGGATCCTCCATAAGATAGGCACGCCTTACCATCCTCAGACTAGTGGTCAAGTCGAAGTATCCAATCGCGAAATCAAACACATACTCGAAGCCACTGTCGGGATAACCCGTAAGGATTGGGCACGGAAGCTCAATGATGCTCTATGGGCATACCGCACAGCATATAAGACTCCCATCGGGATGTCTCCATATAGGCTGGTCTTCGGAAAAGCCTGTCATTTACCCGTAGAGCTAGAGCATAAAGCTTACTGGGCCGTTAAAACGCCTAACTTTGATCCGAAAGTTGCTCAGAGCAAATGTAAGTTGGACCTCAATGAAATTGAGGAAATACGAGCGCAAGCTTATGAAAGCTCTCGAATTTACAAGGAGCGGACCCAGAAGTTGCACGATCGCCGGATCAAACCTAAGTATTTTTATGTTGGTCAACATGTGTTATTGTTCAATACTAGGTTGAAGCTGTTCCCCGGAAAGCTCAAATCTAGATGGGAAGGACCACATGAAGTACTAGAGGTGTTCAAAAATGGAGCTGTCAAGATCCGAACTGATAGGGGCGATATAGTGGTGAATGGACAAGGATTAAAAGAGTACCTTGGACAGTTCGATCCGGAGAAAGAAAGCCAAGCAGTGGCAGACCCGGCCTACACTCAATAAGAAACAGCATTTAAAAACACAAAAATTTTAGTTTATATATATATATATAGTATATATTTACAGTACTTATTTCATGACGAGCAAGTACCCAAAGATCAATTAAACATTTAGAGTACTAAGACTCTAAATGTGAGGATGTTGATATTTGGAGAAAATCTAATGCATTTCATTCATCTATCTTGCAGAAGTTCGGAACCCCCAAAAAGAGGAGCAGATAAGAGTAACATGGAAAACCAGGTTCTTGGTTGGATTAGTTCCATAAGTCTAAGAAAACGTTTTCGGGAATTGAAGAAATTCAATACCCGAAACAAAATTCACAGATAAATGGAACTAACCCAACCTAATTTTATGCAAGTGGATTGTTTAATTTTCAGCCCAGCATTTTGAATTTACTTGGACTGAATTTATTCAGCCCAAATCAAATAAAATGGACTCAGGCCCACATCACACTCGGGCCCAGTCCAAGAAAATTTGAAAATTCGAAAATTCTTTGTCGCGGAAGGTCCTTTGTCGTGATGTCATACATCGCGACCATGCCCTGTTCCGCGACAAACTCCCTTTTCCTTCTTAACCCTTCTCCGGTGATTGTCGCGATGCACCTTGTCGCGGAGCATGACTCCGCGACCAAGCCCTGCTCCGCGACATGATCTGCGTTGACTTTGTCTCCATACTGAACTTTGTCGCGGTAGCCTTGTCGCGGAGCATGACTCCGCGACCAACCCTCAACTCCGCGACCTCTCTGATGTCGCTATGCCTTGTCGTGGAACCTGGTTCCGCGACAAAGTCTCGGATTCCGCGACAAAAGTTCAAGTATTTATACCCCCCCCCCCCACCCCCTCCAGTTTCTTTTCACTTTCTCTTGTCATTTCAACTTCCTCCAACTTCTTCATCTTCTTTTCCCCCATTTTTCTCTCATCCGAACGAACACCACGTGTTCTTCGCACTCTTGCACTCCTTTTCCAAGGGGAAACTATGGACCGATTTCATGGACTCCTCCCAAACCTTGGACCCGTGCCTAGACCCGAGCCAAGGAGGAGAGGGTAAACCCTGTTTTCGCCATGTTCATAGCACCCATTCGGACCCGTTTGTTTTGTTTTTACTTTGTTGTGTTCTTGGTGTGATGTGGTGTATATGTGCATTTAACTTTAGATTTTTGGAAGTTTTCAAAGTGCTCTCGGTTATGAGCATCATTTTGAAACGCCTGAAACCCCATTTTGAAACTGGTAATGGATAAGATTTTTGAAGTTTTAAAACTGGAAAGAACAAACTGATGAACATTTGGGTATTGTTTTGAATATCTTGATGTTGTTGGTTTGATTGATCCTGATGTGATGTGCACAGTGTTGAGTTGGTGTAATAAAAGAGGTAAGATCTCTTTGGGCACATTTGTCCCCATGTTAGAAATCTCATGGGAATAAATGTTTGTTTGTTTATGGAAACATAGTACAAACACCCAATAGGAAGCTTCCACTTTTAATAAAAGCAACTTTTAGAAAAAGACAAAAAGAGTCATTTTTGTTTAATGTTTGACTTGAGTCTTTTGTTCCCAATGGAACACTAGTGTGAGTAAGATAGCAGTACTTTTGTCACCCAACTGCTATCCTTTTCAAAAATCCAAAATGGGACCACTCACATCCCACCTTTGTTAAATAAAACAAGTCAACCATTTTTTTTAAAATTAAAAACAGTGTTTGCAAATTTTTGGATGCTTTAACTGTCCAAACAGTCCAAGCTATCCAAAAATAGCAGATCCGTTCCGCCACGTCTTCATTGCACATTCCAATATTCGAGCATTCCATTTCCATCTATCCATCTCATTCCACTTCCAACAAGTGTCTCGGACTTGTTTAATAAAACTGAAAACTTTTGGGCCCTATGGCCCATTAAAAAGATTTTAGGCCCAATGGCCAATTTTATTTTATTTTGGGCTCTTTAGCCCATTTAAAACCAAATATTATTTACATGTGCTTTAAATTAAAATTCGAGTCAGAAATTTAATAATCTCACATCTAGAGCAAAGCTCTAAATGTGAGGATGTTGGTTTCTGAACTTGAATAATTTCCGAAAATTATATAAAAATTGGATTCATCACTTCTTATCTTTTCAGGGGTAATCCTCCCATTCCAGACCCTGCTCCAGAGGGAACTAAGTTGCTGGACTTACCGCTAGAACTCCTTGGTGAGATTCTCTCCCGGATAGGAGAGGATGAAATCAGGGAGGTGTTTGCCGCGCAACGGATATGCAAGAAGCTCAGGGATGCTGGGAACCTTGCCATCGTATACAAGCGATGCGAGGTTGACTCCTCCACTGTGAAGAGAGGGCAAGAAAGAATCCGTTGGCAGAAGGAGAGATTCCTGCAAACATGCATAGCTGCAGGAAACTTCAATCTCCAGATCATTCCAGCACTTATGGCGTTTGTAGAAGGGAATGAGGAGCACGCTTGTGAACTGCTGCGCCCAGGAATTGAGGACAACCACAAGGCGTCAATCTTCACCCAGGGACTGATGCTTATGAGTAGGACGGATGAAAGGCAAGTTGAACAAGGAATCAGAATGATCGAAAGGATGGTAACAGATCGGTTAATCCTTCAGTACACGTCTACCAACGTCCTCGGATGGATGACGGATAACCCAGACACTCCGTACCTATGGGCAAACCAAGGGGACAGAATCTACTGCCCAAGGAGGCGTGAGCCCATGATGGATCATAACGGCTGGTGTCTGCGGTGTGAGTTGACCAGCTACATCCACTGGGCCAGATTTCTATTCTGAAGGAAGAAGATGAATCCCAGTCTATTAGGTTCTATTTCATTTCCATTCTAGTAGTAGTAATTTGCAAGGGAATCCTCCTTTTGTGTGTGCAGGTTTGTATTAACTGCACGAGAATCCCTTGCCTCGGTTGTATTTATTTGCTTTCCCTAAATTGGAACTCAGTTTTTGAGACCACTGAACAATTCTTTACTGCTTTCCTTTGAAAAGATGTCTGCACAGTCCGAGATGAATAAGTGACTGTCAGGCCAAAAATTTGCTGTTGACATACTCAGTATGTCAGCAGTGCCTCTTTACTGCTTTCAATCAAATAACCAGCAAAAATATGCATAAACTTGCTCTAAATTCACAGGTTGAATTTAGGCTTATGATTAAATTTTCAGACTTTCAAATTGGGATAATATAATTGAAGACATGCATGAAATGAATTCCTGAGGTTTTGAGCTATAAAAATTTAATGATGCGATCAGCTTATTGGGTAATAAATCTGCATGTTAGAGATTTCGATTGAATAAATTGTTAGAATTAAGCTTGGATTAAATTTGAGAATATTGTATGACATGAATTAACCCAACCTTGTGAGATTTGAGCCATGAGTCACTTTTACTCATTCATTTTCTTCGATGTGTGAATCATTTTGATTAAAGGAAACTAGAACCTGCAATTGGGACCGATCCAAGACCATGCCATATTCCCGAAATCGAGCATATGATCGAGGCACCTAGAAAACCCAAATTTTTGGCCTTCGTTTGAAATCCAAACCCAAAAATATTTCCCTTTAGGATTAACCAATTTGAGCCTATAAGCCTAATTTTTCTTTGAAGCCCTTCATATTATTCCTAGCCTTACAAAAAGACCAAGAAATTCAAACCCAAGTGTGCAAGGATGAATTCTATCAAGGCATTACAATTTTTGATCATCAATGAAAACTATAAATCGGTATTTTATAAACCGATTCAAAAAAAAAAAAAAAAAAAGTTGAATGTCATTCAACACAAATAAATTGCGAATGACAAGCAATTAGACAATAGTCTAATGTCATGCAAAAGAAAACCAAAAAGAGAGAAACATTGATGATCATAAATTTTAAATAAAAATGCCAAGTTATGATGGAATTAATTCTTGCCACTTCTTAGCCCAATAATTCCCTTTTCCCACCTAATGTTACAACCGTACGCCCCGTTATAACCCTCAAATAAGACCTCGTGATCTCGATTTGAATAAATGAGCCGGTGGCGAATTGGTCTGATTGCAAGCTTATGGGATAATTTAATTAAATGTGATTTTGAGCGTTCATGATTAAACCCCAATTGAGAGTGAGTGAATTTTTCCGATTCTCTTATATGTGAGGCTTTGTCTTATTACACATGTTCATGTCATCCTCTAATTCTCATCCCTAATCTTTGCATTTTTCAAACATGATATTCATGAAAGGTTGACAATAATGCTTGATTTGTAGGCCCGATGTAGTGAGCAAGTATCATTTCATTAAACACTGCAATCAAGGGAATTCAATACTTGTAATTTTTTATTGTCTTATCCCAATCCAAAAAGGATGTGATTTATGAAGCCACGAAAATGAATTGAATATGTAGAGTCCGTGTTCTTACGAACATTGACTCTGACTGCTCGGGGACGATCAGTATTAAATGTGAGGATGTTGATAATGGCCAAAAATGACCATTATTTTCAATCCATTTCCGTGTCTTAAACGGGCATTTGATCGCATTCCGGTCTTACATTAAGTAAGAAAGCAGTCGAATTGGACTAATTTATGCATAATTGTAAAAATAATAAGCTGGTGTGAAAAAGACATAAATATGTAATTTTATTACATATTTATGTTAGAAAAATCCAAAAACATGAGAAAAAGAAAAGGAAACAAAAAGATGGGAAAAAGATAGAAAAGCCCACAAAAAGAAAATTTTCGGCCCATCTGGCCCAATCCAGCAGGCCCAGGAAGACCTTTGTCGCGGAAGCCCCTTGGCGCGATGCAGTGTTCCGCGACAAAAGGCATGTTCCGCGACCAAGTGGCCCAAATGAAGAGGAGACCAGCCAAGCCCCTTGGCGCGATGACCTTTGTCGCGATGGCATGCTCCGCGACAAAAGGCATGTTCCGCGACCAAGATGCACAAATAGAGACACAAGACCCAGTCGAGAAGCCTTGCCACATACAGTGTGTTCCGCGACCAACTTGATGCTCCGAGACAAAGCTGTGATGTGTGTGATGTCTTAAGACACAATGGGCTAGAATCATGGCCCATGGGCTTAGGGTTACACTTCTATAAATATGAGGTGTCTCCCATGAGCTAAGAGAGTTGGTCAGTAGAGAGATTAAAATTCTTGTAGAGATCTTGCAGGCAAGCTTAGGAGTTCCTCCTTAGGTAGAGTAGTTTAGGTTTGTTTTCATGTATTATTTAATTTTTGCTCTTAGTTTAGCTTAGTTTAGTGTTTTACTGTTCACAGTTGCTTAGATAGCCATTTTTACACAATGTTTTGGTTTCTAAACTCTTGTTTTAGGGTTTGTACTACCCAAATCATGGGTATTAACAATACCTCTTCAATAATATGGGAAAACATTCATCATTTTTGTCCCAAATCATGAAATGGGTCTCACACCCCATGGATTTATGCTTTCTTTTTCATTTTGGGGTCATTTGACCCCCATTTTGTTATTTTTATGTTTACTGTTGGCATATTATGGATAATGTTGTGTGGATGTGTGATCAAACCCTAGATTAGGACTCCTGCTTTATTTTAATATTCTGCCCATCCTTGTTATTTTTGTTTAAGCATGTTCTTCTTTATTTTGAATGTTTCTTGCTTATTTTTAGCTTAGAATAGCTTTTTGATCTGAAATAGGGTGAGATCACGCTGTTTGCATGCCACTGTTCATTTCTGCTTTTTCTGACTTTTGTCCTGAACCACCTTGGGCGCCAACCGCCTTCTGGCGCGGAACCACGTTCCGCGACAAAATGGCTGTTACGCGACCAAGGTGTTTCAAGACACTTGTCTCCATAATTTAAAACCCTTTGTCGCGGAATACCTTGTCGCGGAGCCACGTTCCGCGACAAAACTGTCCATGCATAGCGACAAAGGAGCCAAACTCTTGCATTTTGTCTTCATGGCTTTTTGTCGCGGAATCATCTTGTCGCGGAGCCACGTTCCGCGACAAAATCCCATTCTGAGACAGAAAAATTATGCCATGTTCCTTGATCTTTGAACACCTTGTCGCGGAACACCTTGTCGCGGAACCACGTTCCGCGACAAAATTTCCATGCATAGCGACAAAGGTTCAAATGCTTTAAAATTTTATGAAAACACTTTGTCGCGATGTCACTCTTGTCGCGGAACCACGTTCCGCGACAAAATCTTGCATAGCGACAAAGAAGCGTTATGCTGCCAAAAATTCTAAAAACTTGTCGGGATGTCCATGTCGCGGATCTCGGTCCGCGACAAAATTTATGATATCGCGACAAGGGTTCCTCTCCCTCTATTTAATCTCAAACAAACTTCATTCTCTCCCTATTTTATATTGCAACACTCACATCATAGCCCCACGGGTTAGGATGTAACATTCTGGAATTGCAATATAGGGTGTTATGCTGCCCAAATTTTGATTCTCCATTTGCATCACTTAACTGATTGAACCCTTGACTCATTAATGATTAAAGATTGAGATTAGCAAAAATCAAACTTCAATAATCATCATGACTAAAGGACCTTTGTTCAATTGCCATTAAAACATTCTTGTATAAACAAAATCTCGATGGCTTAAACAGATAATCTGGACTGTAATTAATTATGGTAGGAAGGATTATTTAAGACCATCAATTGTGGACCCAATCCACAACCTTGCATGAGAAACCAATGTCTCTCATACAAGGGATCTTCTTTTATTTATTATTTATTTTGTCTTCGTGTGTTGTGTGGAACCATTAGTAAAGAATACATCAGACTAATGTTGGCGGGTACTCCCTCATGGATAACTAGCTCGTATTCTGGGTATTAGTTACTAATTGTTATTTTGCATGGTCTGGACGATTGTCAGTGGAAGCCTTGGCGGTTCACCCATCCGGGGTTATAATAGCTGCTCGGCTGACTCCCATCCAGATACAGTTTTATTTTTATTATCTTAATTTCCAAACCTGAATCCCAATCCGTACTGGGAGTCAGTTGGCATCAGTCAATGCCAACTGATGATCATTATAGAAGGGAAGCATGTAGGTTTTTATCCGAATTCACAGACAGTGGAGGCCCAACTGGTGTTGACACCACCATTATAGGGTCTAAGCTGTCTAAATTCGCTCCATCCGAGTGATTGGGAAATTGGACAGTAGATGTTTACAGTCCACCTGATTATTCTGCCATTACTTTGGTCCCTTGACCAATTCATTCTGTGTTTCACCTTCTGTTTAGACCCGCATTTATATTTTGGGTCAATTAATTTTACACTTCCATATATCTTTATGCATGATAATATTATATACTATTGTGGTCTGTACTTATTTTGGGATCCTTCCCTTGGACAATAGAAGTCTAGATCTTAAACAGATATTGCTTTATAAATTTCCAACAAAAACCTCTTTATAAAATCCGGATCTGAGTAAGGGATAAATTCTTCAGTTATGACTAATTCATATTCTGTCAAGGGTTGTATTTTGGGAAATTAAGAAGCAGATTCAGCGATTAGGTCTCGCCTAGACTGAAAGGGTCTGTGTTTTAACTGAGAGTCTAGTACCTGACAGGGAATGATTTTCAAATCCATTATTTTCCAAAATTGCTGGTTGATGGAAATGTAAGATTAAGTCCTACACCGAGATGGGGTCCACTTGGATTCAAATACAGTGTAGTAAATAATCTTAGAGGAACATCATCCAGGCCTTGGTTATTTTCCAAGATAGGGTTGAGTTTTCTTTCAACTGCTATCCTCTTCTGCCAAAGCCTACTTTTGAGTCCTGAGTGAGTGCATCCGGAACGAACTAATTTATTAGTTCGTTTCATTAGTTTGTATCTCATAATCACCCGGAAGGAAGTGAACACACTAGTGGTTCACTGAGAGCCGGGAATTCTTGATCCATACTCCTTCATTCTGATGGGGAGCTGTCTTTTACTACCAGGGTCAGATTTTCAAAACCTCCGAGTGATAGGTTTAAATGCTTTCTTTACCGCTTTCTTTTAACCGCTTTCATTAGAGGTCACTCGGTTGTATTGAGAGTTGTGTAACTGCTACTAGGATTGACAGTTAAGGGATAGTTCAGGGCTTGATTAGAATCTTTGGGTGTGACATGGGAGAGTGATAGTGGTACTTGGCATTTCAATAAATGATGTGTCGGGTGTTGCTTTTCCACCACAGATGAAGTAACACACCCAGGCCAGGGCAGTTACGAATCTGTGGTATCTTAGAATTTGCGGTCTTAAGAACATGTAAACTCATATTGCAAGTACCTGTCTGTTAAAGGGAAAGCCTTATTGAGAGCATGAGAATTAGCTATCTGATAGAATTATCCCAAACAAAGATCTGCGTATGAAAATGGAAGTTTAATATTGCTGTATCTCACTCTTGTCCAATTTTCATTCTTTTCTTCCTGTCCTTTCTGTCTACATTGTGACTCTACTTCACGGTTGGCACAATGCACCTTTTCCCTGCTTTCGTAGATAATGTTTACTGCATTCCTAGAATAATTCTTATCCGCTTTCTAGAATAGATTTATTTGCTTTGTAGATTAATTTAACTGCTTTCAAGATCTAGTTTAAATTCCCGTCAGTAGATATTAATCATCTTTCAAACCTATTGAGCAATACGAATGGAAAATCTGGTAAAACGACGTGGGCCCTGCTTCTATCGCACATCCTCCAGTGAACGATCCGGTCTTACTATAAATTACTGCAATTTTTGACACCGTGCGCTTTCGGGGGCACAGTTTCTTAACTACGAGCAATAAAAACATGACTACGTATAAATATATCCCTAATCACAACACCGCCATCATAAATTGGTTTCATTAAATAAAACCTAAACCAGGATCATGATTTTTTGGAAAATACTCATGTAGTGGGAATCTGTCAAAAAGTTTCATGGCAGGAACTCTTATGGCAAGAATTGATGAGAAGTATCATGGCATATCTGCCGGGGATCCTCAGTGTGACAGGCTGAAGGTCAACCTATCCCGGCTATGCCATGAGATTTGTCAACATTCCATGACAGAGAGGACCACAGCGCCATTTGAAACCAACGCACCATACTTGAGTAATAAAAAGACAGTTAAGCTTAACATATATGTATCTCTAAACCCTTTCCCGTGAATCATAACTCTTTTCTTGTAATAAATCTAACCTGGTATATTTTAGAAAAAGCTCGTGGGACGGAAATTGTCAAAAGTTTCAGTGGTCTCCCTTTTATTTGGACTGCCTCGTTAGTGGTCCTACGATTTGAGATTGCCTCGTTAGTGATCTCCCTTATGTGGTGTCCTCTTCTTAGTTAGCGGGATAATACTAAAGACTTGTGTGTGTATTTAATTAAGCTGTATTTATTTATCACGCTTTTAAATTACGCTTCTTAATTATGCCTTTAAATTTTGTCTGCCTCGTTAGTGGTCCTACGATTTCAGATTGCCTCGTTAGTGATCTCCCTTGTGTGGTGTCCTCTTCTTAGTTAGCGGGATAATACTAAAAGACTTGTGTGTGTATTTAATTAAGCTGTATTTAGTTATCATGCTTTTAAAATACGCTTCTTAATTATGCCTTTAAATTTTGTATTCTATTCTCGTGTAATTAATTATGCTTTTCCGCTGGAAGTTAGATTATGAATTTTAAATATTTCCAATGAAGCATGAAATATCTATTTTTAATTAAACACATGTAACCCCTTAATTGTTTTGTTAGGAATTGACTTACTCAGTATATTTTTATACTGATAATCCCGTTGTTATTTTTCTTCTACAGAGTATGTCGAGTGATGCATGCCCATGCATTTGGGGGGACTATTTCATGAACACTTTCATTTCCTGCATTTTTAATACTATCTAATCGGGCCTGTTAAACCCGAGTTTTGACCATGTTGGTCGCGATTACTTTCCGCTGCATTACTTACTCTATTGCGTGCATGAATGATTGCTATCTCGTATTTTAAATTTAAGTATTATTATTCCGGACTCATTCTTTAAAATGTTTTAAATTCTTTCGAGTACCCATAGCCTTGCATCTCTTTAGCAAGCTCGAATTGACGTGTCTTGCTAGGGTGATCTGGCGGTGGCCTCCCGGCCTGGGTTACCAAATCCGGGGTGTTACAGGGGCACCCTGCAGAGCACTCACCCCATAATTAACATACCGAGATCATTCTCAACCTAGTGTAACGAAATTTTTGAAAATTTATTTTTAACATTCGAAGGAACACTCGTCCGTTTGTATAGAAAATCACAATCCACAAAGTTTAATACATATTCATCACAGTTTGCGTCTTTTTCGTTTAAAAATTATTTTAAAGGCGGTCGATTTAAAATTCGCACAGTATATCAAAACCGTTCTAACGAACAACTTTCATGTTTTAAGTTTCTCGGAATCAGGTAAGGAGACAAGTCAAATTTTACGAACTTATTAAAAAGCATAATCTGTCCAAATTTCTGGTAACAGCGCACTGTTTTTAAAACACGTTTTCGGCCTAGCAAACGAACTCCAAAAATTATGAAAATTTAAAGGCACATAAATGACACAAAAATTAACAAGTTTTATTAGAGTCATTTTATCCGTAAACACTCCAGAATAGATCAGATTCACGCATAAAATCCGATTTGTAAAATCTGTTCTTATTTTCTTTTAAAAATGCAGAACAACCAGATCTCGTTCGGAGGTCGAAAAAGTTAACAAAAATCACGAAATTTTACAGACAGATTCTTGACACAATTAACTACAAATTTTGTTTTTACATCAAAGATTATTTTTGATGGGATCCATTAGAAAAATGCCAAAGAGGTCGGACACGAAATTCTGTCAGCTTTTTCGGTTTTGTGGAAAAACTCAGAAAATATCAGATGTGATTTCGGGGAACAACGTTGATAAAAAATACTTGAAATTTTGACACAATCTAGATTAAGGTGTTAGGAACAAAATCATAGTTTGGGGTTTTTCGTTTCGGATAATCGAAATAGGAGTTTTAGGCGGATTTCAGAAAACGCCTAAAGAAGAGATTTTTGAGTCCGATTTTAATGTTTTGATTAACTCTTGTGTTACGAACGTCCCTAAGTCACCGAAATTGATACGTAAGGCATTGACTTGCTTGGTATGAATCCTAGGACATCTAAGGGGTGGTCGGGCGCCTACGGATTGCCACGAACGGATTAATCACCACGTTTCATTCCTCCTTTGGCCATGGAAACGAAAACGCAAGAATACTCCGTAGTTAGATCGAAGGATTGATCTAAAGAGACAAAAAAAAATCCTAATCTATATCTTATCAACTACCTACAGCCTTGAACCTTGCTCCACAAGTCCAACTTGATCGGATTTGATCGCCGGAAAAACCACAACTCAAGAACTTGGGGTTTTTGGATTGGATGAGGTTGGGAGAGAATATGGGATGGTAGGGGGGAATTGTTGGGGTATATGATCTGAAATAAGGGGTAAGGATCACCCAAAAATCGTCCCCTATACCTTTGCCCCGAAGATGATCGAGTTTCCATAGTAGAGGGTTGAATTTTTGGCAAGAAAATCACCAAACGCGTGAGTCCCCGCAGCCTGTCAGCTTGGCGCGTTGGTGGCGCGGGAACGCGCCGAGGCCGCGCGGCCTCCGGCCTGGGCCGGGTCTTGCGATCCGTCGTGCCTTTTCTCCTCTCTTTCGGGCTTCTGTCCTCCTACGTTCTCGGGCTCGATTATTCGGGTCATTCTCGGGTTATAAATTCCTATTTTTATATCTATTTCGACTCAAGATTATTTCGTATTCGAAATCTTGGATCCGTCGGGTTTGAATTCGTCCACTTTTGGCTCCCGTGCAATAATTTATTTATTTAAATTATTTCCGACTTCACGGGTGCTTAGAATTAAAATTCTTTTCGTTCTTGAATTTAATTCCATTTCTTTCCAAGCGATAATAATGCGACTAAATTTTTGGTTATTACACTACTTCCCTCATCCCTATCCCCGTCCCCGATAAAATCCCGAAAATATCCCCAATCCTTGGCCCATCCCTGATAGTATTCCCCCAAAACCGAACCGAAAATTCGGTTTTAGCTTTTCAACATAGTGTATGGGCTTTTTTGCCATCCCTATGGATTACTGCTAATTTTATGTTAAATCTCATAAATTTAACTATACTTAATCTAAAGGTTGTTAGAAAAATAATACTTACCTAACTAATACTATTGTCAAGTATTCATTTTTTTTTTTAATTTGAAAAAATACTTTTCATTGGAAAATATACCTCTAAAAATTACTTCCCTTGAAAAATAATTGTCTTAATATTTCCCTCATAAAATATATTTTTTTTAGTGATTAAATTATTCTCCTTGGAAAATAATTTATTTCTTTCAACAAATCTCTTATCCGGAAAAAAATAATTTATTTCCCAATTCAATTTAATTTCTTAAGTAGAAAGATATTATCAACATAGCGAAATAATACTAAATTATTTCTTAGAATGTTATTATCAACACAGCTAAATTTTAGGGTATTATAATCTACCCTCCTTAAAAAACAAACTTCGTCCTCGAAGTTTTACTCAAATAACTAGTGCAAGATTAAAATAGGGTGAGACTTGCATATAATTAATACTTTTCTTACCTTATTCTCTATATGGCTATAACATCTTCCCCCACTCATTTTCAAAACTATGTCCCCATAGCTGCATCGGCCTCAAGAAACAACTCTGGATACTTGGCCTGCATTTCTGCCTCAGTTTCCCACGTAGCATTATTCTCGTCGTGGTTTGACCACTGGACCTTGACCATGCAAATGACTTTGATCCTCGTGGCTCGTTCTTTAGTATCTAAGATCTTAACTGGTCTCTCTTCATAAATAAATTCATCATCTAGTTCAATAACCTCTGATGGAATCACTCTTTGAAGATCATGATCTTCTTCTTGGTGTTGATCATCCTTTCTCTGCTGAATTGCTCATGATTTATAGATTGTTCAGTAACCGCCATCCGTGAAACCACTTGGTAGTGCTCCTGGTAACCGCTTTGGCGATATTGATGACTTTTTTTTTTTGAGGAAAAGGCATTTTATTCCATTTCAAAACCAAGTGTTGGAATACATCATAGTTAGAATACATCAAAAAAGATAAGAGGCCAAAACTCTATGCTCACGCAAGGAAATAATTATCCAGTAAACACAAAGAGTCTACTTCAAAGATCACCAAAAGCTCCAAGGTGGAACCTGGCCGCATGCTGCAGTATTGTACAGAATCTGGATCAGCAAAGTTCCGCAGCAGCAAACAACCTCATCATAGCAGCAACAGCAATCTAAAACAAAGTAGCAGCAAACGTCGCATGGCAACCTTCGCATAATGAGTGTCTCTCGTACCAGGGCCACTCTGCTTGGAAACCTTAGGCGTCAGAACCAGGTTCTAGCAGCTTGATAGTTTTACAACTTTTCCCCAAACTGGGGTGACCATTCTCGATCTCAAACTATGAGACGTCAAAGACTGTCTCATCACTTCCGCATCCCCTTTCCCCAAACGTGCAGTCGCTTCCGCTGACTAAGGGCGCTCCTGTAACTTACACCTCATCCACTTCTCCCCTGCAATATATAACAATCCAATGCACCGAAAAGGACAAAGGGACTAGGAGAAGGTAGAATACAACTATTGAGGACAACAGTTAGAGCCTGGATAGGATATACAAATGACATAAAAGCTACTAAGTAAGGCAACTCAATCCACACCATCCCCCAAAAACCATGAAAGGACCTCCATCTACATCCTCCTGATCTTCTTTTTTTTTTTTTTTTTCAGTTATTCCATATCTTCTCAGCCCATAGCCACCAACAGTCGATGCCTTTGACTCATACCACAACACCCAACAAAGCACTAAATACAGCTATCCTTTATAACAATTTTCAGGAAACTAATCATCTCATAACCCTTCTTGTTCATAATAACATACCAACCCACAAATGACAACAGACCAAACACAAGTGTTAACACCCTCTCCCAGCTACACATCAGATCCTCCCTTTACCAAAAACATTCCTAGCCTCTAGTATACCCAACCGATCAAGTAAATAATGTCCACCAAAGGCCACTGTCCAATTACAAACACTGAAATCTGGACAGCAGGGTGGAGTTTAATGTACCAGGAAAACAAATGGAGCCCAAGGATTTGTTAGATAAATACAATATAGGCCAGAGAAAAACATCCTAGATCCCTTTTCGATTTCGAGACATTGAATTGAAATAGTATGCCGGTTCAAAATGAAAATGAATAGATCACCTGTTGGCTAAGGGAACCTGTCCGCATAGTTTTCGGAACCACAGTGTCTGCAACCTAAGCTATCCCCGCCTCGAACAACCTTCGCAACCACCAACAAGACCAAACACAGCTACCTCCTATTTACGCAGAAACCTTCAAACTACAATATATAAGTGCAACCCTCTAAAAACATCCAAGTCTGTTCCACAAACATGATATGCATTAACTATCCTCCACAGCATCACAACCTGCAAAACCTCATGCACATTCTCGAAACTTTTTTTTTTATATTATAATTTTTTTTTGTTTCTTATTTTTTTTTCTTTTTTTTTCTCTTTTATTTATTTTTTTTCCTTTTTTTTTCTTTTTTTTTTTCTCAACTCAGACAGCCTCTACTCCATAACCAACAACAAATCCAGGGCCTTCGCTTCCTACTGCCGCCAACAGGCGCTGCTTATCTCCTCAACCATCCCTTTACACATGTTGCACCTCATTACAGTTCTTCCTCCTTATTACACATGTTGCACCTCATAGCCACCCTTCTATTTTATTTTCACCGGCTGCCCCTCGCCTTGCCCAGATGTCCGCAAGTGCATTTCTTTCCCTTAAAATGTGTTTGGCCTTCACAACACCTCCACACTTAAAGATAGCCAATATTGGAGCAAGGAACTGTGCAAACCTGAGAGGAACCTTAGACGGCTCGCTCAGCCATCGGGTCACATTTTGCGAATCACTTTCGAACACAATCTTCGGCAATGGAAAGCCTTGATCCCGAATCAACGCCAAACATATTCTGTATACCGCCTCCATTTCCGCTTCGTTTGAGTCCTTATGTCCAATACTGTCTGCAAGCACGAATATTACCTCCCCTCTATCGTCCCTAATGACCCCACCTACGCCCGCCGGACCCGGATTACCAAATGACGAGCCATCCGTATTTATTTTCCACCACCCCACGTCCGGTCTCTCCCAAACCAGACCTTCTCGAACTGGCCCTCTCCCTCTCATTGGCAGCCTGGACAGGTTACCTGGGAAATTTACGTCCAACCTATGGAACCTGAAATCTCCTTCACCTCCATCTTCCAGCCACCATTGCCCCACTCTCCACTTTATCAATTCAACAGCCTTAAAGAAATCAAACGTACCCCCTTTAAAAACAACCTCATTGCGATATAGCCACACCGTCCAAACGATGGCGATGCCTGTGATGATCCAGGCCTTTCTGAGACCTGTCCTAACCTTAGGGTAAAACCACCATGCCAGCAAATCTTGAATCCTTCCCGGTCTTGCCCAAACAACCCCAAACCATTTCGTCCCCTCGTACCATAAGCTACTGACCTCTTGGCACCTACAAAATATATGGTCCACTGTCTCAACTTCACCTCGACAAAAAGGACATAAGGCGTTTTCCAATTGTATGCAGTTCCTTTTCACAAGCTGCTCCCGAACAGGTAACGCGCCATAAAAAGCTTTCCAGACCAGGAGTTTAGTTTTCATTGGAGACTTTGCTTTCCAAACCTGTTCCCAAAAACCTGCCATGGGGAAATCACAGCCGCCTTCATAGCATCTTCTGTATGAACTTGTGGTGAACCGTCCACTGCTTTCGGCTAGCCATCGCACTTGGTCTTCTAAAAATCTATTTAGCCGCTGCTCGCGGATGACCTGACTAAATGCTTCCCATATATTCAACTCCCAGTCAAAAGGTGGCCTTCTTAGCTCAATTTCCCATTCCCATTCAAAGCCGCTCCACTTACCAAACTCCACCACCTTGCCTTCCTTGTTCTTCGAAAGTGCATATATCCTGGGAAACGCCTCCTTCAATGAATGACCACCATTCACCCAACAATCATGCCAAAACCTTACTTTGCAACCATTGCCAATTTGTATAAAAAACTTGCACCTTTCTCCATTGGTGTCCGCACCCGCCCATGAACTACACACTTTTCCCCATGGTGACCTACCACATCTGGCATCGGGTAATAACGGTGAATTCCCCCCATAGTATTTTGCATTGATTACCTCTCTCCAAATCGCATTCTCCGATCCAAACCTCCATCGCCATTTCAATAATAATGCTGTATTCATATTACCCGTATCCCAGACTCCTAGTCCGCCTGCTTCCTTAGGCTGACATATTGCGCCCCAGTTGATCAAATGTATTTTCCTCTTCCCCTCCCATTCGTTCCACAAGAATCTTCTTTTGAGTAATTCGAGACGATCAGCAACACCCTTTGGTACTCTAAATAAAGATAGGAAATATGTCGGCAAGCTACTCATGATAGAATTAATCAGGCATAGTCTTCCAGCTTGCGAGAGCATCCTTCCCTTCCACCCGGATAGTCTTTGTTCCACTTTATCAATGACTGGCTGCCACACCGACACCCCATTACTCCTGCCCCCAATAGGTATTCCCAGGTACGCCATCGGCCACGTTCCTACACTACAGCCTAGCACCCCAGCCGCCTCATTCAACTGTTCTGACGATACATTAATGCCGTAAATGTGACTTTTCCCAAAATTTATCTTCAGGCCGGTTGCTAGATACAAGCATCTGAACAATCTTTTGATTAGTATTGCCTGTACCAAACTTGCTTCGCAGAATAAAACAGTATCGTCTGCATATTGAAGGTGTGAGATTATTGGGCCGTTCCTTGCTACCTCCAACCCCCTGTACATCCCCATCGATACCACCTGGTTCATCATTCGGTTGAGTATCTCGGCCACCAACACGAACAAATAGGGGGAAAGTGGATCCCCTTGTCGGAGACCTTTCTGCATCTTGAAATACCCGGTTGGTGATCCGTTTACCAGCACGGCTGCCGCCGCCGATTCGACGCACTCCCTAGTCCACCCAATCCATTTCTCATCAAAATTCATCGCCCTAAGCACCCTGACCAGTGCCTCCCACGACACATTATCATATGCCTTAGCGAAGTCCAGTTTAACAACAAATCTTTTTCTCCCTAACACTTGAGTAGAGTGGATAACCTCTGCTGCCACTAACACCCCATCTAAGATCTGTCTCCCCTTAACAAATGCCATTTGAGATGCGCCCACCACCTTCCCCATTACTTCCTTCAATCGATTGGCAAGGACCTTAGTCACCACTTTGTATACGCTGCCCACCAACGAGATGGGCCTGAAATCCCTTAATTCCACTGGATTCGCAACCTTTGGGATGAGGGTTATAAAAGAATTTCCAACCTCCCTGGGTAAACAGCCTTCACGCTCCAGTTTCCAAAAAACTTCGACTAAATCTTTTCTTATGACATTCCAGTATTTTTTGAAAAATGCTAGGTTGAATCCGTCTGGCCCTGGAGCTTTGTTGCCATCACAACTCCAAATAGCGGTTTTGATTTCTTCCTCTGTGAAACTCCTTGTCATCCAACTCCTGTCCTCCTCGTCAATCTGGCTCATACCAATATCCTCCACAGCTAGCATATCCTCACCCTTTTTTTCGAACATCCCCTTAAAATATTCAAAAACCTCTTTCTTTACTCTACCAGGTTCCTCCACCCTGACACCATTAGTTGTTATAGATCCGATGTAGCCTCTGCGCCTGTTAACTGATGCCACGGTGTGAAAGAATTTTGTGTTTGCATCCCCTTCCTTAATCCAGCGAACTCTAGATTTCTGGAGCCAACGGCGTTCATCCGCAAGCAACAGGTTTCTGAGATCCCTTTTTTTATTATACCAGGTCACCCTAGTACTTTCATTCTCCTCCCCTCTTGACAACAGCTCTTCCGCCTCCTCCATTTCAGTAAGTAGTCTTTTGATCCTTCCCTCTAGCTCATTCCCCCCATATCCTTCCCATTCTTTAATCCTCTTTTTCAACGAATGTAGGCGCCCTAGCATGCTACAGCCCCTTCCATCCCGGTTTGCTGCCCAACTTTCTCGGACTAATTCCATAAACTCCTGGGAGTCCATCCAGTAGTTATAGAATCGAAACGGTTTGGCCCCCCATGATTTCACTCCCACTTCCAAACTCACCGGATAGTGATCCGATAGTACAGACTCACATCTTTTCTGGATAACTTGCCCCTCCAAACACATCCATTCTGGTGATATTAAGAATCTATCGAGCCTACTGCTCGCTCTGCCACCCCTCCCGACCCATGTATATTGGCCCCCCTCCATTGGCATATCCAACAATCCCAATTGGTCAACCATCTCCCTAAATTCCCTATTTGAACCCAAATCCTCGCTAAGCCCCACCCTCTCCTCGACTCCTCCCACGGCATTGAAATCTCCAGTAAGACACCATAAATCTCCGTTGTCCACAGCACATTTTTGTATCAACAATTGCCAGAAAGCAGCCCTTTCCCCCCTATCATTTGGCGCGTGCACACTCACTATATTCAACCCCCTGTCAATACCACTAATCTTGCCACGAACCCAAATAAAGTTGTGATCCTTATCTACCACTTCAAAATCCCCAATGCTACTGTCCCAAGCCATCAACAAGCCCCCCGCACTTCCAATTGCCGGTTGGTAACAAAAATCGCAGCCACCCGACCCCCAAAGCCTAAACACCAATCTATCCCTTATCTCTTCCATTTTGGTTTCTTGGAGACATAGCACTGTCGGTCTGTTCTTCTTACAAAACCTTACCAAAGCTCTTCTCCGAACTCCGCCATTAAGACCCCTCACATTGCATGTAATGAGTTTCATGAATAAAATCTTGATCCCAAAACCAGTCGTCGACACTCCTCCTCCTCGGTACCCCTCTCCCTCAATGTCCCGACACTATCAATTCCCAAACCTTTTTCGCAACTACCTCCCTACTCCCTAACATACCCATACCCAGCCTTTCTGCTAGTCAAATAGTCTCCTCTACTTCCGCCAAATCGACTAACTTAACCCCTTCCTCCGTTCGAATTGTGGTGAATTGCAGAGTCCCTAAACTCTCCTGCTCTACACATGACTCCACTCGCCCCTTCTCCTTACCAGTCCTCTCTTGCCTTCCATTATACTTCCTCTTATTTTTGCCTTTCCGAACCATTCTCCTTCTCCCTTCCATCACCAATCCAAGAGCTTTCTCAATTTCCTTCAACTCTTGTGGAGTCGCCACCTCTGTGCCTCTCAATTCCCTGCGCTCACCTGCCTTTCCTCCCCCTGCGTCACTACCCATTGCGCCAGATTCCCCTACAACTCTGTCACTACCTCCCAAAACCCCTTGTTCACACCTCTCCCCCACCGCCTTATCCACATCCCCCCCAACCGACTCGCTGCCCACTTCCCCTATCCCACCAGTCGACACCTCATCACAGCACTCATCATTAATGATCGGATGTTCCCCACCGAGGTTATGATTCTCAACCTGCTCTTCTATCCCCCCTGGCCCGATTGAACACCCTTCACTCCCAATGAGCCCATCCTTCTCTTGGCCCACTTCCGTCATTTGGTCCATGCCCTTCTCCTCGATTGTTTTAAAATTCGTAGGACCATCTGTAGGACTAGTGTTTAGGCCCTCAACATTTAAGATTTGTTGGGCCGAGTTACCTCTCTGACATTGCTTTTCACTTGGCCCAATTGACCCCCCAGGCCCAGGAATGTAACTGCCGCTCCCAGTTAGTCCAACCAGTTCTCGGCCCAATTGACCCCCCAGGCCCATATCAATCCCTTGCATCACTCCCTGTTCCTCCATCACCTTTACTGAATCTTGGGAACCCTGCAAACCAACCTGCATGTCTGTAATAATTTTATCGGCCGTCATACTCTGACACTGCTCCCCCCCATGCACGTCCCTTGGGTTGCCCTGCAATTCCCCATGTATGTTAGTCCCGGATCTGATCCCCTCGGCGCCCTCCGGCGACTTCACCTTCCCCCTGCTTACCGGAGTCGGCTGCCCGCTATCTGCGACCCTCCCTTCCCCATTGTTGGCCTCTTCAACCACCTTCTCCCCATAGTTCACCACTATCCTGGCGACTCTAGAAACCTTCCCGACCTGGAATTGCACCTCTGTAGGAATGTGATCCTCCAACCGAACCTCCACCATCATCCTAGCCCGATCTGCCCTCTTATATGCCTTAGTTTCACTATCCACCATTACCAGTCTTCCCCAACCCTTCATCAGTTTACTAAAGTTGTCTTCACTCCATACAGCCATCGGAAGGCCATACAAATTCACCCAAACCAAGTGCTTCCTAGCCACTACCTCCCTATTCCAATTCCTCTTCCATTCAATGAAATAGTGATCCCCACAATCCTTTAGAAAGTGATCGCGGGCCTTAGCCTGATTAAACACAACAATCACCATTAAACCCCCTCCGTATATCACCTCCTCGCATTCCATATGTTTAGCATATAACCAATCTTGAAAATCAGTTAACTTATTTAGTTCCCTCAAGTTCACCACCGCCGCCCTATCAAACCATACAAAGCTAAGTTCCGTCTCTTCCAGGCAAACTGACTCCGCACGTTGCTTCATTGGTTTTCCTGGAAACGCCCCAGTACCCCCTTTTATCACCTCCGCGAATGTTCTATCGTCCCTCCAAGCTCCGATGAGATTTCCCTTGACTCCGCCAGCTTCACGATTATTAGGGGGTGACTTCCCCTTCCCAAGAACCCTTTTTTCCCCACCCCGGCTATATGCCTTGCTAACACCCTTACCTCTCGGCCTTGCCTAGTTCGCACATAATCTCCGCCCAAATAATATCTTATTATTCATGCACTGAAGGACCCTTTCCGCCTCCCCCACGTTTTGAAATCGGAAAAATCCAAACTTGTAGCCACCCGCTGGCCACCTTCGATTTGGTATAAACCAATCCCTCACCTTTGCTATGTTCTCAATCTCCTTAAGAATCAGATTATTTGTTACCTTAATCGGCAGGTTGCCGACAAAGATTCCTACCAACTTTTCCCGTTCTTGGTTTCCCTTTGCTTGGTTGCTGCTGCCAGGATGCCCTGGTTTGATTCCGCCACTTCCATGTCTGGCCTCCCCCTCGTACGTCTCCTTGCTTCCTCCAGGATCGCCGCCCCTGCTGCCGGAGTCTCCGCCTTGCATTGCCGTTAAAATTTAATAATAATAAATATTGTTGATGTTCCACATGATGTGTTACTTGAATTGTGTTTGGAGTTTGTGGTGGATGTTAAGTAATGTCTATTTCGCAATCACTATTAGTGGTTACTTTTGGTTAGTTATGTTGTCTTCCGCATCAAATAAGTATCTAAATTGTTTATTCAAGATCCGTGATTAACTTTACAACTAAAAGATAATGGAAGCCCATATCACACAAATTATAAACGGATAGAGGGATGGATAGGGGGGCCGGCGAACCAAACAACCGTTTTAGAAATGGAAGAATGTATTTATATTATTATTATATTAATATAGTATATAAATAAATATGAAAAGACAAAATTATTTTGGAGAAAACACACGGTCATTCTGAATTCGGGTTAATTGTTAAAAATGGCCACAACAATGAGCCTATTCCCCATAAAGAGTTGCAATTAAAAAAACAGACCATTAGAAACACAGTTTCGTAAAAATTATGCCATAGGACCTATTTGAAATTAATAAATAACCCTAACAACTTTTCATTTCTTTCACTTAAACCCTAGAAAAGTTTGACTTTGTACACCTTAGTCCTCTTTCAATGAACTTAAATTTTCATTATATAAATGACATCTGAAGTGCTTGAAAATTGACATCAGAACATAGGTTTTATTAAACAACATATTAATTAAATTATTTATAATATTTTATCTCTTAATGGTGAAGTCTTAATTATTTTATGGATTCAAATAATTTGAAACCTACGAGTTATTTTCAAAATTTAGAAATAAAGATTAGAAATTTTCAGAGGAAATTCTTGAACTTGTCCAAGACACAAGATACTATTAAAAGTATTTCTTTCCATAAAAATGAGTGGAACTGATTGGAAAGAAATCGATCCGGATAGCTCTAAGGTCTCATAGGACTTAAGGGAAATCCAAAAGACGATTCAAGATTATGGTAACCGGGTATTGATTTTATCTGGAGAAATAGATAACTTGAATCAAGCAACAGATTTCAAGATCTAAAAAAGAAAATTTTGAATCTGAAATTTAACATTTTGGATATCAAAAAAAGGCAGAAGGATATTCCTGGATCTTCCAAGAAGAACCAAGCAAATATTAGAGATGCATTTGGACCGGTACAAGCTTTACACCAAAAAGGTAAAGCAACCATGGTCCCAAAGAAAAAATCACAAGAAAAACTGATGATTGATGTCCTGAAAACAATCAAATGAGTGCTTCCAGAGCAGATCTATCAGATCTACAAGAACTTGCAGAATCATTTTCCCAGCTTGGAATTATGGATCTGGTTAATGTAAAACCCAATGAAGTTCTTTAGTTGGGTTATGCGGAAGAATCAGGATCCAACGTGACCCACGAAGAACCGCCTGATGTTCCAATGAGAGAAGGTACAGACTTTCACACGAACAGGTATCCCGGGGTAACCCAGGACGAAACCCGAGTAGAGCACCAGAATGCGCACCGTGGGCCAAAACGATGCTACAACCACTAAATCCATACGGAATAACACTGAACCTCGACCTTATCAACTTCCGAAACATCGAGGAGCTGATCAAAAAATGGGTAGCCTCAATGACGATCACAAAAACAACCCTGGATCTCGATAAAGAAAAATTTGTCAGATTGATAAAGCTAAGTCTCGAAGGATCTGTAAAGTTTGGCTAGGAAAACTCCACGGCGGCTTTAAAGGAGCAAATCCTCGAAGGAGAATCTAAAAGCACAATATGCGAACGATTTGGTTTCCTATTCAAAACCTATTTTGTAGGAGATGGTTATTTTGAAGAAAAGGAAGCCGAAAAGATCAAGGTCTATACCCAGGCCCACTTGGGTCTAGAATTAAGAAGTATTTGCAGAGTAGACGAATATATCTACTGGTTTCATAAATACATTTTCTAGAGTAAGATGACGGCCGAAGTGGCATGTCTCATGTTCTTTGCAAAGATTTGCAGCCCATGGAGAGAATTGTTTATCCAATCGTACTCAGTACCCCTGGTACGGTGGACTCAATAGCCTGAAGAATGTCCTTCCTCAAGGATAAGCTAAGAGAACAGGCAGCAACCCAAAAGAACATCAAAAGATTAAGAGGTAAAATTAAAAGAACCCCTCTTTGCTGTAAAAATAATGATTTTCCAATAATTATAGGAGAATCAGAAGAAAAGAGAAGAAGGGAGAAGAGTCGAGGCTCATACAGCAAGAGTTTCAGAAGACCTCCATTCCGATGAAGAAGAACATGGTGGTCCAAGAGCAAGGCCAGAACATACAAACTGGACAAAGAATGGGAACGATGAAGCCCAAAGCTCAACTAGCTCAGCAGGAAGGAGCACGGGGAGAACGACATCAAAAAGAACGTTCAGACGAGCCCATACCCGAGCAAATGAAAGTTTCAAAGACTGCAACTGTTGGAAGTGTGGAGCCAGAGGCCATATTTCACCCGATTGCCCTTAAAATCGGGAGATGCGAAAGTATGAGGCTACAGAGGATATCCTGGACGCAGATTACCATAGAAAGCTGGTACCAGTATATCAGTTTGAAGACATCCTCTTAGATGAAAGCATCTACGATGAAAAATTAAGAAGCGACTCAGACTCATATTCAGATGGATCTTCAACCGAGTCTGACTAAAGAGGACATGATTCAGACCACTAAGAAAATGTCTTGATTCTTTTCAAGGATGGCGATCTGAAATCGAACCATGGAAAGAATAATAAGACAAGACTCCAACCTTAGCTCATATGACGGATTCATAATTGGCGGGATTGGACGAGTTCTCAATCAAATGGGACTCAATCAGAGGAGACATAACATCATCTACAAGGTGAGTGTAGGGGAGTTTGCAATTCATATGGAACTTACTTGTAATGTTATGGATATGCAATTAATTCCTAAAGAATAAATTCTTGAGGAATTAAGTAGAATGAATGAAGAAATTGCCATTACTATGAGATGGATGAACATATGAGCCATCGAAGTAATAATTAAGGCAACCTTCAAAGGAAGTATTGATTCTGAATTACATCTATCAGTTACTGACAGAAGAATCAATAACCTTGGAGATGGTCTCCTTGGAACTATGGTAGTAAATTTATATGCATGGAAGTTAATGTTTGGCATTCATTCCCGAATTTCCTATAACTTAGTTGATCAATATTTCAGTAGAGTTCTAACTCTTCATCAGGATTTCAAAAAAAAAGATCTGATAAAAGAGGGAAACGTGCCATATTCTATAACTTGAAGAATTTCTTAGGCACTTTTCAATAGTCATCATTCTGACTTATTTCTTAGGAAAGAGTATATAGAAACTCCTTGAATTTTCAAGGAATTTGCTAAAGTCACGACTCTAAATCCTACATAGATTCCAAGGTTAGGAAGAGTAGACATAAAATAAGAGAAGACCCAATTGTAGACGAATCAACTAGTGCTAGAATTGAGTATACAAGCCGTATGTCTTTTTCGAAAGACAGAATTATGACATCTAAAGGAAAGGAGTTCATCAAAGATCTAACTCCTCAGTCCATCGGGGTAGATAACATAAAGATCAAATGCCCCGAAGGATGGAAAGAGATACGAGTTACATTTGACATCACTGAAAAAATTAATTGTTTTCCATCTGATGACTTATATTATTTGCAGCAACCATCAATTGGAACCTATGAAGGAACAATTGAAATTGCAGGTATTGAAATCAGAGTCTTGGGCACCGCCGGAAAAGACAACGGGGTTATGATTTTGAGATTAAGTTTTCTCGAAAGTCATAAACCATGGGTGAGAAAGAATGATGGAATATAATTTAATCTGAAAGGTCATATGATCAGAATTAAATGACAAGTCTATTCTCCATTTATATATCAGTAGAGATAATATATGAACAATATAAGTCAGAATATTTTGCAGCTTATATTGATTAAGGATCAGGAGTTTGCACAACAAAACCTGGGATAATCATTACCAATTATTGCAGGAAGATATTTTTCCCAAAAAAGCTTTGTACTAAATAAAGGTATTCGACAGGCCAATATCATGATCGGATGATCATTTGGCACGTGCCATGGATCGGATTCCAGACAACACTAGGATTTGAATACGAATGTGGAAAATAAAACGATAGCAAAGTTTACCAATTCGATCAAGAGATTCGAGATGGGGAATGACCCGAAACAATCAAGCGCATCTCCTCTTTCTGATAATCCTCCTTGGATGATTCCAACAATCCCAACTTCAAAGGATTGCAAGGTGAGTTTGCCAATCGAAGCTCACAAAGACGAGAAACTCTCGGTGACCCCTTGAGCAAGTTTGGAAAGATAATTCATCAAATTGCTCAAAAAGTTGTTTACAAGTTCAAAAGAGGGCCTATATATAGGCCTAGGGCAAATTAAACCCTAAACATAACTATTGGGCCTAATTACATGGGTTAGGCCCAATCAGGCAAAAACTAATAAAAGAAAAATATAGCTGATGGACCTAATTACATAGGTTAGGCCCAATCAGGAAAAGACTAATAAAAAGGAAAAGTGCAAACTAATAAAGAAAGCGGAAAACAGAAATGCGAAGCTGCGAGCAGAACGCTGCACGCGACATTTATTTGACAAAGTGTGCGGCATTGCAGCAAGGGAACTGTTTCCGGAAATGGGTTAAGTCTTCAGCGGCGTCTGTCCTCGCTTTGTCGGAAACATAGCGTAGGCACATCGCGCGGAAAGCTTCTCTAGAATTTGGCTAAGTCCTTAATGTCACCTCTTCGCTTTGTCGGCCTCGCTTTGTCTGTTGGGTTTCCTGTGATACCTCCTCACAATGCCGCGAGCTCGTAGCGTGGGCAGTGCAGTGTGGGAACAAAGCGTGGGTTTTGACTCCAGAATATGCTAACTCTTTCTCCACCCCGTTTCCTTCCTCTTTCAGCTCCAATCTGATCATCATCTTCCCTTCAAGTGCTGGTTTCGTCTGCTCCCATTCTTCAGCGTGAGTCCTAGCAGTCCGGCCACTTGATCGGTGAGCCTTTTAGCTCGTTGTCTCGAACACGGGCCCTCGGTATCTGAACCATGGTATGTGCTACCATGCCATCCCCTTCCCCTTGAAGAGGTTGATCCATCAACCGACTAGCTTCGTCCTCATCGTCTCTTTCAAATAGCGACAGATCTGAAACATTGAAGGTAGCACTAATATTAGAATGTTCAGCAGGGAGGTCCAATTTATAGGCATTATTATTTATCTTTTCAAGAACTTTAAATGGACCACATTCCCGAGAGGATAATTTACCACGCTGTAGATCCGGGAACGTCTCATTTCGCATATGCACCCATACCCAATCGCCTGGTTTTAATAGCAGTCTTTTCCTACCACGATTGGAGTACTTGGCGTACTGTTCAGCTGCTTTGAGTAGGCTCTCACGGACATCCTTATGCAAGTCCTTAATTGCCTTAGCCCTATCACTGCCATTAATATTAAAATGCTCACTGCGAGGCAGTGGCAGCAAATCAAGCGGCGTTAGTGGGTCAAATCCGTATACAACTTCAAAAGGAGACATACCTATGGAACTATGCACATGTCGATTGTATGCGAATTCAATATAGGGCGAGCTTTCATCCCAACTCTTCGTCTTGGATGATGTTATGATTCTTAGCAGATTTCCCAAAACTCTGTTGACGGCTTCAGTCTGCCTGTCAGTCTGCGGATGATAGTAAAATGAAAACAAAAGTTTAGTTCCCAACTCATGCCAAAAGGACTTCCAGAAATAGCTCATAAATTTAGTATCTCTGTCGGATACTATGGTCCTTGGAATTCCATGTAATCTGGCCACTTCCTTAAAGAACAACTTTGCCACATGATGTGCATCATTGGTATTGGAACATGGTATGAAGTGTGCCATCTTAGAAAATCTGTCCACAACAACAAAGATTGAGTCCTTTGCACGGGCTGTCATAGGTAAACCCAAAATGAAATCCATGGAGATGTCAATCCAAGGTTCTTCAGGTGCAGGCAGTGCTTGGTATAACCCATGGGGCTTCACTTGTGACTTTGCCTTCAGACAGACAAGACACTTTACAATGAAGTCGACTACCTGCTTGGACATTCCTGGCCAATAGAATCTCTCATTCTACACTTCCATTGTAGCATGTTTCCCGAAGTGTCCCATCATATCTCCAGCATGGGCTTCTTTGATTATCAGCTCTCTGATGGATCCTTTAGGTATGCACAATCTGTTCCCATAGTAGAGGTATCCATTCAGTCGGGAAAACTCCTTGTAAGCATTCTTCTCAGTCTTCTCATAGGCTTCCTCTGCGCTTGGATGTGCTCAAACCCAATTATTCGCGTAGTAGCAAATGCTGCTAAAGCCATTCTCCTTGATAGTGCGTCAGCAACAACATTATCCTTCCCTTTCTTGTACTTGATCACATATGGAAAGGTTTCAATAAAGGCCCTCTAGCTACCATGTCTCGTACTCAGTTGCCCTTGAACCTTTATGTGCTTCAAGGTTTCGTGATCAGTGTGGATAATGATATCTCTACCTCTGAGATAATGTTGCCAGACCTTCAACGCTCTCACAATTGCATACAGTTCCTTGTCATATGTTAATTAGTTCAATTGAGCACCATTGAACTTCTCACTATGATATGCGATTGGTCGGTTCTCTTGCAATAGAACTGCTCCCATCCCTGTTCCCGATGCGTCACACTCCAACTCAAACAGCTTCTCAAAATCAGGTAGTGCTAGAACTGGTGCATGGGTCAGTTTCTGCTTCAACTCATCAAAAGCCTTTTGTTCTGCTACTCCCCACTTATACTTTAGATCCTTCTTCAACAGTGAGGTGAGAGGAGCAGCAATGATGCTAAAGTTAGGCACAAATCGTCTGAAAAATCCGCACAATCCTAGAAAACTTCGAACTTCTGTCATAGTGGTTGGCGGTTTCCATCCAGTGATTGCCTTGATCTTACTTTGATCAACCTTGAGCCCATCCTTTCCAACAACAAATCCTAAGAAGATTACTTCAGGCACATGAAAGGTGCACTTCTCGAAGTTTGCATACAGCTTCACCTCCCGTAGCTTGTTTAGGACCTGTTGCACATGAGAAACATGATCAGTTTCGTTTGGACTATATATAAGAATATCATCAAAATAAACTACAACGAAATAATTAATGTATGGTCGGAGGGTCTCATTCATCAGCCTCATGAAAGTGGCAGGGGCATTGGTGAGACCAAATGGCATCACCAGCCACTCGTACAACACAAACTTAGTCTTGAAAGCGGTCTTCCATTCATTGCCGGGTTGCATTCGTATCTGGTGGTATCCACTTTTCAGGTCTATCTTCGAAAAGACTGTTGCACCGCTTAGCTCGTCGAGCATGTCATCAAGGCGTGGAATTAGGTGACGGTATTTCCCTGTGATGGCATTGATAGCTCTGCAATCCACGCACATCCTCCATTCTCCATTCTTCTTAGGCATAAGTAGGACAGGTACAACACACGGAGATAAGCTCTCTCTAATCCATCCTTTATCCAATAACCATTGCACTTGGCGTTGGATCTCTTGGGTTTCTTCAGGATTCATTCGGTATGCTGGTCTATTAGGAATTGTAGCTCCAGGCATGAACTCAATCTGATGCTCGATTCCCCTCAATGGTGGTAATCCTTCTGGAAATTCTTCAGGGAATAAGTCTTGATTCCGTTCGAGCATCCTAGCAAAAGTTTCAGGATAGTGAGGTGCAGATTTGTCTGTTCCCAAAATATATTCAATAGGTTTAATGAAAGCAAGGAAACAGTAACCTGGAAATTCTGGCTCCTTCATAGCTCGTTCAATTTCAGTCTTGCCCATCAGTAGACACTTGTCAGCAATCGCCTTGCCGTTATCCTTCTTCTGCACTTCAACTTGCTTGTTTAGCTCCTTCCCTTTGTGCAATTTCTCTTCTTCTTCAATCTGCTTCTTCATCTTTTCTGCTTCTCTTCTAACAGTAGTCATAGATAATGGCTTCAAGAGATACTCCTTCTTACCCTTCTTAAACTCCAAAGTATTCGGCTTTCCTCTATAGATTACATCATTGTCAGACATCCAAGGCCTCCCTAAAAGCACATGGCCCGCATTCATAGAAATTACATCACACAACACGTTTTCAGTGTAGGTTCCTATAGTGATGGGAATTCTGGCTTGGTGCGCGACTTTGATGCGTCCACTTGCATTCATCCAATGTAGCAAGTATGGTTTCTTGTGCTCTTCTAATGGAAGATTTAACTTGCGCACACAAAATAAAGAAACTATATTAGTGCAGCTCCCATTATCAACTATTACAGTAGCACCTTTGCCATTAATAGTACAGAAGCAATGAAATAAATTCCCCCTTTGTTCATCTTCTGTTCTGTCAGCGATTAAAATTCTCATAGCTACCATGGTCTGGAAAGCTTCTTCATCAACAACCTCTCTATCTTCGGGCTCCTCTTTGCCATCCTAAAAGTCATCAACTTCTTCATGACAGATTTCTTCCTCATCAATAGGTAGCAATGCTCCATTTTCAGTGATAGCAACCAACTTCTCTTCACCAGTGTCAATAAGAGCAACTTTCCTAAGATTAGGATATTCATTAGAGTAATGCCCTCTTCTTTGACACTTCCAGCAGATAACTTCGCTTTTATCACGACTCCTTCTGTTTTTTTCTTGTTCAGGACCCTTGTTTCGGTCATCCCTTTGAAAATTCTTGCCTATCTCAAAAGTGCGGGGTTTATGATTCTGATTTTGGTTAGGCACTGGAGGTTTGTTCTGTTCCTTGTTATTGTTTCCTTGTGGTGGTTGAGGTTTGACTAACCATGGTTTAGAATTACTTGGTCCTGCGGTTGATTTCCAAGTGGTATTCCTTTTTAACTTCCTTTCAATCTTGATGCATTGTTGAACCAACTGTAACACTCGAGAAAAACGAATTCAAATTGTTTTGAACTACGTCATGACTTGATCCCTTCACAGGGTACGTAGGCAGCTTGGAAATCTAAATTCTAAGTTCAGTCACAAAATAAATCGCAAGATAAATCACAAAAACGTTAGGAGGAATTGGAACTAATTTAACTAGATTAATTATGGCACAGAAATGTTACGAGCGTTAAACCCGAGCTCGTAACGAATTTAAGATAAAGATTTCGAACCGGAAACGACCCGAGGAGTCGAGCCAAACACGTAGAGGATAGAAAACCGATAGAGAAAAGAAGAAAAGACCCGACGGACCACGCGGACCGCCGAACCGGCCGGTCCGGCCGCCATGCGCTCTCCGCGGGCCGTCGCGCGGCAGGAGGAGACGCGTCCCAGGACTGGTCGCGCGTGCTCCGCGCGGACATCCCTATACGTGCGCGTCACCACCGCGCCAGAGGAGCAGGAGGTGTAAACTTTCCTTCCATGGCAATTTTCTTGCCAAAAATCCGATCCCTGTCAATGGCAACCGGATCACAGCCTTAGGAAAGGCTAAAGGGGGTATTGGGGGCATCCTCATCCCCATTTTTCACAGAAAACATAAGTCATTCCCCTTCAATCTTCCTCTCCAAGCCGAAACCCTTTTGAGTCCACTTTCCGGCGAGTATTCCGGTGACGACGGGACGACCGGGACGAAGCCTCTGCCTTCTAGACCTTTGGTAAGTTATGGTATAGTGTTTAGTTTGTCCATAAACCTTAAAAAAACTCGAAATCTAACATCCGTCCCTTTGCTACGATTTCACGTCGGGGGATGAACAAAAAGCGATCGGAGAAGTTGGCCGTTCGTCGTGACCTTAGGACGACCGGAAAGCCCTCACTTCTACCCTAATCTCTAACTAAGTTAAGACCTTACTCTTCAATTTTTGTGGTTTATTGTCGTTTAAAACTTAAGATCTAGACACGTAACTAAAATCGGTTTTCAAAAACCCTATTTTCGACCAATTTTAGAAACTCGTCTAGAACCCGGCCTTCGGGAATTCAAACCAAAAACTTTTCAACATAGATTTTGTTCATAAGATTCTAATCTACCTTGTGTCCAAATTTCAGACATTGACATAAAGATTTGATATCCCAAATCGTACCGTAAAATTTCTGTAATAAAACCGAATTTTTGAACTTTGGACAGATTCACTGACTCGACTTGATACATAATTACCCATTTCTAGATCGATTCAACTTTGCATTTCTAAACAAAATTGTAGATAATAGTGTCTAGATTATGCATATAAAATTTCATGAATTTTGGACTTCATTTGTTATGTCAAACCAGACGATTTCAGAACCTGTTCTAAACTGATTTTTGAATCCGCGCGTAAGCAGCGTGTTGGTGTCGATTTTTGAACATCTAAAACTCATTATTTCCAAAATCTTAAAACATGAAAGTTGTTTATTAAGGTGTTACGTACATTCTGTAAAAATTTCGGACCAATTGGTTTTAAACTGAATTTTTAATCGGCGTTGCACGAAACAGTGTCGGAATCAGTCCTTTGGACAGAAATCTTCTTTTGTAAAGATCTCGGAATTTGACTCACTTCGAAACCTTATTTCCAAAAACTTAAAACATGGAAATTGTTCGTATGTGTGTTCTTGAGCTACTGTGTAAATTTCCGAATTTTTGGTTAAAAGATGAATTTTTAATTAAGAAAGGCGTAAACTGTGACGAATCAGATTTTTCGAACATGAGAAAACTCGAACTACGAAATGCGATATCGAATATTTTGTAAACATTGAAATATGAACTTTCGAAAAGTCCCGTTCACTAGGCTGAGCCGATCTTCATGCTATTATTATTTTGAGACTGCCTCGTTAGTGGTCTCTCTACTATCTGAGATTGCCTCGTTAATGATCTCGCGCGTTGTGTTATTTGGACTGCCTCGTTAGTGGTCCTACTATCTTTGAGACTGCCTCGTTAGTGGTCTCCCATTTATTTGGACTGCCTCGTTAGTGGTCCTACGATTTGAGATTGCCTCGTTAGTGATCTCCCTGGTATGGTGTCCTCTTCTTAGTTTGCGGGATAAAATATAAAAGACTTGTGTGTGTATTTAATTATGCTGAATTTATTTATCACGTTTTAAATTATGCCTCTAAATTACATTTTTAAATTATGCCTTTATATTACGCTTTTAAATTAAGTCCTTAAATTATGTATTCACGTCTTGAGTAAATTAATCGTGTTCTTCCGCTGCAAGTAAACTATGAATTTTAAATTAATGCATGAAAAGTGTAATTTTAAATAAACACATGTAACCCTTTAAATTGTTTAGTTAGGGATTAACTTACTCGGTATATTTTTATACTGATAAACCCGTTGTCATTTTTCTTTTACAGAGTATGTCGAGTGACTCATGCACATGAACTTGGGGGAAAACTTTTATGAACATTTTTATTCACTGCATTATACTACTGTTTTACCGGGCCTGTTGAACCCGAGGTTTGGCCGTGTTGGCCGTGATTACTTTTCCGCTGCATTTAATCTATCTCGTGCATGGATGATTATTACTTCCGTATTTTGAATTAAGTATTATTAATTTCCGGACTCAATATTGAAATGTTTTTAAATCTTTACGTACCCATAAGCCTTGCATTTCCTTAGTGAGCTCGGGGAGCCGTGTCTTGCTAGGGAGATGTGGCGGTGACATCCCGGCCTGGGTTATCAAATCCGGCGTGTTACAAGTTGGTATCAGAGCCCGGAAAATTTTAAAGCTACTATTATTATTTTTTTTAAACCATTATTTTAAAACCTAGTATTATTTTTTTAAAAAAAATTATTTTTAACTACTAGTATTATTTTTAGCCCAAAAGCTTATTTTTACGTAGCCCAATATCTTAGCCAAATAAATATTAAATTTTTGGTCCACTATAGAGGCCCAACTTTTATTACTACCCATGTAGTAAATTTATTTTAAACACATGGATAGCTTAAATTTTTATTGGGGAGGGAACTTGCACTTGCATATTGCATGTAGATTTAAATTCCTATCTAATCCCGTCTAAAACATATTCTAACTCTAACCTACCTTGTTAACATTAGATGGTCGCACCAAACGTGAACATGATCAACCTTCTAATGAGGTTGATCAAAGCATACCTCGAAACCCCTCAAAACGTGAACAGCTTCAGACTAAGGGTAGAACAAATGGAGGCTAACCTGGGCCACCTGACTAATCTGGGGGAAGCAGGGCATCAAGATCTGACCCAACTCCAAATTCAAATCAACGAACTCCAGACCTGCGAAACTAAGCTCCGGACCCAGATTGACGGCATAGAGACTCAAGCAGGGATCTTGGGAAACGAACTGCTCCACCTAAAGGATATCCTGCTCCCACATGCCCCTCTTAGCCCAGAAGCTCCTCCTGTAGCTAGCCCCGTTGCTGATCCTGTCGCTGTCCCAGCAGCCGCCACTACGCCAGTTGCCGCCGTCGATCCTGCTCCTGCTGCTGGGCCCGATTGGCCAGCAAGCCCAGTGTTCCATCTGCCCCTTGGCACGGGCAACATCGAGGATTCGAGTGATGAGGATGACCCCATGGAGGATCCGACCACGTACCCTCCCCAGGCTTAGGGATTATTGATACATTATTCCTATTGTTCTCTTTTCTATTTTCCCGAACTATTCTCAGCATTTTGATTCCTATCGCTTGTACCGAATAAAGTTCCCTATTAAGCAATAAATTCACAAGCATCTATTTTATACGCAATCTTCATATTTTATTAAAACTCAACCAACCAAGTAAACAAGACAACAATAAACGAACTACATATCTATACATGCATAACAAATCGACAAGGTACCTCGAACCCTAAACCCTAGAAACATGGGGTCTCAACGTTTCAACCCTTATATCCTTAACGTAAACGACTGAATAAATAAATCCAAACCCTAACCAACTCTCAGTAGGCATCGCTCGATTTAGTAAATCACTTTCTCTCTACACTCTATCAAATCCCCAGAACTCTAAACCTTCTTTGTGCTCGCATGGTTATAACAGCATGGCACCCAGAGGACGATCAAGGACCTTACCTACCACTCCCAACACCCGCGACACGCCAGGGCAACCCAATGAGCAGGCACCTAACGTTGAGGCGCCAAACCCAGCAGGCCCGATGCCCAACCCTGCGGAAGGGCGAATGAGGAACATGGAGGAACTACTGGTCGCACTAGGCAATGCTTACGTTAACTAGGGCGGAGCTGCCGCGGCACCACCGCCGTAAGCAAGGATCAATTACTTGGCTTCGGTAAACCCCTTCCGACCTCCCTACTATGTCGGGGAGGAAGATCCAGCTAAGCTCGAGGAATGGTTGAGGAGCTTCGACAAATTACTAAATGCGGTGAGATTCCCGGAGGGAGAGAAGGTTCACGTGGCTTCGTACTATCTGGGCGGCGAGGCCGACGAATGGTGGCAAGCTACCCAGGGGAAACTTGGCGAAGACGACGAACCGTACTCGTGGAACGAGTTTATGGAGTTACTCCGGGAGCGCTTCTACCCAATGAGTACTAAGGCAGCACTGTACGAAGAGTTCTCATCGCTGATAACAAGGGGAAAAATCTGTTCAAGAATATTATGCTCGGTTTAAGGAGTTGGCGAGATTCGCGCCTCGGATGGTACCCACGGACGGGGAGAAGGCGCATAAATTCGAAAAGGGATTGAACTTGTCAATTCGGGAGGTGATCACCGGAGTTAACTATCCGGACTTACAAGCTGTCTACGATCATGCGGTAGCAGTCGCACGAGTACAACAACTAAAGAGAAAGACTACAGGGGAATCTAGCCGGGGGGCACAAGGACCAGACAAAAGAAACCGAGACAGTAGGATGGGCAACACTACTAGTGGGGACAACTTTCAAAACAACTTTCGGCGAGGTCCGAACGGGAATGTTCAAAACAACTATGGTCGGAATTTCAACCAAGGAGGACGAGTGCCACCGTGTCCGAGGTGTGGCAGGCCTCACCTGGTGAGGAGATGTCCTCAGGTGGGCGAATGTTTCCGGTGTGGCCGTATTGGCCATCGGAGGGAGGAATGTCGAACCCGACTCGAGAACATCACGAAGAGAGAGGATTTGGTCACAGGACCCAATGAGCCGTTCAACCAAGGAGGCAGGAATGGAAACAATCAAGGATATCGGCCTCCTCAGAATCCGAACCCGCGCCCTCCAAACCAGCAACAAAATCCAAATCCGAATCAGAACCAACCGGCCAATCAAGGGAGGCCGATGGGAAGGTTGAACGTGATCAACCAGGCTGACATACCCGCGCAGGGTGATGTGATGGCAGGTACCTTTCATGTCCTAAGTACTCCGCTTAGAGTTTTATTTGATTCCGGAGCCAGTTGTTCCATATTATCTTCGAGAGTTGTAGATGAACTAGATCTACCTAAGTGCGAAATGATTAGCTTAGGAATCCAACTGCCTTCTGGAGAAGTAATAGCATGCTCTAAGCGTTATAACGGAATACCTGTGGTAATAAAAAAAGTAGAGTTTTTCACGAACTTGGTAGAGTTTGACGTCAGAGATTTTGACGTCATACTAGGGATGGATTGGCTAACCCGTTATAAGGCCGTGATCGAATGCCAAAAGCAAAAGATCACGCTGTCGAAGAGTAGGGGGAGGAGAGTCATCTTCTACTCCCAACCCCCTAAGAAGTCTAACAAGATAGTCAACGCCCTCAAGTTATGTAGCTTAATGCGGAAGGGTTACGCGCTATACGCATGCTACATTCATAACCTGGAAGCTGGAGGAGTCAAGGTAGACGACATCCCGATGGTGAGGGAATACCCAGATGTGTTCCCTGAGGACGTTCCCGGTATGCCACCTAAGAGAGATCTCGAATTCACAATAGACCTCATTCCGGGAATGGAACCTGTTTCGAAGGCTCCTTACTGCATGGCGCCACTGTAAATGAAGGAACTAAAGGAGCAACTTGAGGAGTTGTTGGAAAAGGGATACATTAGGCCAAGCACGTCCCCATGGGGAGCACCGGTCTTGTCCGTCAAGAAGAAAGACGGAGGGTTACGACTGTGCATCGATTATAGAGGACTCAATCAAGTCACCGTCAAGAACAAGTACCCGTTGCCCCGGATCAAAGATTTGTTCGACCAACTAAAGGGAGCTACGGTATTCTCAAAGATCGACCTACGCTCGGGATATCACCAATTGAGGATCGCCGAAAAGGACATCCCAAAGACGGCGTTCAGAACTCGTTACGGACACTACGAGTTCACGGTGCTATCATTCGGGCTAACGAACGCCCCAGCAATGTTCATGAATGTCATGAATAACGTATTTCGAGAATTGTTGGATCAATGCGTGGTGGTGTTCATAGATGACATCTTGATCTACTCGAAAAGTGAAGAAGAACATTCCGAGCACTTACACAAAGTGTTAGGGATCTTACGAGTGAACCAACTGTATGGTAAACTATCCAAGTGCGACTTCTGGTTAAGGGAAGTGGCATTTCTCGAGCATATAGTATCCGCCAACGGAGTGGCAGTTGATCCGGTGAAGATCTCGGCAGTAACCGAGTGGGTACCGCCGAAGAGTCCAACAGAGGTACGAAGTTTCCTTGGACTGGCGGGATACTACAGGCGATTTGTCAAAAACTTCTTGAAAATCGCACGCCCGTTGACCTAGCTGCTGAAGAAAGGGGTAAAATACGACTGGACCAGTGAGTGTGAGTCCTCATTCCAAGACTTGAAGAAACGACTTACCACAGCACCAGTATTGGCATTACCATCTGAGGATGGAGACTTCGAGGTGTATAGCGACGCCTCGAAAGAGGGATTGGGATGCGTGCTAATGCAAGATCAAAGGGTTATAGCATACGCATCGCGTCAACTGAAACCACATGAAGAAAACTACCCGACGCACGACTTGGAACTCGCCGCGGTCGTGTTCGCCTTAAAGATATGGAGACACTATCTCTATGGGCAGAAGTTTCGGATGTTCACCGACCATAAAAGCCTCAAGTATATATTCACGCAGAAAGAGCTGAATTTGAGGAAGAGAAGATGGTTGGAGTTAATAAAGGATTATGACCTGGAAATTGCTTATCACGAAGGAAAAGCCAACGTTGTAGCCGATGCCCTGAGTCGAAAGACTCAACACGTGGCAAATTCACTCGTGATACCGGCCGAGTTGTACAAGGACTTAGCAAAATTAAGTCAAGAGTTAGTGCATTCTGGCACGGTAAATGAAGCCGTCAATGCGATGGTAGTGGAACCTACCATGTTCGATGAGATACGACTCGCCCAATCGGGTGACGAGAAGTTGGAGGAGATTAGGAAGGATATTACCGAAGGAAAGGCAATGAATTTTAAAATCCATGAGGACGAAAGCATCCGCTTCAAGGGAAGATGGTGTATACCACGGAATTGCATGGACCTGAAGCAAAGGGTGATGGATGAAGGCCATAACACCCCATACTCGGTCCATCCCGGAGGCGACAAGCTGTACAAGAACTTAAAAAAAAACTACTGGTGGCCGAACATGAAGAGAGAGGTAGCCGAATTTGTGGCGAAGTGCCTTACCTGCCAGAAGATCAAGGCAGTACGCCAAAAACCCCTAGGACTAATGCAACCATTGGAAATCCCAAGCTGAAAATGGGATAGTATCTCAATGGATTTCGTTTCGGGGCTACTGCGTTCACCAAATGGAATGAATAAAATCTGGGTGATCGTGGATAGGTTGACAAAAGCTGCCATATTTATCCCAATGAAGGATACCTGGTCAATGGACCAACTGGCAAGGGCATATGTCGACAATGTGGTACGTCGACATGGAGTACCACATGATATCATCTCGGATAGAGACAGCAGATTCGTCTCTCAATTTTGGACAAAACTGCAAGAAGCCCTCGGTAAACAAATAAAGATGAGTACCGCATTCCACCCTATGACGGATGGGCAGACCGAGAGAACGATCCAGATGCTGGAAGTTATGCTAAGGGCATGTGTACTAGAGTTCAAGGGAAGTTGGGAGAATCATCTACCTTTGATCGAGTTTTCCTACAACAACAGCTACCATGCTAGCATCGGCATGGCACCCTTCGAGGCACTGTATGGATGTAAGTGCCGAAGTCCATTAAGCTGGGAAGAGAACGATAAAACGGTGGTAGTGGGATCACAACTTGTTGAGGACATGGCTCAACAAATCAAGGTCATCCAAGGGAAGATGAGAGCCGCTCAGGACCGGCAAAAGAGTTACGCGGACGTGAGACGGAAAGACTTGGAATTTCAAGTCGGTGATAAAGTCATGCTGAAGGTATCACCAATGAAGGGTGTGATGCGCTTCGGCAAACGAGGAAAACTGAGTCCACCGTACATAGGACCATATGAAATCCAGGAAAGAGTGGGAAATCTCGCATATCGGCTAGCGTTGCCACCACAATTTGCTCGTGTTCACGATGTGTTCCACGTCTCCCAATTGAAGAAGTATGTGCACGATCCGACCCATGTGCTCCAACCGGAAGAAATTGAATTTGAGGATGACTTGAGCTACGAGGAAGTTCCGGTGCGAATACTTGACACGAATGAGAGAGTAACGAGGAATAAGACCATGAGGATGGTCAAGGTCCTTAGGTCTAACCACGAGACGGAGACGGCGACGTGGGAATTGGAAGCCGACATGAAACAACGTTACCCTACCCTCTTCCAAGATGAACCGACCACAGTTATGGGGACATAACTGTATTCTTAAGGGGGGGAGGATGTAACACCCGAGAAAAACAAATTCAAATTGTTTTGAACTACGTCATGACTTGATCCCTTCACAGGGTACGTAGGCAGCTTGGAAATCTAAATTCTAAGTTCAGTCACAAAATAAATCGCAAGATAAATCACAAAAACGTTAGGAGGAATTGGAACTAATTTAACTAGATTAATTATGGCATGGAAATGTTACGAGCGTTAAAACCGAGCTCGTAACGAATTTAAGATAAAGATTTCGAACAGGAAACGACCCGAGGAGTCGAGCCAAACACGTAGAGGATAGAAAACCGATAGAGAAAAGAAGAAAAGACCCGACGGACCACGCGGACCGCCGAACCGGCCCGGCTGCCACGCGCTCTCCGCGCACCGCCGTGCGGCCACCGCGCGGCAGGAGGAGACGCGTCCTAGGACTGGTCGCGCGTGCTCCGCGCGGACATCCCTATACGTGCGCGTCACCACCGCGCCAGAGGAGCAGGAGGTGTAAACTTTCCCTCCATGGCGATTTTCTTGCCAAAAATCCGATCCCTATCAATGGCAACCGGATCACAGCCTTAGGAAAGGCTAAAGGGGGTATTGGGGGCGTCCTCATCCCTATTTTTCACAGAAAACATAAGTCATTCCCCTTCAATCTTCCTCTCCAAGCCGAAACCCTTTCGAGTCCACTTTCCGGCGAGTATTCCGGCGACAACGGGACGACTGGGACGAAGCCTCTGCCTTCTAGACCTTTGGTAAGTTATGGTATAGTGTTTAGTTTGTCCATAAACCTTAAAAAAACTCGAAATCTAACATCCTTTCCTTTGCTACGATTTCACGTCGGGGGACGAACAAAAAGCGATCGGAGAAGTTGGCCGTTCGTCGCGACCTTAGGACGACCGGAAAGCCCTCACTTCGACCCTAATCTCTAACTAAGTTAAGACCTTACTCGTCAATTTTTGTGGTTTATTGTCATTTAAAACTTAAGATCTAGACACGTAACTAAAATCGGTTTTCAAAAACCCTATTTTCAACCAATTTTAGAAACTCGTCTAGAACCCGACCTTCGGGAATTCAAACCAAAAAATTTTCAACATAGATTTTGTTCATAAGACTCTAATCTACCCTGTCTCCAAATGTTAGCCATTGACATAAAGATTTGTTATCCCAAATCATACCGTAAAGTTCTGTAATAAAACCGAACGTTTGAAATCTGGACAGATTCATTGACTCGACTTGATGCATATTTTTCACCCATTTCTAGATCGACTCAAATTTGTATTTGTAAACAAAAGTTGTAGATAATTGTGTCTAAATTACGCATATAAAATTTCATGAATTTTGGAGTTCATTTGATATGTCAAACCGGACGATTTCAGAACCTGTTCTAAACCGATTTTTGAATCCGCGCGTAAGCATCGTGTTGGTGTCGATTTTTGAACATCTAAAACTCATTATTTCCAAAATCTTAAAACATCAAAGTTGTTCATTAAGGTGTTATGTACATCCGGTAAAAATTTCGGACCAATTGGTTTTAAAATGAATTTTTAATCGGCGTTGCACGAAACAGTGTCGGAATCAGTCCTTTGGACAGAAATCTTCTTTTGTAAAGATCTCGGAATTTGACTCACTTTGAAACCTTATTTCCAAAACCTTAAAACATGAAAGTTGTTCATATGTGTGTTCTTGAGCTACTGTGTAAATTTCCGAATTTTTGGTTAAAAGATGAATTTTTAATTAAGAAAGGCGTAAACTGTGACGAATCGGATTTTTCGAACATGAGAAAACTCGAACTACGGAATGCGATATCGAATATTTTGTAAACATTGAAATATGAACTTTCGAAAAATCCCGTTCACTAGGCTGAGCCGATCTTCATGCTATTATTATTTTGAGACTGCCTCGTCAGTGGTCTCCCTACTATCTGAGATTGCCTCGTTAGTGATCTCACGCAATGTATTATTTGGGCTGCCTCGTTAGTGGTCCTACTATCTTTGAGACTGCCTCGTTAGTGGTCTCCCATTTATTTGGACTGCCTCGTTAGTGGTCCTACGATTTGAGATTGCCTCGTTAGTGATCTCCCCAGTATGGTGTCCTCTTCTTAGTTTGCGGGATAAAATATAAAAGACTTGTGTCTGTATTTAATTATGCTGAATTTATTTATCACGTTTTAAATTATGCCTCTAAATTACGTTTTTAAATTATGCCTTTAAATTACGCTTTTAAATTAAGTCCTTAAACTATGTATTCACGTCTTGAGTAAATTAATCGTGTTCTTCCGCTGCGAGTAAACTATGTATTTTAAATTAATGCATGAAAAGTGTAATTTTAAATAAACACATGTAACCCTTTAAATTGTTTAGTTAGGGATTAACTTACTCGGTATATTTTTATACTGATAAACCCGTTGTCATTTTTCTTTTACAGAGTATGTCGAGTGACGCATGCACATGCACTTGGGGGAAAACTTTTATGAACATTTTTATTCACTGCATTATACTACTGTTTTACCGGGCCTGTTGAACCCGAGGTTTGGCCGTGTTGGCCGTGATTACTTTTCCGCCGCATTTACTCTATCTCGTGCATGGATGATTATTACTTCCGTATTTTGAATTAAGTATTATTAATTTCCGGACTCAATATTGAAATGTTTTTAAATCTTTTACGTACCCATAAGCCTTGCATTTCCTTAGTGAGCTCGGGGAGCCGTGTCTTGCTAGGGAGATGTGGCGGTGACATCCCGGCCTGGGTTATCAAATCCGGGGTGTTACACCAAGTGTTGGAGGTTATCATAACCACGAATGTCAGCTCCTTCCCAAATATCTTTTCTGAGCCCATTGGCGAATCTGGCTAGTGTGATATCTTCATCTTCAATGACTTGACACCTCATTAGCAGTCGCTTTGTCTCCTTGTAGTATGCCTCCACAGATCTTGTACCCTGCGTAAGAAAGGAAAGCTTTAGGTACAAATCTTTTCTATAAGATGTAGGCACAAACCTTTATCTCATAAGCACTAACAGTCGAGTCCAAGTTTGGACTGGCTCATATCCTATTCTCACATCATCTTGACACACTTTTTGCCACCAACTTAATGCATAATCTCTGAATTCAATAACAGCTAACTGGAGTTTCTTCCTCTCAGAATATCTATGAACATTGTAGATCAACTCTATCTGCTCAAGCCATTCAATGAATTCATTGGGATCGGCTGTCCCCTTGAATGTTGGAATAGTAAACTTGATGGCCTTCAAACTGTCATCGAGGTCTTCTTCCCTCCTGTCAAGCTCTAATCCGTAATTCGGATCCTACATGTGATGATTGTAATTCCTTGGTTGGAAACCACCTTCGCGGTTCCTTCTATTCTGTCGATTACCCAGTTGAGGATTTACTTCCACAAATCCTTCATCATCATCATTGTGATAATGGCCAGAAATGACCATTATTTTCAATCCATTTCCGTGTCTAAAACGGGCATTTGATCGCATTCCGGTCTTATATAAAATAAGAAAGCAGTTGAATTGGACTGATTTATGCATAATTGTAAAAATATTGAGCTGGTATGAAAAATGCATAAATATGTAATTTTATTACATATTTATGTCAGAAAAATCCAAAAACATGAGAAAAAGAAAAGAAAAGAAAAAGGAACGGAAGAAAAGAAAGAAAAGCCCACAAAAAGAACAATTTCGGCCCAACTGGAGGCCCAACTGGCACTGACACTGCCAATACAGGGTTTAAGCTATCTAAATTCGCTCCATCCGAGTAATTGGGAAATTGGACAGTAGATGTTTGCAGTCTACCCGATTATTCTGCCATTACTTTGGTCATCTGACCACTTCTTGTTTGTGTTTCATCTTCTGTCTAGACCCACCAGTATATTTTGAGTCAATTCATTTTACACTTCATTATATCCGTATGCATGCTACTATTATGTAATTAATGTGGTCTATAATATTTTGGGATCCTTCCCTTGGACAATAGAAGTCTAGATTTTAAACAGATTTTGCATATTAAATTTCCAACAAAAACTCCTTCATAAAATCCGGATCTGAGTAAGGGATAAATTCCTCAGTTATGACTAGTTCATATTCTGTCAAGGGCTGATTTTGGGAAATTAGAAGCAGAGTCAGCGATTAGGTCTCATCTAGACTGAAAGGATCTGTGTTTTAATTGAGAGTCTAGTACCTGTTTAGGGAATGGTTTTCAAATTCATTATTTTCCAAAATTGTTGTTTGTTGGGAATCCGGGATTAATTATTACACCGAGATGGGGTCCACTTGGATTCAAATACAGTGTAGTATATAATCTTAGAGGAACAACATCCAGGCCTTGGTTATTTTCTAAGATAGGGTTGAGTTCCTTTCAACCACTATCCTCTTCTGCCAAAGCCTACCTTTGAGTCCTGAGTGAGTACATCCGGAACGAACTAATTTATTAGTTCGTTTCATTAGTTTGTATCTCATAACCACTCGGAAGGAAGTGAACACTACGAGCGGTTCACCGAGAGCCGAGAATTCTTGATCCACACCCGGTCACCATGACTGGGGGCTGTCTTTTACTACCAGGGTCAGACCTTCAAAACCTCCGAGTGATAGGATTTTAAATGCTTTATTTATCGCTTTCTTTTAAACGATTTCATTAGAGGTCACTCGGTTGTATTGAGAGTTGTGTAACTGCTACTAGGATTCATAGTTAAGGGATAGTTCAGGCTTGATTAGAATCTTTGGGTGTGACATGGGAGAATGATAGTAGTACTTGGCACTTCAATAAATGATTTGTCAGGTGATGCTTGTCCACCATAGATGAAGTAACATACCCAGGCCAGGGCAGTTACAAATCTATGGTATCTTAGAATCTATGGTCTTAAGAACGTGTAAACTCATGTTGTAAGTACCTGTCTATCAAAGGGAACTCAACAATGAGAGCATGAGAATTAGCTGTCTGACAGGATTACCCCAACTAAAGATCTGTGTATTAAAATGGAAGTTTAATTATGCCTTATCAAAATTTTGTCCAATTTTTATTCTTTTCTTCCTGTCCCTTCTGTCCAAACTGTGAATCAGCTTCACAGCTAGCATAGTGTAAATTTTCATTGCTTTTACAGATAGTATTTACTGCATTCTTAGAATAACTTTATTTGCTTTCTAGTATAAATTCACCCGCTTTCTAGGATAGAATTCATATGCTTTGTAGAATAGATTTAAGTGCTTTTGTAATTTAGTTTAAATTCAGTTGGTAGCTGATTAGTCACCTTTCAAACTAAGTGGAGCAATACGAGTGGAAAATCTAGTAAAACGACGTGGGCCCTGCTTCTATCGCACATCCTCCAGTGAACAATCCGGTCTTACTATAAATTACTGCAATTTTTGACACCGTGCGCTTTCGGGGGCACAGTTTCTTAACACGAGTAATAAAAACGTGACAACCTATAAATATATCCCTAATCCCAACTCCGCCATCATAAATTGGTTTCATTAAATAAAATTGAAAACCAGGATTATGATTTTTCAGAAAATACTCATGTAGTGGGAACTTGTCAAAAGTTTCATGGCAAGGATCTTCAAGGCAGGAAATTGTCAAAAGTTTCATGCCGGGGAGGTCCACAGCGCCGTTTGAAATCAAAGTTTCCCAGATGAGTAATAAAAAGTGAAATATATCCTTAAACCCCTTTCCCACGAATCATAACTCTTCTCATTTAATAAATTCAACTTGGGATATTTTAGAAAAATACTCGTGTAGGAAATTGTCAAAAGTTTCATAGCGCCGTTGCCGGGGAGGATGCAGCGCCATTTTATTAGAGAATTACATTCCTCATTGCTCCTAGTTAGCTTATACATATAAATATAAATATTTACATCCAAAACCAATTCTAACCTGGGGATTGTACAGGTACCGTCATTATTGAGGCTGTTGTTCTATGCAAAGGAGGAAGCAGACGCCAGCCGAAATCCAGTACAACGCAGAGATAGAAAAGACAGCTCGACGTCTTAGGGCGGAGACTAAACGAAGACGGGAACGGGAAAGACAGGCACTACTTTCACCGAGCACCAGTAGCAACATATCCGATATGGCAAATCCTGACATTCCCCCAATCATTCCACCCAATCCACCACTTCACAACATTGAGGAAGACCCCGAAGATGCTGATAACGATGATTTGGATGATCCCCCTCCTCAGATCATACAGGGAGGCGGGAACCCACCAAACATTGAACAGCAACACTTCGAGGCACCTCCTCCCAACCCGAACCCTCAAAACCCACCAAATAACTAAAATCACCAAAACAACCAAGACTTCCAAAACCAGCAAAATCAGCAGTACCAGAATCCCCACCAGAATCCCCCAAATCCTAATGACTTCAATGATCCTAGGAACTGTTATATGCATCAGAACTATTACCCACAGCAATATCAATGAGGGGCTGAGAACAATCAACAAGCAGCAGCCGCTGATTACATGCAGCCAATCTTAGAGCCATATTTGAACATTCCTGGACAAGCTCCATTCTTGGCCAGGAATTTCGAATTGAAGCCGGCCCTCATCAATCATGTTCAGAGTAATCAGTTCGCTGGGGCAAGTCATGAAGATCCCCATGATCACCTGCAGACTTTCTTAGAATTGTGTGATACTATCAAGAACCAGAATGTATCTGCTAACACCATTCGATTAAGACTGTTCCCTTTCTCTCTGACTAGCGGAGCACGAACATGGTACAAATCACTGCCCGTAAATCAGAAGTCCACATGGGAGGACGTGATCAGAAATTTCTTAGCGAAATACTTCCCGGAGTCCAAGGTGGATGAATGCCGCTCTAAAATTGCGGAATTCAAAATGAAGCCAGACGAGTCCCTGTATGACGCAAAGGAACGATTCTTCAACTTACTCAGGAAATGCCCCCAACATGGTTTCCATGATTGGGAGAAATTGAGAATGTTCTACAGCGGTTTGACCCCATCGTGGAAATACATGCTTGATGCTGCCGGCGGTCAACATCTGCTATACATACCAATGGATCAAGCATGGGGCAAGATTGAAGCAATGAGTGTAAACAGATCTGTTCTTACTGATGATGTTAATCCCCCTCCCCCTCGTGGTTTGTGTGCTGTAGGTGCAGTAGAAAAATCAGATATTGAAAAGCTTCAAGAGCAGGTGGCAGCGTTGTCTGTTGATCAGGGAGCTGGGAGCTCTACTCAAGGACAGCAAACAGATGTGATTTGTGGACTATGTCAAGGTGCTCACGCAACTGATACATGCGAACAGATTACAGCTGAAAGCTGTAACTTTGCAGGAGCTTTCCCAAATAGACACCCAAACCTGTCATACTCAAACAAAAATGCCCTTAACTCCCACCTCTTGAACAAACCACAACAGCAGCAATTCAATCCTCAGCAGAATCAAGGATTCATTCAGAACAGGGGCCAGAATTTTCAGAACCCAAGCTTCCAACCCCAGATCCAGCAGAGACCCCCTCAAAATTTCCAACAGCCTAGCCAGAACTTTCAAAACTTTCAGCCCCAAAACTTCCAGCCTCAATTTATTCCAAACCAAGGCCAATGGAACCAAAACCAAAATCTGAATCAAAATCAAAAGCCTCCTTCAAGGCTGGAAAATTTGATGACTGATTTTATTACTAGCCAGAAGGAGATTAACACTCAGCTGCAGGCCTCTATCAGAAATGTGGAGACCCAAGTTACACAGATGGCTAATGAAATGCAGAAAAGGGATAAAGGGACGTTGCCGAGCACTGCGGAAAAGAACTCGCAATGCAAAGCAATAACCTTGAAATCTAGGAAGGTACTGGCTGGACCAAGGGGAGCGGATACTGGAAACAACTATGGGGAAGAAGATGATGTTGTTGACAATGTTGATGAGGAAGCAATGGATGAACAGAAGGAAGCCGAAGAGTAGACTGACGCTGCAAAAGGAACGGCAGAAACAGAAAACGGTAATGGTGAAGGTACAACCTCTAACCATCTACCACCAAAACATGATAACAAAAAAAAGTTCATGCCTAGGGTTCCTTACCCGGCTAGACTTAAAAATAAGCAACAAGATCTGAAATTTGAAAATTTTCTGAAAAGACTGCGGGAAGTCGAGATTACCATTCCTTTGATTGAAATGATCTCTGAAATGCCAGTCTATGCTAAGTTCTTGAAAGAAATGATTTCAGGAAAGAGACAGGTTGAGCAGGACGAATTGGTGGTACTCAACAGCACTTGCAGTGCTATTATTCAAAAGAAGCTGCAAGAGAAGAAAGAGGACCCCGGATGCTACACATTGCCGATTCGGATTGGCCAGAACAACGCCGGAAAAGGACTATGTGACCTCGGCTCCAGCATTAACGTTATGCCATTAACCATGGTTAAACGTCTTAAGCTCGGAGTGGTGGAACCTGTCAAAATGAGGCTCCAGCTTGCAGATAGGTCAATTACAAAGCCAATCGGAATCTTGAAAGATGTGATAATCAAAGCTGGCAGTACTCCATTTCCAGTGGGTTTCATCATTCTGGACATCGAGGAGGACTCCGACATGCCTCTCATCTTAGGCAGGCCATTCTTGGCCACAGGCGGGGCACTGATAGATGCTAAATCGGAAGGGTGACACTCCGTGTTGATGGAGATGAAGTCGTCTTCGACATGGAGCAACTGCAGAAATTCCCAAACGACAGTTCTTGTTTTTCATTTGATGATGTAATAGTTAGGAAAGAGCCAGACTCTGGAAACAATGATGAAATGATGCTGTATGAATCTTCAAAGCAGGTACTGATGCCTGCTGGTGCTGAGCTAAAGGAACAGAGCAGCGCCGTCCAATTTGAGGATCCCGAGTCCGGGGACCTTGAAGCATATGACGGTGCTGATTTCACTGCACAGGAGAACGACGGCACCGAAGAGGTAGAAGAGGGCCATGTACTGACGCAGGGTCCCGAAGGTAAATCTGATCTCCCACTACCCATTTCTCGCAAACTACTCCCTTCCGTTGAATGTCCACCAGAGCTTGAACTTAAAACATTATCATCTCAAGTACGCATTTCTCGCAGAACATAAAAAATTACCTGTGATTGTTTCGGCTAAGCTCTCCCAAGAGCAAGAAAATGCTCTGGTGGTCGTTCTTAAGAAACATGTACATGCAATAGGTTGGACCATTTCTGATATAAAAGGAATAAGCCCTTCTATTTGCATGCATAGGATTTTAATGGAAGAAGAGTATAAACCTTCCCGTCAACCTCAGAGGCGTTTGAACCCCCTCATGCAAGAAGTGGTAAGAAAGGAGGTTATCAAGCTCTTAGATGCTGGTATAATCTATCCTATATCTGACAGCAAATAGGTTAGCCCAGTGCAGGTCGTGCCAAAACGAGGAGGGATGTGCATAACCAAGAATGAGCAAGGAGAAGAGGTTGCAACCAGGCCAGTGGCCGGATGGAGAGTTTGTATCGACTACCGGAAACTGAACGAGGCCACCCGCAAGGACCATTTTCCAATGCCATTTATTGATCAAATGCTTGAGAGGTTGGCAGGGAGAGAGTTTTATTGCTTTTTGGATGGTTATTCTGGGTATAATCAGATTGTTATTTCAAGCGAAGACCACGAAAAAACAACTTTTACTTGCCCTTATGGCACTTTTGCCTACAGGCGCATGCCATTCGGTCTTTGCAATGCACCTGCTACTTTTAACGTTGCATGATGTCTATATTTTCCGAATTTATCGAAAATGCATTGAGGTCTTCATGGATGACTTCTCTGTATATGGAGATACATTTGAAGATTGTTTGACCAATCTTGCAAAGATTTTAAAGAGATGTGAGGACACTAATCTCATTTTGAATTAGGAAAAGTGCCATTTTATGGTCACTGAGGGCATAGTGTTAGGTCACCGCATTTCTCGTGCAGGTATTGAGGTTGATCCAGCCAAGGTTTCTATCATTTCCAACCTCCCTCTTCCTAACTCAATCAAATCAGTTAGGAACTTCTTAGGGCATGCCGGTTTTTACCGGAGATTCATTAAGGATTTCTCTAAAATTGCCAAGCCGCTCACTAATCTGCTTTGTAAAGAAAATTCTTTCCTAATAAATGAAGCGTGTGTCCAAACCTTTGACACGCTCAAGAAGATGTTGGTTTCTGCACCGATAGTGCAACCACCCGATTGGTCAATACCTTTCGAGGTAATGTGCGATGCTAGTGATCTCGCCGTAGGTGCAGTACTCGGGCAACATAAGGATGGGAGACATTGCGTAATTCATTACGCAAGTCATGCCTTGAATGAGGCCCAAGTCAACTACACCACAACGGAGAAAGAGATGTATGTTGTAGTCTTCGCGTTTGACAAATTCAGACAGTATCTGATAGGTACGAAGACTATAGTGTACACGGATCATTCTGCACTAAGATACTTGTTTAGCAAACAAGATGCCAAACCTCGATTAATCAGGTGGGTACTTCTGTTGCAAGAATTCGACATCATAATAAAAGATAGGCGAGGTCGAGATAATGGTGCTGCTGACCACTTATCTTGATTAGAAAATGATAAAAAGGAAAAAGCCGTCAATGAAGAGTTCCCGGACGAACAGTTGTTTGCATTACATCTGCACAATCAAGAATGTCCATGGTTTTCCGACATCGCTAACTTCTTGGCGTGCGGAATAACCCCACAGTTTTCGAACTATCATCAGAAGAATAGGTTCAACTGAGATGTATTAAACTACTTCTGGGAAGAACCTTATCTCTTCAAACACTGCGCCGATTCAATAATCAGGCGATGTGTGACCGAGCATTAAGCCTATCAAATTGTCAGAAAATGCCATGAATCAGAATATGGAGGCACCATGGTCCCGTTCGAACGGATCACAAGGTCCTCGAATGTGGATTTTATTGGCCTCACATCTATGAGGATTGCAGGACATTTGTGAAAGGTTGCGACAAATGCCAAAGATTAGGAAACATCTCCAAGAGGGATGAGATGCCTCAAAAGGGGATTCTCACACTTGAGATTTTCGATGTATGGGGCATTGACTTCATGGGACCGTTCCCACCATCTGGTGGAAACTACTATATCTTGGTAGCTGTCGATTACGTGTCCAAATGGGTCGAGGCTGTCGCATTACCGACCAATGATGGTAGCCAAGTCATCAAGTTCCTCAAGAACAACATTTTCAGTAGATTTGGCATACCTAGGGTGGTGATATCTGATGGAGGAACACACTTTATTAATAAAGCATTCGAAACTTTAATGAGTAAAAATGGGATCCTCCATAAGATAGGCACGCCTTATCATCCCCAGACCAGTGGTCAAGTCGAAGTATCCAATCGCGAAATCAAACACATACTCGAAGCCACTATCGGGATAACCCGTAAGGATTGGGCACGTAAGCTCAACGATGCTCTATGGGCATACCGCACAGCATATAAGACTCTCATTGGGATGTCTCCATATAGGCTTATCTTCGGAAAAGCCTGTCATTTGCCTGTAGAGCTAGAGCATAAAGCTTACTGGGCCGTTAAAACGCTCGACTTCGATCCGAAAGTTGCTCAGAGCAAACGTAAGTTGGACCTCAATGAAATTGAGGAAATACGAGCGCTAGCTTATGAAAGCTCTCGAATTTACAAGGAGCGGACCCAGAAGTTGCACGATCGCAGGATTAAGCCTAAGCATTTTTATGTTGGTCAAAACTTGTTATTATTCAATTCTAGGTTGAAGCTGTTCCCCGGAAAGCTCAAATCCAGATGGGAAGGACCACATGAAGTGCTAGAAGTGTTTGAAAATGGAGCCGTCAGGATCCGAACTGACAAGGGAAACATAGTGGTGAATGGACAACGATTGAAGGAATACATCGGACAGTTTGATCCGGAGAAAGAAAGCCAAGCAGTGGCAGACCCGGCTTACACCTAATAAGAAACAGCATTAAAAATACAAAAAATTCATTTCATATATATAGTATAGTATATTATTTCATAACAAGAAAGTACCCAAAAATCAATTAAACATTCAGCGTACTAAGACTCTAAATGTGAGAATGTTGATATTTGGAGAAAATCTAATGCGTTGTATTTATCTGTCTTGCAGAAAGTTCGAAACCATCAAAAAGAGGAGCAGAAAAGTAACATGGAAAACCAGGTTCTTGGTTGGATTAATCCCGTGAATCTAAGAAAATATTCTCGGAATTTGAAGAAATTCAAATCCGAAATAAATTTCACATATAAATGGAACCGATCCAACCTAATTTTATGCAAGAGGATTATTTAAATTGGACTGAATTTAATTGGACTGAATTTATTCAGACCCAAATCAAATAAAATGGACTCAGGCCCAACATCACACTCGGGCCTAGTTCAAGAAAATTTGAAAATTTAAAATTTTGTGTCGCGAAGCAACCACTGTGTCGCAAAGCCATGCCTCGCGACCAGGCCTAGTTCCGCGACACACTCTCATCTGTCCCTAACCCTCTTTGTCGCTGTCGCTATACACCCTGTCGTGAGCCATGGCCTCGCGACCGGCCTTCTTTCCGCGACACGTTCCCCCCGTTGACTTTACTTCTTTACTGAAACTGGTCGCGATACCCTTGTCGCGCGGCCCTGCCCCGCGACCGGACTCCAATTCCGCGACATGTCTAATGTCGCTAGGCCCTGGTCGTGAAACCTTGTTTCGCGACACGGTCTGGGGTTCCACGACCAGCTTTTCCAGTATTTATACCCCCCTCCTCACCTCTTTTCCCTGCACTCTCATTATTATCATTCAACTCTTCAACTTCTCCCTTTCACTCTCTTCTCTCCCGAACGAACACCACCGTGTTCTTCGCACTAACCCATCCGTTTTCAAGGGGACACCATGGACAGGTTTCTAAGGATCCTTCCAAACCTGGGACCTTTACCCAGACCCGAACGAAACAGGGCAGGGTAAAAGCCCATTTCCTCCCTGTTCATAGCTCTCTCGGCCCTCTTTTGTTTCCTTTCCTTTTTTTTTTTAGTGTGAATGGCATAATGTGGTTTGTGTGCTTTTCATTTTTCTGTTTTGGTTCTTGGTTGCTCTCGGTTTTGGGAATGCTTTGAAATCTTCCTGAAACCCCTAAGAACTGGTTTAAAAACTGTTTTAAAGAAAAATTTGTAGGGTTTGAAACTTTTTAAAGTTTGAAACTGGAAAGGATGAACTGATGAACATTAGGGTATTATTTTGAACACCATGATGTTATCAGTTTATCTAATCTTGAAGTTTTGGTTTGAAGCATTAAAGTGGAAGATCTTTTGGCATATTTGCTTCCATGTCAGAAATCTCATGGGAATAAATGTTTGTTTGTTTATGGAAACATAAGTACAAATACCCAATGAGAGACTTCCACTTTTTAATAAAAGTGACCTTTTGGAAAAAGACAAAAATATTTGATAGATCTAATATTTGACTTGTGTTCTTTTTGTTCCCAATGGAACTGTAGTGTGAGTAAATAGCAGTATTTTTGTCACCCAACTGCTATCCTTTTCAAAAATCCAAAATGGGACCACTCACATCCCACTTTCCTTAAATAAAACAAGTCAACCCTCTAAAAATTAAAAATAGTGTTTGCAAATTTTGGGAATGCTTTAACTGTCCAAAGACAGTCTAAGCAATTCGAGAATAGCAAATCTATTTCGCCACGCATCCACTGCACATCCCAATATTCGAGTATTTCATTTCCATCATTCCATCTCATTCCATTTCCAACAAGTGTCCCAGACTTGTTTAATAATATTGGAAAATCGAACTTTTAGGCCCGATGGCCCATTAAAAATATATAGGGGCCCAATGACCCCTATCTCTTCATAAAAATTTATTTTCCCTATGCTTTATACTAAATTCAAGTCGGATATTTAATAACCTCACATCTAGAGCAAAGCTCTAAATGTGAGGATGTTGGTTTCCAAACTTGAATAATCTCTAAGGAAATTATAAAAATTGGATTCACTACTTCGTATCTCTTCAGGGGCAACCTTCTTCAAATCCCAGATCCTGAACCCGAAGGAACCCAGCTGTTAGACTTACCACTGGAGCTTCTAGGAGAAATCCTCTCTCGAATAGGAGAGAATGAAATCAGGGAAGTATTCACTGGGCAGGAAACGTGCAAAAAGCTCAGAGACGCAGGGAACCTCACCATCGTGTATAAGCGATGTGAGCTGGACACTTCTACAATGAAGCAGTGGCAGGAGAGAATTCGGTGGCAGAAGGAGAGATTCCTGCAAACATGTGTGGAGGCAGGAAATTTTAATCTTCAAATCGTTCCAGCACTCCTAGTATTCGTGGAAGGGGATGAGGAACAAGCCTGTGAGCTACTGCGGTCAGGAATTGAGGACAATCACAAGGCATCAATCTTCACACGTGGACTGATGCTGATGAGTAAGCATGATGAGAGCCAAGTGCTTCTAGGGATTCGGATGATAGAAAGAATGGCAACTGATAGATCAGTCTTGGACTACACAGCCACCAACACCATCTCGTGGCTGGCAGATAACCTGGACACCCTTGGTCTATTTGAAGGCCTAGCAATTCGGAACTACTGCCCAAGGGGGCAAGGACACCCGGTAGAACACAACGGCTGGTGCTTGAGATGTGACTTGACAAACTTCATCTTCTGGAGCAGAATCTTATTTCCCTAGGAGAGAAGAATGGAGGAGGAATGAATCCTAGTATGCTTTATTTCATTTTAAGCTCTAGTGTAAGCATCACATGAGGGATTTCTTCTTTTATGTGCAGGTTCGTACTAACTGCATAAGAATCTCTTGTAATTGATGTAATTTATCGCTTTCCCTAAACGGAACTCAACTTTCGAGATCCACAAACAATTTTTATTCGTTTTTTTCTTGAAAAGATGTCTGACAGTCCGAGATGAATAAGTGACTGTCAGGCCAAAAATATGTTGTTAACATACTCCGTATGTCAGCAGTGCCTCTTTACTGCTTTAAATTAAATAACCAGCAAAAATGTGCATAAACCTGCTCTAAATTCACATGTTGAATTTAGGCTTGTGATAAAATCTTCAGACTTCTAAATTGGGATTATATAATTGAAAACATGCATGAAATGAATTCCTAAGGTTTTGAGCTATAAAAATTTAATGATGCGATCATCTTGTTGGGTAATAAATCTGCATGTTAGAAATTTTGATTGAATAAAGTGTTGGGATTAAGCTTTGATTAAATTTGAGAATATTATATGACATGAATCAATCCAACCTGTGAGGTTTGAGCCATGAGTCACTTTTACTCATTCATTTTCTTTGATGTGTGAATCATTTTGATTAAAGGAAACTAGAACTTGCAATTGGGACCGATTCAAGACCAAGCTATATTCCAAAAATCGAGCATATGATTGAGGCACTTAGAAAAACCCAAAATTTTGGCCTTCGTTTGAAATCCAAACCCAAAAATATTTTTCCTTTAGGATTAACCAATCTGAGCCTTTAAGTCTAATTTTTCTTTGAAACCACTATATTATTCCTAGCTTTACAAAAAGACCAAAATATTCAAACCCAAGTGTGCAAGAATAAATTCCATCAAAGGCATTGAATTCATGATCATCAAAAATGTGTTAATCGATAATGCTATAAGCCGATTTAAAAAAAAAATGTTGAATTCAATTCAACAAAAATAAATTGCAAATGACAAAGCAATTAGACATAGTCTAATGTCATGCAATAGTAGAGAAAAGCAAAAGAAAGAAGAAACATTGATGATCATAAATTTTAAATAAAAATGCCAAGTTATGATAGAACAAATTCTTGCCACTTCTTAGCCCAAGTATTTCCTTCCCTACCAAATGTTACAATCGTATGCCCCGTTATAACCCTTGAATAAGACCTCATGATCTCGATTTGAGGAAATGAGCCGGTGATGAGTTGGTCGGATTGCAAGCTTATGGGATAATTTGATCAAAATTGATTTTGAGTGTTCAATGATTAAACCCCATTTGAGAGTGAGTGAATTTTCCGATTCTCTTATATGTGAGGCTCTGCTTCATTGAATATGTTCGTGCCATGCCTTAATTCTCACTCTTAATCTTTGCATCTTTCGAACATGATATTCATGAAGGATTGATGATAATGTTTGATTTGTAGGCCCGATGTAGTAAGCAAGTATCATTTTATTAAACACTGCAATCAAGGGAATTTAACACTTGTAGTTTTTGATGGTCTTATCCCAATCCAAAAAGAATGTGATTTATGAAGCCACGAAAATGAATTGAATATGCAGAGTCCGTGTTCTCTAGAACATTGACTCTCACTGCTCGGGGACGATCAGTATTAAATGTGAGGATGTTGATAATGGCCAGAAATGACCATTATTTTCAATCCATTTTCGTGTCTAAAACGGGCATTTGATTGCATTCCGGTCTTATATTAAATAAGAAAGCAGTTGAATTGGACTGATTTATGCATAATTGTAAAAATATTGAGCTGGTATGAAAAATGCATAAATATGTAATTTTATTACATATTTATGTCAGAAAAATCCAAAAACACGAGAAAAATAAAAGAAAAGAAAAAGGAACGGAAAAGATGGGAAAAGAAAGAAAAGCCCACAAAAAGAACAATTTCGGCCCATCTGGCCCAATTCAGTGAGTCCAGGAACACCCGGTCGCGGAAGCTCCTGTGTCGCGGTCCATGGCCTCGCGACACAGGAAGGTTTGGTGACACAACATGCAGCATGAAGAAGAAGCCATGTCCCCAGTTCCCGGTCGCGGAACCCCGATCGCGATCCATGCCCTCGCGACACAGGCATGGATAGCGACACAGTTGCACAAATTGAAGACCAAGACCCTGTCGAGAAGCCTTGCCACATGCAGTGTTGTTCCGTGACACAATGTGATGTGTGTGATGTCTTGAGACACAATGGGCTTCAGACAAGGCCCATGGGCCCTAGGGTTTCACTTCTATAAATATGAGGTGATTCCCTTGAGACAAAGAGCTTTTGGTTAGAATTTCATTCTCTTGAAGGCAGAATCAGGCATCCAGTTCTTAGGTAGTGTAGTTTAGTCTTTATTTTTTTGTATTATTTAATTATGTCCATAGTTTAGCTTAGTTTAGTGTTTTGTTTTGTGTTTTACTGTTTCAGTAGATAGTTAGCCAGTTTAATACCATGTTTTTCATTCTAAACTTTGTTTTTAGGGTTTTGTAATACCCAAATCATGGGTATTAACATACACACTTAATAAAATGGGAGAATATGCACTAAATGTGTCCCAACTCATGAAATGGGTCTCACACCCCATGGATTTAATGCTTTCATTTTCATTTTGGGATCATTTTGACCCCCATTTCATATTATTATGCTTACTGTTCTCATTTTATGGATGATGTTATGTATGTGTGTGATCAAACCCTAGATTAGGATGTTGCTTTATTTTAAATATTGTTCTAGATAGGTTTACTTTTGTTCAAGCACGTTCTTGCTCATTTTAAATTATGTTTAGTTGTTTTTAGCTTAGAATAACTTCTAAATCTGAAATAGGATGAGATCACGCTGTTTGCATGCCACTGTTCATTTCTGCTTTTACTGACTTGTGTCCTGAATCATCCCTGTCGCCAACCGCCTCCTGTCGCGAAACCACGTCTAGCGACAGGAAGGTTGTTTCGCGACAAGGGTGTCTAGGGACACCTGTCTTGATATTTTGAAACCCTCGGTCGCGAGGCACTCCTGTCGCGAACCCACGGTTCGCGACACAACACCTGCTTAACGACTGAGGACCAAACTCTTGCAATTTTTCTGCATGGCCTCTGTCGTGGAACACCCCTGTCGCGAACCCAAGGTTCGCGACACACTTTTATTCCGAGACAGAAAATTATGCCTTATCAATATTTTGAAAACCCAGTCGCTAGACACCCTGTTGCGAGGCCACGCCTCGCGACACAATTTCCAGACTAGCGACTGGGAGCCAAATACTTTGAAAAGTCTCAGAAAACCCTGTGTCGCTAAACTCCTGTCGAGAGGCCACGCCTCGCGACACACTTTTGCTTAGCGACACAAGGTGAAACTCTGCCAAATTTCTGAAAACCTGTCGAGGTACCCATGTCGAGGGTCTAGGCTCATGACACAATTTATGGTTTCTCGACAGAGTCCTCTCTTCTACTTGATCCCTAAAATTCTGATTTATTATCCTCTATTATATTGCAAACACTCACATCTTAATCCCACGGATTAAGATGTAACATCCCAGAATTGCAATATAAGGCGTTATGCTGCCGAAATTTTGATTCTCCATTTCCATCACTTAATTAATTGAACCCTCTAGTCATTGATGATTAATGAGTGTAATTAGCAATGATTAAATCACTAATTGTTATGATTAAAGGATCTTTGTTCAATTGTCATTAAAACATTTTTCTATAAACAAAACCATGATGCCTTAAACAGATAATCCGGACTGTAATTAATTATGGTAGGAGGGATTATTTAGGTCATCAACTATGGATTAATTCTATAACCTTGCATGAGAAACCAATGTCTCTCATACAAGGCCTTGTTTTTATTTTATTTCCATCTTGTCTTTTCTGTATTGTGTGTAACAATTAGTGAAGAATACATCAGACTAATGTTGGCGGGTATTCCCTCACGGATAAACTAGCTCGTATTCTGGGTATTAGTTACTAAGTGTTATTTTGCATGGTCTGGATAGCAGTCAGTGGAAGCCTTGGCGGTTCGTCCATCCGGGATTATAATAGCTGCTCAGCTGACTCCTATCCAGATACAATTTTCTTTTCTTTATCTTAATTTCCAAACCCAAATTCTAATCTGTAGTGTGAATCAGTCAACATCTGTCAATGCTGACTAATGATCATTACAGAAAAGAAGCATGTAGGTTTTTATCTGAATTCACAGACAGTGGAGGCCCAACTGGCACTGACACTGCCAATACAGGGTTTAAGCTATCTAAATTCGCTCCATCCGAGTAATTGGGAAATTGGACAGTAGATGTTTGCAGTCTACCCGATTATTCTGCCATTACTTTGGTCCTCTGACCACTTCTTGTTTGTGTTTCATCTTCTGTCTAGACCCGCAAGTATATTTTGGGTCAATTCATTTTACACTTCATTATATCCGTATGCATGCTACTATTATGTAATTAATGTGGTCTATAATATTTTGGGATCCTTCCCTTGGACAATAGAAGTCTAGATTTTAAACAGATTTTGCATATTAAATTTCCAACAAAAACTCCTTTATAAAATCCGGATCTGAGTAAGGGATAAATTCCTCAGTTATGACTAGTTCATATTCTGTCAAGGGTTGATTTTGGGAAATTAGAAGCAGAGTCAGCGATTAGGTCTCATCTAGACTGAAAGGATCTGTGTTTTAATTGAGAGTCTAGTACTTGTTTAGGGAATGGTTTTCAAATTCATTATTTTCTAAAATTGCTGTTTGTTGGGAATCCGGGATTAATTATTACACCGAGATGGGGTCCACTTGGATTCAAATACAGTGTAGTAGATAATCTTAGAGGAACAACATCCAGGCCTTGGTTATTTTCTAAGATAGGGTTGAGTTCCTTTCAACCACTATCCTCTTCTGCCAAAGCCTACCTTTGAGTCCTGAGTGAGTACATCCGGAACGAACTAATTTATTAGTTTGTTTCATTAGTTTGTATCTCATAACCACTCGGAAGGAAGTGAACACTGCGAGCGGTTCACCGAGAGCCGAGAATTCTTGATCCACACCCGGTCACCATGACTGGGGGCTGTCTTTTACTACCAGGGTCAGACCTTCAAAACCTCCGAGTGATAGGATTTTAAATGCTTTCTTTATCGCTTTCTTTTAAACGCTTTCATTAGAGGTCACTCGGTTGTATTGAGAGTTGTGTAACTGCTACTAGGATTGATAGTTAAGGGATAGTTCAGGCTTGATTAGAATCTTTGGGTGTGACATGGGAGAATGATAGTAGTACTTGGCACTTCAATAAATGATTTGTCAGGTGTTGCTTGTCCACCATAGATGAAGTAACATACCCAGGCCAGGGCAGTTACAAATCTATGGTATCTTAGAATCTGTGGTCTTAAGAACGTGTAAACTCATGTTGTAAGTACCTGTCTATCAAAGGGAACTCAACACTGAGAGCATGAGAATTTGCTGTCTGACAGGATTATCCCAACTAAAGATCTGTGTATTAAAATGGAAGTTTAATTATGCCTTATCAAAATCTTGTCCAATTTTTATTCTTTTCTTCCTGTCCCTTCTGTCCAAACTGTGAATCAGCTTCATAGCTAGCATAGTGTAAATTTTCATTGCTTCTACAGATAGTATTTACTGCATTCTTAGAATAACTTTATTTGCTTTCTAGTATAAATTCACCCGCTTTCTAGAATAGAATTCATATGCTTTGTAGAATAGATTTAAGTGCTTTTGTAATTTAGTTTAAATTCAGTTGGTAGCTGATTAGTCACCTTTCAAACTAAGTGGAGCAATACGAGTGGAAAATCTAGTAAAACGACGTGGGCCCTGCTTCTACGCACATCCTCCAGTGAACGATCCGGTCTTACTATAAATTACTGCAATTTTTGACACCGTGCGCTTTCGGGGGCACAGTTTCTTAACACAAGTAATAAAAACGTGACAACCTATAAATATATCCCTAATCCCAACTCCGCCATCATAAATTGGTTTCATTAAATAAAATTAAAAACCAGGATTATGATTTTTCAGAAAATACTCATGTAGTGGGAACTTGTCAAAAGTTTCATGGCAAGGATCTTCAAGGCAGGAAATTGTCAAAAGTTTCATGCCGGGGAGGTCCACAGCGCCGTTTGAAATCAAAGTTTCCCAGATGAGTAATAAAAAGTGAAATATATCCTTAAACCCCTTTCCCACGAATCATAACTCTTCTCATTTAATAAATTCAACTTGGGATGTTTTAGAAAAATACTCGTGTAGGAAATTGTCAAAAGTTTCACACTGTCAGAGAACGGATGCACTCCCCTCTGTCTTGGAAGATTCGCAGCATTCTGATTTCTGATTGGTCTCGCTTGCTGTGGTTCAGGTTCACGTGGTGCATGTCTTGCATTGGGTCTTGGAGGCCCATTCCTATGATCAAAATTCCCCACTTCTGAACCTCCTTCTCTGTCGGATCCTTCCACAGTACCTGCAGGAATCACAGTTTCAGTAGTATCTTTAGGAAGTTCATTAAATTTTTGTTCAACAACATATAAGACATCATTTTTTATTTTCTCTTGTTGTCCAATTAATTGAGATTCAAAGTGTTCAGTCATCTCATTCAGTTGAGAGTTGAAATCATGATCCATTTGATTCATTCTTCCAAACAGATCGCGGCCTTGCTTGGTTACAGTCTCTCTAATTTCAACATTGTCATCTTGCATCTGTTTGAGAGTAGCTTCCATAGTTCGCACACACTGTAAGAGAGTCTCATATTTATCTGCCATTGTAAAACACTAAAGAATATATATGTATAAGATGTCAGAGAAAACAAAAACAAGAACTGAAATTTTGGAGTGATCTCACCCAAAAGAATATTCACACAGTGTAGCTATGATTGGTTTGTCACCCCAAATCTCTTCAGTTGTTCGTGTCTTGTCACCCAATTCAGATCAAGTAAGAGGATTGCGCTGTGAAGTTATGTACGCACAGAACAAGAACCAAAAGTACTATTCGACTCGATCAAGAAAGGACTGACTTGTATGAGATATGCAATGCAAAAATGATGTGGGTTTGCAGAACCGAATAGTGCAATTTTTGCAATCAACTCAAGTCAATCTTAGCTTTTGGCCGAATTCGAAACTTCAAAGGTGAATAGTCCCACCCAAAAGTATGAAAAGAGAACTCACATGGAATTTACTCAAGTGGCTTCAATGGCTAGGCTTCACAATTGTGCCAGTCCAATATTCACTTTATTGTAAAATCACTCAAGTGGCTTCAAGGGCTAGGTTTCACAAAGGTGCCAGTCCAATATCCACTTTATTGTATCACTCAAATAAGGAAGTAGGGTATGGATATAGGAAGTAGAGTGGTGGTGGTGGCCAAAATCAAGAGAAGAATAAGTTTCACAACTTCTGAGATTTTCAGCAGGTTTGCTGCGCGCGCTATGTGACTTGCAGCAGTGTTTTCACACGCTATATGATACCAAAGCATGGTATGGATTTATGATATCTCAAGCTTATTGAAATAGAATGATTTTGGTGCAAGAATGATGCGTTTTAGCTTACGTACGCGCCCTCACGCGCTCAAGATTTGCAGATTTTGACACATCTGACCAAATTGGCCATATCTGTTTCAAATCTTACCCAAACGGATTGATTCAAAATCCAAATTAAAGCTAACTCAAAGGTCTTTCAGATCATATAAGATTTCCCAAAATATATGAAGATCTTAGATTTCAAATAAAAGCTCAAAGATGCAACAGTCGCGGACACAACAGGACAGTATTTTAGTTTTCAGCTTTTCGACCCCCAAATCAACTCCGATCGCCCTCAAACCAATTCCATATGAAAGATAACACCCAAAAATAGTAGAAAAGGCACTCCCCAATATAGCAGGTTGGAAAAATCAAGATCTCTTTCAACCAAACTTTTCAGATTAACAAAAATCGAAGCAAATCAAGCACTAGTTTAGTCGATCTTGCAAACCATGATCACAATGCTATGGGTAATGATGCAAATCCACACAATGAGTGTAAGACAAGTGAAAACAAACGCAATAACACAGAATTATGAAGATCAAAGAGCAAAAGTGACTAGAATTATGAATTTCGACGAAGAACGCTCAAGAACTTCAAATCACCGTATCTTGCTCAAATCTAATTCGATTTGGAAGATCTTTATATGCAGATTTATGTATTCGACACGAAGATTCCAAATATCAAATCAGATCCACCAAATAAACAACGAATCAATACCAGAAAATCAAAACAAAAATTTGGCGTGAATAGTAACTCAAGAACAAGAAAGAATTTTTGGATTTTTGATTTATAGAAATTGAAAAACACCTAATGTGCTAGAATCGAGGCTCTGATACCAAATTAGAATACTGCCATGGATCGGATTCCAGACAACACTATGATTTGAATACGAATGTGGAAAATAAAACGATAGCGAAGTTTACCAATTCGATCAAGAGATTCGAGATGGGGAATGACCCGAAACGATCAAGCGCATCTCCTCTTTCCGATGATCCTCCTTGGATGATTCCAACAATCCCACCTTCAAAGGATTGCAAGGTGTGTTTGCCAATCGAAGCTCACAAAGACGAGAAACTCTCGGTGACCCCTTGAGCAAGTTTGGAAAGATAATTCATCAAATTGCTCAAAAAGTTGTTTACAAGTTCAAAGGAGGGCCTATATATAGGCCTAGGGCAAATTAAACCCTAAGGGCATGTTTGGAACACTGTACTGTATTATGATGTTTTGTATTATTTAATGCGGGTGTGTTGTATTATGATGTATTGTATTAAATTAATGCTATAAACAGTGTTTGGTGTTGATGTATTACATCATCATGTATTATATTTTAAAAAAACTAAATAAAAATAATTTTTTTCTAATTTATTAATAAATAATATACTTATAATAAAATTATTTTAAAAATAATTAAATTAAAATAATTAATATAATAATAAATAATTTATTAAATATATTATTTAAATAATTAAATTAAAACAATTAATATATTAATAAATAATATAAATAAACTAATATATTACTCCCTCTGTCCCAACTAACTTGTCTTGTTTGACTTCTGCACACAATCCAATGCACTTTTTTAACCGTCAATATCTCATAATATGTACAACTAAAAATTATGGAGAATATATATTTTAAAACTATATGATTAGACGAATCTAACAAGACCCAATTTGACTATTTTTCTCCAAATATATTTTGCAATAAAATTGAATCAAAGTTGAACAATGAACAGTGTCAAAAAGTCAAACCAGACAAGTTTGCTGGGACGGAGGGAGTATTATAATATCATAACATTTAATAGTTATGAGATGCATAAGGAAAAAAAGAAAAACAAACATAAATAAAAAATAATACACCATAAACCCACCCTCCCACAAGGTATTAAATAATACATGAAACCCCTCATTAAAATAATACTTATACATGTCTTAAAACTCACCAAACATAGGATAGTATTATTTTAGTACATAATGTTAATACTATACACCCTAATACATCCCAATACACCGTACCAAACATACCCTAAACATAATTATTGGGCCTAATTACATGGGTTAGGCCCAATCAGGCAAAAACTAATAAAAGAAAAATATAGCTGATGGACCTAATTACATAGGTCAGGCCCAATCAGGAAAAGACTAATAAAAAGGAAAAGCGCAAACTAATAAAGAAAGCGGAAAACAGAAATGCGAAGCTGCGAGCAGAACGCTGCATGCGACATTTATTTGACAAAGCTTGCGGCACTGCAGCGAGGGAACGGTTTCTGGAAATGGGTTATGTCTTCAGCGGCATCTGTTCTCGCTTTGTCGGAAACGTAGCGTAGGCACATCGCGCGGAAAGCTTCTCCAGAATTTGGCTAAGTCCTTAATGTCACCTCCTCGCTTTTTCAGCCTCGCTTTGTCTGTTGGGTTTCCTGCGATACCTCCTCGCAATGTCGCGAGCTCGTAGCGTGGGCAGTGCAGTGTGGGAACAAAGCGTGGGTTTTGACTCCAGAATATGCTAACTCTTTCTCCACCCTGTTTCCTTCCTCTTTCAGCTCCAATCTGATCATTATCTTCCCTTCAAGTGCTGGTTTCGTCTGCTCCCATTCTTCAGCGTGAGTCCGTAGCAGTCCGGCCACTTGATCAGTGAACCTTTTAGCTCGTTGTCTCGAACACGGGCCCTCGGGTATCTGAACCATGGTATGGGCTACCATGCCAGCACGCCTTGGTATAAGGTAAAAACGCCTCATATTTTACTTTCATGATACGGGAGCGGATATATTGTTAGGTAATAATTTCATATAAACATTTACAAAATATGTTCAAGATAACAAAAGAAATTTGTTAATATTTATCACAAGCAATGTAAATGAGATACATGTGTTGCTAAGAGAAAAGACATTTAACAGGATAATGCCTATAATATTTCGCAACAACGTGGTGATAATGATGCCAAACTAACTCATCCAAAAATGCAGGATAAAAGAAAGTTTGGTAAGGATTTATTATCTTTTAGGCAACAAGGATTTGATGAGGCATCTATGCAGGAAATGATGTCATTAAATATTACTTCATTAGACATTAATGAGGAAACTAAATTGTCCCTCGAAAATGTCAAAAGACTTATCCAGAGAAACATTAACGATGTCCCTCTGGCATGGTTAGAGCTGTAAACGAGCCGAAGCGAGCCGAGCTTTGGGTGTTTGAGCTCGGCTCGTTAAGCATTCGAGCTCGGCTCGTGTTCGTTCGTTAAGGAAGTCGAGCTTGAAATCGTGTTCGAGCTCGGCTCGTGAAAAAGTTCGTGAGCTCGAGTTCGAGTTCGGCTCGGCTCGTTTAGTTCAAACGAGCCAACTTACCCTTTTGTTCAGCTCGGCTCGTTTGAGCTCATTCGGCTCGATTAAAAATTTATCAAAAAATTATGAATCTTTCATCCAATCAAGGGTTAGATGTTTTTCACATAACATTGAAATTGTCAAACAAACATATACGAACATGTAAAATTACAAAATTACCCCGCTAGCGAACATATACGAACACTTTCGAACTGTTCGCGAACAAGCTCGTGTTCGTTCGTTAAGCAAAACGAGCTCGTGTTCGTGTTCGAGCTCGGCTCGTTAAGCTTTACAAACGAACAGTTAACGAACGAACACGAATCGAACCGAGCTTTGTTCGCGAGCTGTTTGTTTGCTTTACAGCTCTAGGCATGGTGGGATAAAAACAAGATCAAAGCTACTCTACAGGTAAAAGAACAATATAAATATGAGTATGTTCGATATAAACTCATCTTAATAAATATGCAGGACAAGAAAGATATGCAATAAATTATCAAGGAGCATATCGATCTTAAACTCATTGAGCCCGGAGTATTAGTTTATAGCAGCCCTGGATTCTTGGTAAGAAACCACGGTGAAATAAAAAGAGGTAAACCCAGACTGGTAATAAATTATCAAAATATTAATAAAATAATACAATTTGATGGTTATTACATTCCGAGTAGAGAACACTTAATTGATTGCATTAAAGGTGCTAAGTGTTTTCTAAATTTGATTGTAAATCTAATTTCTACCAGATTAAGATGGACAAAGAGTCGAATAAATTCACAGCATTTTCCACCCCGCAAGGGCAGTATATTTGGAATGTTATGCCATTTGGGGCTTTCTAATGCCCCTCAGATATTCCAAAGAAAAATGGATAATATATTTAAATATTATCTAGAATTTATGTTTGTTTATATTGATGACATTCTGATTGCATCTCGAAATATTAAAGAGCATCTTAAACATCTTGAAATATTTTCTGATGCATGCCACGGGGAAGGTCTTGTTCTCTTTGAGAAAAAGGCTACCATCGCTGCTAACAAAATTGAATTCTTAGGAATTCAAATTGATGAAGTAGGAATAGAGTTATAGAAATACATTGTGGAGAAAATCTGTAATTTTCCTGATATATTAAAAGACAAAAACAACTTCAAAGCTTCTTGGGAGTTGTAAATTTTGCAGGTATGTTTATTAAAGACCTTGCAAAATATATAAAGGATTTTAGACAACTCTTGAAAGAGACTGAAAGCTCTCGATGGAAATGGGAAGAAATCCATACCAAGAGAATTCGCAAACTAAAGCAAGTCTGTAATAGCTTGCCGAAACTCGCGATACCTCAAAATGAGGATGAGCTCGTAGTCTATATAGACGCTAATAATTTTCGATGGGCAGAAGTCCTCATGAGGAAAACAACTACGGGGCAAGAACCCTGTAGATACACATGAGGGTTGTTCACTAAACAACAAGCCAAACTTTGGCACATTAATGTAGAAGAATTCTTTGCAGTATGGAAAATATTTAAAAAATGGTCTTTGTTCTTACTTGCAAAGAAATTTAAATTAAAAATTGATAATACAAATGTTAGAGCTTTTTTGCAAAATAAACTTGAATCAAAAATTGAAAAAGCCCGTATTATCTGATGGCAAGCTGAATGCCAATATTAAACTTATAATATTGATGTTATAAAATCTCATGAAAATGTTCTTGCAGATTTCTTGACGAGAGATGGAAGTATTTGAAGCTGATTCCATCATTACGAGATTCAGGCACCTCAAAGATAACCTAGAGGAGCTATCAAAGCATTTCTGACAGCTGGATATCAATGCAAAAGCAGCTGGCCAAATACAACAGAGCGATATGGACATAGTCCGCAATGATATACAAACCTCCCATATAGCAATGATAATGCTATGAGAATCAGTACTCGAGCCAATTAGGAAAGCGTCAGCTTCCCTGGTTAACAAAGAGAAGCGTGCCCAACAAACAAAAGTGGTCACGTATGAAGAAGCAAATTCAAGTACTGCTTTCAAGGAACCATTGCCGGACAGAAGTAAAATGGAAAATATTGAGCAAGAAGAAAGTCAAATTTTCGGAAGCTCAAGTCAACCCACTGCCTCTGAGGTAAAAGAGGAAAAAATTAACCTAGGCCAATGACAGGCACCTCTAAAGTTAATCCATATGAGGATGTCATTTATATAGCCCAGCTACATTACCAAGGAAAATGAGAACAACTGGTTTCCATAAAGGGAATTAACCTCAGCAAGACAATGATCGAAACATCCGGAAGATACAACAGGGTGTGGATGCTCGAGGGATCAAAGCCGGAAGAGGATCGAAGGTGGTATGATTTCGGAGCATTAGCATCGTTCATACTACATCACCAGGGTTACTGGAAATAGAAAAACTTTCAGGATTGATAAGTAGCGCGGTGCATGAATCATGGCAGAACAACTCACACCTGCAAAGAGGAGATATTCTGGAGCTTAAATTCATTTCACCGAGATAGAAAAAGGTCAAATATCCATTTAAAATATTTACAAAAAATTTAAATGGATCGTTCCTGGTTATTTCTTTAACAGGAAAAAACACGGAGTTTGTGGAAACCTCTTTCGAAAAGAAGAGGTTACTCATTTGGAAAAATAAGTTGCCAGCAACCGAGTCCACAAAAAAGAAGGCATGCAATATGATGCATGTTGGCCAATGGCATAACCATATATGCCCATATTGCACAGAACAGAAAAAACCCCTATGCGGTACAAAGATTCAGGTTGTCCAGAAGAAACCCGGATCCGAACAGGATAAGGGAAAGAAACGTCCAAAAACCTTTCACAAATCAAAGTAAGAACAGCTGGATGTAAGAGAAAGAGAGGCGCCGACAATCCCCCATAATAAATGGCCGACAAAGAAGAGAGGGACAGTTGGCAAATAATGGCCGACAAAAAAAGGTGGAGAGTTGGCAAAGCAGCCACCTAAAATGCAATAATTCCAAAAGGACAATAATGTAGCCGGTGGAATTTAATGTCAAGTGACGAATGCAGTGACGTCACAATGAATTAGAGAAGATTGGAATTCAGGGTTGAAGTCCGCGGAAGCCTATAAATAGAGAAGTTTGAAGCAGATGGATGGAATCGAAAATTCCTCCCAACTCTTCAAAACACTTGTAATATTTTCTTTCTGCAAATTGTTCTTCTGTGTTTGTAATAGTATGGGGTGCATCTCCAAGAGTCTTACTTCCTCCATGAGGAGTTAAGTGTTTGTCTTCTCCATTAGGGAAAATTATGTTCGAATAATATTTTTAATATTTCAATAAAATCCAGGCTTCCAAATATTCCAAATATAGTTAAACCCTTTACCCAAACCTGGTTACATCCTAAGGTAGGAAACAAAATAGGATTGTGCTGCTTGTTGCTGAAGGAACCAACAAAATGAAAATGACTTTGTTATTATGGCCTAAAATTATTACTACCTCCGTCTCACCGTTTTTGTTACGGATGAGTTTTTGGTACTATTCACGGTTTAACTTTGATTCGAATTTTTATCACAGTTATGTAAGAAAACATAGTTAAGTGAGATCTTGTTAGATTCGTCTAATCTTGTAGTTTTAGGCTTATAACTTTTTATTGTATACAATTTAAGTTATTAATCGATAAAAATGTACATCGATATGCATGTCGGATGCCTATGTAACATAGACGGAGGCCTCTTATTTCTTAATCCTTCGGAGTTCGGACAATCCCTTTTGTCCATGTTCCTCGAGATTCGAGAATCAATATTTCGTCATTTTCTAGGCGTGTATTATAGAAGTAGAATAACATTCCCTTCCAATTCCCATTCAAAGTGGGCGTGCACTCAATCAAATTGTCAATCATTGCCTCCCTCCCTCCCTTTTTCGGTATCATATTTCCCCCTTTTTGTCACCGTATACACCACCATTTTTCCAAGGAAGGTAGTCGAATCGAATGAATCAATGACTCCCAAATCAACTTGGATGGCATTTCCCGATGTATAAAATCCACAGCTTTATCACTCTTCGATTTCGTCTCCTTTTTCGCACGATCCCTTCATCATTGTTTCTGTTATTATCATTTTCCCATGTCGAGGTGTTCTTGGCAACACTCGTTTGTTCTGCCCTCAATTCGCCTTAACTGCGATTTTCCATTTTGGCTTTTCTGAGTTCCCAATTGTTTGATTTCTTTTCTGGGTTTTGTTCTAGTCTTATCGGTTTTCAGAGGGATCGGATTTTATATACAGGATTTCCTGACACCTGCCTAATTTAAATATACATATATTATATGCATATGTTGCATATGCGTGTAATTAGGTATTTTTGGATTGGAAAATTCTGGGGGTTTTTTGGGAGGGTTCTTATAAATGCTGGAGATTTTCAAATTCAGGAGAAAGGGTTTAGGCAGACTCTTTGGTAGGTGGTTTACTGGTCTGCATATGGATGATGGTAAAGATGTTATTGCTGTAAGCAGATCAGGGCAGGGGAGGGTTTTGCCCCAAAGGCTGCTCCAATTGCTTGCATTTTTTGTGGCTGTATGCTTCACATTCTCTGTAATTAGCATCTACATGATTAGGTACTTTGGAGTTAATAGCAGTGCTATAGCCTCTGTCAAACCCACCATAGTTTCCTGTAACAATGAGCCCTTAACATTAGAACAATCAATCAAGCCCCCCTCCAATTTGATGCACAAAATGAGTGATCATGAGTTGTTGTGGAGAGCATCCTTTGTGCCCCATAGGAGTCAATATCCGTTTCATAGGGTTCCAAAGATTGCATTCATGTTCTTATGTAAGGGGCCATTGCCCCTATCTCCACTTTGGGAGAGGTTTTTCAAGGGGAATGAAGGGCTGTATTCAATCTACATCCATTCATTGCCTTCATTTGTGCCGAACTTTCCATCCTCATCCGTGTTTTACAAGAGGCACATTCCTAGTCAGGTATGTGTGTGTATCAGTGTATAGTCTCAGCAGCATCTCTTGTAGTTCTTTCAATATTTGGATTTACATCTGTTGATTCCTGTATAATTGTTATGCAGACTGGTAGAATTTACAAGTACAACTTCTATTGTGCTATGTGGAGTAGATTTTCTTGGCATTCGTTTTCTGTTTTGTTGCTTGAAGTGCTTGTAATTTTAGTGTATATGATTGAATTTTGATTGATTTTTGTTCTTTCGGCAAGGTTTTCTGAAATGAGGCTTTTGTATTGAAGTTGATTGATTGAGCTTTTGCATTTCCTTGATGTTAAATTTGGGTGCTAAGTTTAAGCAATGAGCATGATTCAACATTGTGCCTAAATTGTTTGTGGGGTTCCATCTTCTATAGGTATCAGAGTGGGGGAAAATGAGTATCTGTGATGCTGAAAGAAGGCTTCTAGCTAATGCCTTGCTCGACATATCCAATGAACGGTTCGTCCTGCTCTCAGAATCCTGCATTCCCCTCTACAATTTCACAAGAATCTACAACTACATAATGGGGTCCAAGTATAGCTTCTTGAATTCATTCGATGACCCTGGGCCATACGGGAGAGGACGTTATGATGAGAACATGTATCCGGTAATTAACATCTCCAACTGGCGAAAGGGCTCTCAATGGTTCGAGATAAACAGGAAGCTCGCTGTCTACATCATCCTTGATACTAAATTCTACCCATTATTCTCGGAATTCTGCCAACCGCCTTGTTATGTAGATGAGCACTATTTCCCCACAATGCTGACCGTTGAAGCCCCAAATCTGTTATCAAATAGAAGCATCACTTGGGTGGACTGGTCCAGGGGCGGGGCTCATCCAGCAACTTTTGGTGGTTCAGACATTACAGAGGAGTTCATGAAGGGTTTGTTTGAAGGCCATAACTGTACGTACAACCACCAAATTTCTTCCATTTGTTACCTTTTTGCTAGAAAGTTTGCTCCAAGTGCCTTGGAAGCTTTGTTCCTATTAGCCCCAAAATACTTAGGTTTTTGACTCACAGAGTTTGATCTCACATTATACCGAACATCAAATAAAAAGATAACTATAGTGTACAGGAGACTGAACTTTGAAGCTTTGGATACATTAAGTTTGTATGGACACCGATGAATAGCCTTGTTCATGGCGTAGTTTATTCTATGTGAAGGAAGAAAAGATGTTTTTGATATGGTCTTGTTCCCGGATGTTTCTGGTTTCTGGGTTTGCCATTTCTAGTTACTGGCTGAGTTTCACCGATACCTTGACATATATGTCCAGTTTTCGTTGTCTTAGCTTTTTGATTTATCCTGGAATGTCTACAATCGACATGTTCTGCTGCATACCTTGTGAGTATATTCAAACAAAGAGGATTCATTCGTAGTTCTGCTAACTAAGAAAAGATAGAATAGAGAGCTATAGTTTTCGTTTCTTTTCATCTCAAAATCATTTTGATGGTAAAAGAAGTGTAAGTTTTCATGATATGATAAAGCTTTCTTTCATTTCCATTTCCTTTATAAATTCATTAATGAGAGACAATTGTAAAAGAAACATTTTCCTTGTATTTCTTTCCTACTAGAAAGCATAATTTCCCTTTCTTTCCTTTTCGTTCTTTAAATCAAGAACATGCATATTAAAAAGAACATACTACTATTATTCTATTTCTTTTTCTTTCCCTTAATTTTAAAAGCCACTGTGTAATGTATGATTCCAAATGCAAGGCCATATCAGGCTTAAAGCTTGTTAGAAAAAGTGGATTTACCTATCTTGTGCTTTGTATATAATGCTAAACTGGTATGAATGGGATTCGAAACTCTATCAATAATTGGTCGTGTGATTTATGTTATATCTCATATCCTTAGAGTTGTTCCATGTGTATGTTTTGTTTCCTATAAATGTTGTCCAAAGTAGAGAATTGGAAGTTTACACTTTTTCTCTGCTGTTAAAATTACTGCAGTTTAGATTGACGAGACATGGTCTAGAAATTACAAACATAAATTTTTGTCCAACACCAACCAACACGGCTACACCCAACAGGATTCAACTACTAGTAATTTAACATGTATACATAATATAATTATGACATATATAATCATACAGATACTCGTCCCTCTTTAAGACAAATAAATATCCACATGATCGATAACATCAATACAAGTTTCTGCTTTGTATATCGTAATTGAGCATCATGAATACCTAAATACATATGTATACAGAATACATTTCGAATATCAAATTATGGGCCAATTCTATATATATATATATATGTATATGTATATGCACATCAGTAATCTCACACCCGCCATATGAATATTAATTGAAGGTAATAATAAACATCATTGGCGTCATAATAATCATTTTCCTTATAGGTGTACTGAAACTCGCGAGCAGAATGCATAGATAGAGCTGACCTGCTGCTGATGCATTCAGTAATATTTTCTGGACTCAGAAGCCAGACTTTGTTTCCTGATCGAATCAAGCGCTGAAGCCCCTCTGAAGAGAGCTCCATGGATTGGATGGGAAGCTTGAACAGGCTTGTGCTGATGCCTCAGCCATCTGCTCTTTTGTCACGCCTGCATTGCACATGTTGGCGAGGGAGCGCATGTGTTTCATTCCGTACTGAGACAGCGATCCGCAATGAGTCTCAAATGTCCTAACCTGTGTACACGTATCGAGTAGTTTTCTTAAATATAGAAGCATTGTAGGATAATTTCCTTTTAAGACGAGATTTGTGAAGAAAATAATGCAGTGGGGTGGTTGAAATTCTCAATCCTGTTGTTGAATATATGTTATGTATTTGCTAGATTCTAACAGCAGCCTTCTGAGCTAGCAAGCCTTTGCGAATGTTTAATGATTAGTTGTGCTTACCAGAGATTTAAGGCAACTCCAGTCATCAACAAGAGGGTGGCCAGCAGGACGAACGGCTTTGAGCTTCTGAGGACCCTTGTTAACTCCAAACAGAACATTCCCTATAAGTTCAATACTGTTATCAATGTGGGCACGATGTGCCATAGCTTCCCCAAGCTGCTTTTGGGCTTCAAATTTCCTCTCAGAGCCTTCAGGAGCTTTAAGGAACTGCAAGTGATGGATACCACAAACAAGTTAACATAAGGTTCTAAACTTCTTCAGAGGCAGGAACTTATAAATAGCATTATGTTGTACAGGAGGTGTAATAAACCTTATGCCAGAAGTGTAGAAGATCTGCATCGCGCTGGTTGACAGCTTTTGAAGATGGACGCAGGAAGTTATCGTCAACAAAAGTAAGATTGTCATTGGCAGGATCGGTGCCCATGTAGAGAAAAAGACTCTGAGCATTAATGTTGAGATCGCCATATTGCATAACATGGGAACCATAGTAATTAGAATATGCTGTTCGCTTCTTGACCTGAAAAATGACAACAGACCCACAAAATACACAAATTGAGCCAGAAATCACACTCCCAAACGCCAAGTGTGAAATGCATTTTAAAACCATTTTACCAGTTGGTACTGCTGCTTCAAACTCTCAGTCCGAAGATTGTGTGCATCGCTGCCCATTCGTAATTAAAAATATCAGTACGTAGTGACTCAACAATAGTAGTATAATAAATGAAGTAGTAGTGACTTGAGTGACTCAACAATATACGCACGCACCTGTCCTCCATCCAGGCAATGCTGTAAAGGTCACCCAAACAGGTGGCGTACTCTGGGGGAGGACTGGGGTACTCTCCAGGGCAGTAAGTTCCCCAGCTACTCTCTTGTGCATTTGATGCAGTGGTAGCATATATATTCAAGTCATCCTTGAGAAGGCCTTCAAATATACTTCCAGATTCACAAGCTTCCAGGTAAAAGACCTAATTAAGTAGCAATCGCGAATTTCAGATCTTGCTTCATACAGAAATAGAAATACTAATTCATATAAACAACATTGTAACAATCATCAAGTGGTTAAGTTTACCAAGCTCTTATAAGTTCCAGAAGCATGCTTCTTTTCCAAGACATTGATGAGATCATTGGCATATATGTAAGGATAGGTGGGCATCCCTGAGTATATTTAACATCATTGTTTGTAAATAAAACAAAGACGACAGAGTGAAGCAATAGGATCTGAATATAAACCTGCGAATCAATCTTTAATAGGGCTTCTTGTGCAGATAGGCACGATGAATGAAAGAACGAACACAAGCAAGTAAACGCTACATAGAAATACATTACTACTGTACTGACCAAGGACACCAGGACCACCATGATCTGTATAATATACGAAGATATGGTCATTAGGGCCACTGTCTACCACCTTCCCGCTACCCCCTGTCAGTGAGGATTTATCCCCAAGAAGCACAGCAAAGAAGTTGTCGGCAGTAACATCATCCCCAACATAATCCTGTCCAAAGAGTTGTGTTAGAAAAAGTAATTAAAAGCTAAGCAGGGAGTGCACAACTGAAGAAACAACAAAAGACTTGGGGATAGACAACCTTGGGAACTCCATGGTAGACATCCTCACCATGAGGATTGTTAATGAGGATGCCAGGGTGAGGATTCTCGATGTTGTGGGCAATGTCGTCGTACATAAAGACAATAATATTTTCATCCTTCAGACCACCTCTTTTTAATATTTGATATGCATGGCATACATCAGCCTGCAAACACAGACAAACAGCGGTTGTAAAATGATCTGACGGACATCGAACAAAGAGCTCAACTCGCGATACTGAGTACAATTAAGTATCCATGATGCTAAATCCGAACAAAGAATACATGGATGACCAACCATGAAACAAATTGTTAATTTTGGGATTAAAGTTATAAAACCAAAAATCCATCATCTCGATTTTGATGGTCGAGTTTTAACTGGCACAAGCACGAATTTCTGGAAGTAAAATAACTCTAATACAGAGTAACTTTTAGCGAAAAAGAACCTATATTCGGTCTCCTGTGATTTTATCAATAGAGTTCACTGTTCATTGTTGTCATACATGAAGTAATGTAATAAAATCATGTTCACTGCAAAGAAAACAACTGAACCAATGAATCAAATGAACATGCTTTGAGAAAAAAAAAAAAAAAAAAAAAAAAATCACTGTTGAAGAAACCTATGAAAGCATTATGCAGCTCCAATCAACTGCATCAGCAATTAGCATGATTGATCTTTCAGAATTCAAAAGGCCGCCATTCCACAACTTGTTACTTGTCCAAAAGAAAGCCCATCACTTCGTCTTTAAGTGGTTTAGGTCCTACCCATTCCAAACCTATCAAGTTGGAGGTTACAGGCAGGCAGTGATTATCCATATTCATTAGCTGATGGTGTGAATTTAGTGGATCGTAAGGCAATTATCCAACATTAAAGTTTAGCACATACATCTCATCCTTTGTTATTTTTACATTTTTTTCCCAAACTCAATTTCTTATGGGAGAAGTTAGGGTGCAATCAAGACATTTGTCATCATGTATTGCGGCCTCCCATAACCGTTGATTAACTTTGTAAATCGACAGTTGAGATTAACTTAAAGGGTAAAAATGTAATTTTTTCATATTACTCAAAAATATACTTAGTACATTTCAGCGACAATTATTATACATTTCAGCGATTTGTTAATATTTCAGCGACGGACATAATGTTGTCAGCGCGGCTTCTGTATATTTCAGCGACGAAGTGTAGTATATTTCAGCGACGCCATATAGTATATATCAGTGACATGCTATAGTATTTTTCAGCGACTTGATAATGTTCATTTCGACGACTTCATACGTTGAAACTTCAATTCTTTGGTTTAACATATTTCAGCCTGTATGTATTTCAGGGACGTGGTGTGTGTATTTCAGCGACATGCGACAATATTTTCAGCGATAACAACCTACGTGTATTTCAGCAATTTGACCGTTATACATTTTTTGGACAATTTTATCCTTTTACATTTTGAACCGTTAGATTTTAAATGAACGGTCGAGATTGTCGCCTTGATGTGTTGCGGATTTTCTAGTCGCACCGCAACTAACCCCATTTCTTATAATATTTCTAGATAAGAGAGTTTCCATTAGACGAATTCTTGTGTTTGTAAATGTAATGTTCGAATCTGAATGAGGCCCACTTTCCATCCCAATTCAGATGAAAATGAGAGGGAGTCAAGCATTAGGTCCAAGGGAGAATGTCACTATCACACAGCATCATAGTATATTATAGAAAATTAAAGTGTATCAACCGAGTGAATCGTTAAAATTTGAAGTTTAGAGAATATTTCATATCAAATAAACCATTTGTATTTCATTAAAGTCAAATTATGAATTTGAGTTACCCCTTTGGTTATTTAGTAAAAATATAAAATACTCGTAATTGATTGTTATATAATTATACTATATTTATTTAAAAAATATACTCCATTGCTATGCTGATTGCTTGATTGCTGAATCAATCAATTCTCCGGCCTCGGATTTACCTAGAAACCAATTCTTGATAAAAATAAAAAATAAAAAATAATACTTAATTCATCTCAAATGGAGTATGTAATTTACCAAAATATCGAAAGACTGCTGTTTGCTAAAACCTATTTTCCCAACTCAAACTTTTAAAGGGAATAGCAATATATACCTCAGAATTCGTCACCCAAAACAGGGTACTCAGTTAACTTGAATTTATTTATATAACATCACAAACGCACAAACGCTTTTCCGTGCCGAGTGAGAGGCCGTTTGGATTGACTTTTGGGGAGTGCTTTTGACTTTTGTTTCTGCCAAAAGCACTTCTCATAAAAAAGAGGTATTTGTTTTGGCTTTTGGAAAAAAGCAAAAGCACCATGAGAAGCCAAAAAAGTGCTTCTGTGAGAAGCAGCCCAGGGTGCTTCTCCCAAAAGCAGAAGCCAAAAGCACTTCGTAAAATGTGCAAAAACTTAAATACCCCACTACTTAATATAAATTACACTATAAATATATCTTATTATCATATTAAATAGCATGTCCTTTTTAGTAATTACCACATTCCAAAAGTACTTTTCATTTTTATTCATCCAAACATATTTTTAAAAAAAGCCGCTTTTCAAGCATTCTATCCAAACACAAAAGTTACATGCTTTTGCTTTTGACTTCTGTTTCTGCTTCTACTTTTGGCTTCTGCTTTTTTCAAAAGCCAATCCAAACGGGCCCATCAAACGTTAGGAAAGCCGAACTTTGAAAAATATATAAAAAAAAAAAGGATATTCTAAAACGTGAGTGAGTGAAATTGAAAAACATAGTGATGAATGAATAAGAGATCGCAGGCACATAACTAGAAAGCAGAGTAGAAACGTGGAGTTGGAAAATTACAAGGGCGTGAATCGTAAATCAGTTGAATTTGAATAGGAATAATAAAGGAGGAAAAAGTAGAATTGAAGAGTGAGCGAGTTACCTGGTGCCTGTAATTCCAGTATCCAGAAGATCCAGCCAAGAGGACGGCCCAGCGTATCCCCACGGAATCATCCTCCGATTCCGCATCAGTGAAAAGCTTGATGAAATCAGGACGTCTAGCGTGAGCGTGCGCAAGAGCGACGAGAATGGAGACAAGAGCGAAGGCGTAGCGAACCATGCTGGGCAGTTGGGGTTTGCACTTTACAGTATAGAAGAAATAGTCTATATTGAATACTGAGCTTGAGAAATGATGCAAGAACTTCTCCTCTTCTTATAGTAGTACTCCCTCCGTCTTTGAAAAATAAATTGTAACGTTAGTAAATTGGGTATTGTTCACACACGCATCTTAACTTAAAGTTTTATCATAGTTATACAAGTTAAAATATAGTCATTTGAGATCTTGTTAGATTCGTCTCGTCGAGTAGTTTTTAAATATGGAACTTTTACAATTTTTACTTGTACCGAACTTGAGTTATTAATGATTTAAAATGTAAATTGGACTACGTGCACTGTGGGTCCGTTTCAATTTTTTAAAAACGGAGAGAGTATAAGTTAATAGAGGGAAGTGTGCAACGCACCCGCGCCTACACGGAAATGGTGGCTCTTAGTTTTTTTTTTTTTTTTTTGTTAGAGGAGGAAAAAGAAAAGAGAACGAAAAAAAAAAACTAAACTACAGAAAATAAGAGAAAGGAGAAAGTAAAGCAGCAAAAACACTAAAACCGAGGGAAGGAGACCCCTTCCATATCTGAGGACAACAAAGAACGAACATCATCCAGAGGATAAACCCGTCGTGAAAAAGTCCACAGATTTAGCTCCACACCAAGCCAAACATCTGCTACCGAATTTCCTTCCTGAATCAAATGACACCAATGGAAGCCCAGATTAGCGTCAAGCAAATTACAAATATTGCGTACCAAAGGGAACAACAAATGCTCCATCGGCAGGCCATGATGCACAAGACGAAGCGCCTCTTGACAGTCAGAAAAACAATGAGCAACCATAACACCCATACGCTGGAGGCACAACAAACCATTCCACATACCGTGAAGCTCGGACAAGATTGGAAACCACCCCAACATAGCCCGAAAACCCCTCAACCCAAATGCCATCTCTCATGCGAACAACTCCACCGAAACCAGCCGGACCAGGGTTGCCCAAGGAGCTCCCATCAACATGCAAGATAAGCCCAATAAAGTGGTAAGGATTCCATCGGACAAGCCGCAACGGACACACCTTCAAGGTCCTCTGAAAGACCTTCATAAGCATTGTACCCATTTTAAAGGTCCTGCCAAGAGTGAGATGTAAACTGGGTTGTTCCCCCCGCATGCAACAAGCATTACGACCTCGCCAAATATTCCAAAGGAGAGCCCAATGAATCCCGGACCACCTTCTACTGACAATGCACAACCAAGCCGCGACATCCACATCAGGTTGGGGAGAAGACAGCTGCAGAAACCCTCCTAGCTTAGCCCAAGCAGCGGCTGCCCATGGGCATAGGAAGAACAAATGCCAAATGGTTTCATCTTCCCGACCGCATACCGTACAAAGCGACAAAGCAGCCACCCCCCGGCTGTGACGTATGATATTGTTGGGAAGCGAATCACTAACAATAAGCCACACAAGGAAGTGGATTTTTCCCGGAGCTGGAATCCTCCACACCCAAGCACGCAACTCAGCCCTTCGATACCCTCTAAGATGTAGCAACGATTTATAACCATATTTGGCAAATTAAATACCAATGGAGTTCCCCATCCAACACCAACGATCGTCTGCTTTCACTTATAAAACCAACGGCCCCATCTCCTTCAGTTCCTGTTGCAAGTGGTCTCGAAGAACAATCATTAATCTCTCCACACACCATCTACCTTCATGAAAGACATCCTTAACCCGCATTGATAAGTCAGAAATATGGACAAAAGGAACACGGGGCGCAATGGTCCTGCCGGCTCTTACATAGTTAATTGCATTTACCTCTATTGACCTAACAATTATTTGAGTCCACAAGTCGATGCCCGATTAACCCAACGGACAATGGGCCCATCTATTTTTGGCCCAATTAGGAAGAAAGTTGAGTCAAATTTGATGTATGGCGGTTCCCAGAGACTGGAATAGTCCACAACGGTTGAGAGATGATAGATCATGGCTTGCTGGGGGGTTATGCAGCTTAGGAGGGAAGATCAGCTTATAAATATCAGAGTCGGCCTCCTAAGGAAGGGACATCAACTCTGCCAAGAAGCATCCGTACTTTATATATTTTTTTCACTTCTGCAATTTTCTTCCTGCACTTTCATTTTGTTCTTCCATTCCGCAATTTTATTCATTCTATAGCTTTCGTTACGTTCTTGTAATTTCCTTTCTGCAATTTTGTAATTCTTCGACGTGCATCAATCAAAGAAGAGGTTTTATTCCTTTGCAATTTTATGGTTAACAAATTGGCACGCCCAGTGAGACTTGAGTGGAAACCATATCCTCTTTGAGTATATGCGTCTGAGATCTGGTAGAATGGTGAGTGATTTGACATAGAAGTTAGAGGAAATGTCTCTACAGGAGAAGAAACCAGTTCGAACATCATCTGAGGATGTCGTTGATACGTCGAGCACTTCTCAACCACAGCAGGGGATCATACAGATCCCAACATTGTTCGAGCAAATGCGGCTATCGATGATAAAATCGATGACTGAGTTCATGCCTTTACTCATGAAGCATCTCATGGATGTGTTGTGGCCCGCTATGGCCGATCAAATTGACAAGGTATGCGGTTACTTGCGTACTCAGAAAGATGGAACTGTTTCTACAAATGGCACGAATGCGCCGCCCAGTCTCCTATGTCCACGGCCGTCAGGCGGCCAACAAAAGACTTGGGAAACCACTCACTCCCAGAGTCTGGAGGCCTGACCCGTCCATTTCCATTCCATTATCAGTCGGCTTACACCTTGACTCCAGCGGCACCTAACATGCCGAACTTTGGTTACGCGGCACCTCCAGTGTCGATTCATGCATCACCAGGCTATTTGATAGCCTTCAGTGCTTCACCAGGCTGTCCAGCGGCCTTTGGTGGAACTAGCATGCCAACACGTCAAGCAGAACCTCCCATGCCGAATGTGCCAACCACACCTTATGTGGCCAACTACTCGCCAGTACCAGCGCTCATACCAAACCCTACTTGGACGCTGCCAACACTAGGAGGCAGACGCCACAACCATGTGAAGTAGCCTTGACACCTGCCACACCTCCCACAGCCGTCATGCCTCCTACACAAGCACTGGCGGTATCATCTGAGTTGCTAGCGGACATGAGGCAACAACATTTTGGGATTCAACTGAGGCCGATGGAGCGAGCTACATACAACAAACCCTACCCTGATTGGGTAGATACTATGCTACCATACCCAAGGGGCTTCACGATGCCTGAATTCACTACATTCTCAGAGGATGACGACTAGTCCACTGTGGAACATGTGGGCAAATTTGTAATACCCAGTAAATTAACTATAATATTTTATTTAAAGAAAGAGATAGTTAATTGAAATATTGTCTAGTATAGATTAAAATTTAATAGAACTTAAGTTGCAATTATGGAAAATGTTATGAGAAACGAATTATTTCCCCTAAGTTAAATAAATAATGCTAGTAAAGTATTTTCTAGTATGAAAAAGTTATGAATACTTGGAAGAGAAATATTTAAGTTTTATTAACTGCTGTGTAATATTTTAAGTAATAGGGATTCTAACATCTTAAAAAAAATAAAAATAGAGAAAAAGATTAGAAACAAAAAAAAAAACTAGATGTACTATGTACCAATAATGATGTTGAACGTGCATAGCAAGGTAGAGAATTCAAACTAATAAATAATAATAAAATAGATAAAAAAAAATAATAATATATAAAAATAAAATAAAATAAGGAGATGAGAATGAGATAAAATGCACTTGGGGAGCAAGTAAGAAAATAAGATTTGAGAATAAAGATAAATGATGAAAATATAATAAATAAATAAAAATGATAAGATGTGTGGCACCAATTATGTGCATGCATGGTACATGCATGCAAATTTGAGAGGGACAAGAATGATAAAAGAGATCCAATAAAATATAATAATAATAATAATAATAATAATAATAATAATAATAATAATAATAATAATAATAATAATAGGAATTAGTAAATAGTGATGGATAAATATATATGTACTTAAAATAGAGCAATTATTAGAAAATAATATATAAATAAAGATAAATAAATGAGTAGATTGTTAAATTAAAGGAACATACACCAATTATTTTGGTATAAGAAATGCAGGCATGGGTGGGATATCTCCTTAAATTGGTATAATACATAGTACATAATAATAAAAGTAATAATAATGATAATATTAAAATTTAAAAAAAAAACAAGCGAGAGAGGGGGGGGGCTAATATTAAGGATTAGTCATGAGAAGCCATGCAAGATAGAAGGATCTAGAAATGAATAACAAAAGAATAATATATATATATATATAAATAGTAATAATTAAAAAAAAACGCATGTACCAATAATTGGTACATATAGAGATGATAAAATTGTAGAAGAGATAATGGATACGACGTATGTGCAATGCATGAACAAGCTTGTAAAGAAGAATCTAGATTGAAGATAATGCAAGATTTGAGAGAAATAATAATGAAAATAAGAAAATAAAATAAAAAAAATTGATAACAAGTACATGAGGTTTGCCTATAAATACCCCGGCCTTGGCTGTTGAAATTCACACCAAAACATACAATGATGCAGTGAATGTGAGGAGTGAGAAAGAAAAAAAAATAGAGAGAGATCAGGTTAAGAGAGAGGAGGAGAAAGAAATTAGTGGATTGAATTAATAGTGAGTGTAGTAATATAGGAAAGTGCTGGAGTAGTTGCAGTCCCAGGAAGTAGTATCAGATCCAAAGTTTCAGTAGGCTATATTCGAGGAGATAGTAAGTAAATTTATATTCTGTGGGTATTGTCCTAAATGTTAATTTTTGCATGTTTAATTCCCTATTGCTTTAAATAATTTTAGAATTATCCATGCAAATAAGTTTATGCAGAGGAAATGCCCCATTATGAGTTTAAATATTTTTGGGCGAAGCCATGCATGTGAAAATTATATTTCCAGTATGTGGCATGTGAATTATTGAGATGATATTATACGGGATATACCCCAATTGGGGTTATCTTCGTAAGAACATTTAAAAAGAGGATTGTGTAGGCCAAGGGTCCCACAGTCAGTTTTAGATGCAAGGGAGGGCCGCCCTTGTATACTCATAGTCTTGACTTCGGTTACTATGAAAGCATGCTAGGTCCTATGAGATACCCCGGGTGTAGACGTCATAGTTGAGCTACATGATACAGAGAATCAGAGTTTTAACGGTTTGACATGCTATTTACTACTTGAGTCAATTATATTTAAATTTTGTCCTAAAGAGTATAAATTTATTTACTCAGCTGGTGTGCTGATAAATTATGCATGCACTCTTTTCAGGTTTTGACATATGTGGTGATGACTAGAAGCATGGGCACGGGCATGGGTATCAGAATTTCATTTAATTATATATACATATATATTAAATTACTAGTTAAATTATGTTGTTAAATTTTAAAGTACTATGTCAAGTTACTTTGGGGACGACGAGCCTTAGTCGTCATATTTTGCAAACTCTGATATATTATGCTTTGTAATAAATAAAGTTGTGAGTTTTTTTTTTTCAATACTTAATTTAATTAAGCCTTATCGCCAATTAATTGAGTTAGTCAAGGCTAGGCCTAAGCGAGCTTAATTAAGAGGCGTGGCGGTAACAACCCCGGGTTCCAAATTGAGGCATCCACTGTGGAACTAAGAGTTGGAAAATGGAGGTGTTACAGGGTGGTATCAGAGCGAGCTAGAAAAAAAAAGTTTTTGAAAAAAAAAATAGTTAAAAGAAGATTTTGCATATTTTGGGATGGGACACAATGCACTGGCATTAGGCACATTTATGCAATTATTATGTTTAATATTTGCAATTATTTATGACAATTTGCTTGCTAGATGGAAGATAACGATAGAATAGTTAAGTTAGTTCCTGACTTGGTACGAGAGGTAATAAGAACCAGTAGACAAGAGCGTGCCAGAGCAAATCGCCTTAGTGCAAAGAATGACCGGCTAAGAAATCGATTGGCAGTGGAGGCGGCAACGCACAAAACCCAAGAGCTAGAACTTGATAATAAATATAAGGACGAGTATAATAGAAGGGTTTTAGTCGAAGCAGAAAAGGAAGAACTCGACAATCTGCGTGCTGAGCAGGTGGAAGAGATATTTGATCTCAAGGAGGAGTTGAAGGATACGAAGGACCAAGTCAAACTCCATCTAGGCACCATTGGGCGCTTGAACAAAAAGATTGCATACATGGAGAGAAAAGGGCATAAAGTTAAAAAGTTCTATAGAGACCTCAGTCGTCATCCTGGATCATCAGCCCAGGGTGAGCTTGTCAGTGAAACCAGTACAGATGAAGACCCTGAGGAAGATGCAGATCTTATCCGCAAGCGTACGCCGTCTCCCGAGTACCATCCTTCCAGACCTCCTCATGACGCTTATGTTTAGCATATATTTTGTTTACTAGTAGTATAGTAATAGTGAAAGTTATAACTATCTAAAAGCTTGGAAATTTTGGTGTGTTGTATTCAAGTCGGAACTATAGAATGAAGTTTGTCTAGTTTTTATATTACCTTAATCTTGTATAAATGGCTATGGAAAAAAAAGGGGACTTAAAAATAAATTAATTTAATATATATATATATATTAGATTAAAGTTACAAAAATCTAATAGAAATACAATGTAATAGGATAGAGCCTTAGTTTTTGAATGCGGGACTTATTATAAAGAAAACTAGACTCAAGGATATTTCGTATTATTTGTCCTGTTTCTTAGAATATTACCTACAGATGGGCTGCTCTAAAGAAAAAGGGAAAGGAATAATGGAAGACTGGAGCTGTATGCAAGAGGAAGTGCAGAACCTAAGAAGCGAACTACTTTATGAAAAGGCCTGCGTCCGATGGACTGAGGAAGAGATGTCTCGAAAGAATAAAGAGATAAGAGAACTCAAAATCATGGTTAAATATTACGAGGGGATATCAACGGACCAAGAGATTCGCCTAGAGAATTTGCGGATGCAAAACGATGTACTGATCGAAGATCGGAATAATCCTGGAGGACATCCGACCCCTGCACCTTGCCTCGAATGCGGCAAAAGGCACCTGACTTGGCGATGCCCCAATGAAGGGGAGTGCTTCCGCTGTGGAAAGAAAGGACATAAGTTCAAGAACTGCCGTACCAGGAATATCAAGGATTAAAACTGTAGGATGCCCTAGACTAGCATGATAATACTTAATATGTAAATAGGTTTGTATGACTTAGTACGCCCTAGTCAGTCTCGGAAAGTTGCAAGTATTTGACTGACATTTTTGGAATTGTATTTTCTTTAGATATAAGTAAATAGCGTGGTTTGTTTTTTTTAATTGACTAAGTGACTGACTGACTAACGTATATCGTTTAGGGACGAACGGGATAACACTAACCCTAAGGCAAGTATGCCCGGCGACGACAACCGTCAGCAACAAATAGAGCAACTGCTACTCACTCTTGGAGCAGTAGTTCAAAAACAAGCAGAGAAAGGAGAACGCCAAGGAGAGACCCAAGGAGACTTTATCGAGGCCGTTAATAAGTTTCAGCCGCCTCGATATGCCGGACAAGAGGATCCAGCCAAGTTAGAAGGTTGGATTGAATCTTTAGAAAAACTGCTCGAAGCGGTTGAGTGTCCAGATGAAAGAAAGGTGGGAGTGGCTACCTTCTTTCTAACTGGCATTGAAAATACTTGGTGGAGGTCACAAGAGAATCGCCAAGTAACTTGGGAAGAATTTCAGATAAGTCTGAGGGAACAGTTTTACCCACTTAGCCTCAAGAATGCCAAATATGGAGAGTTCATTTCTCTTCAACAGGGTAATCAGTCTGTTCAGCAATACTATGCTAAGTTTACAGAACTTCTAAGGTTTGCCCCAGACTTGGTGGCAACTGAGCAGACTAAAGCCCAAAAATTCGAGCTTGGCTTGAATAAGAATATAAGAAAGGCATTTGAAGGAAAGCAATTCACTAGCCTGCAGAAAGTCTATAATCGGGCTATGACTGTCGAGATTGTAGAAGGACATGAGCATAAAGGAGAAAGCTCAAAGTCTGCACGACATGACAAAGGAAAGAAGAAAGTTGAAGAGGGTCAGGACAACCGTCCAAATCAAAGGAGGCATTTCCAAAGGAATAACTGGAATAATACAGTGGTTCGGATCAATCGAAACGGGGAACCAATACCAGCCCCCTGTCGTCGCTGTAATAAGAAGCACACTATGCAGCAATGTCCTCAAGGTGAAGAATGCTATCGCTGTGGAATGAAGGGACACAAGGTGGTAGACTGTCACATAAGGCTCGATCCTAGCTAAATTTGAGCAGACTTGCGAAACGAAGATTATTGTCCCCAAGGACCCCATATTGGTGGAAATAATCAGGGACAACGACCTGTGTTTCCCAACAATCAAAGGATAGTTGGTAGAAACCCACAGAATCCAGGTGGGCCAAATCAAGGAAGGTTGAACGTGGTGAACCAAGCAGACTTACCTGGTGCTGGGGATGTGATCGAAGGTACTTTTGAAATTAAGGGTTTTAAAGTACGCATTCTGTTTGATTCTGGAGCTACATGTTCGTTTATATCTCGTACTAGATTGCCCGAGTTGGGACTCAATAATCCCCAGGAAATAACTCTAAGAATCTCATTGCCTAACGGAACCATAGTTAACTGTTCAAGACGTCATGAGAAAGTCCCTATTCGCATTTGTGACGTTGAGTTCTTTGCAAATCTCGTAGAATTTGAATTACGAGATTTTGATGTTATCTTAGGCATGGATTGGCTAACTCGATATCAAGCCAATATCAACTGCTCCCAACAAAAGATAACAATTTATGGAACTAATAGGAGGCGTGTATCTTTCTATGCTGAGCCAAAGAAGCCAACCACGAAGATTGTGTCAAGGATGCAGTTAGCGACATTGGTGAGGAAGGGAAACCCCATTTACCTTTGCTACCTCATGGACCTGCAAGCAGAAGAGATAAGCATAAGTGATATCCCAATAGTAAGGGAGTATCCCGATGTTTTCCCAAGTGATATTGAATGCCACCGGAACGTGAGATAGAATTCACGATCGATTTGGTTCCAGGGACCGAACCTATATCAAAGGCTCCATACCGGATGGCACCAGCAGAAATGAACGAGTTGCGAGAACAGCTTGAAGACCTCTTAAAAAAGGGGTATATTCGTCCCAGTACATCTCCATGGGGAGCACCTGTACTATTTGTACGAATGAATGATGGAGGGTTAAGACTCTGTATTGATTACAGAGGTCTCAACCAAGTAACTATCAAGAATAAATATCCTTTGCCACGAATCGATGATTTATTCGATCAGCTTAAGGGAGCAAAGGTCTTTTCGAAGATTGATCTAAGGTCTGGATATCACCAGCTAAGAATTGCTAAAGAAGATATCCCAAAAACGACATTTAGGACACGATATGGACATTATGAGTTCACCGTGATGTCGTTTGGACTTACCAATGCCCCAACAGTATTCATGAGTCTCATGAATAATATTTTCCAAGAACTGTTGGATAAGTGCGTGGTTGTCTTTATTGACGACATATTGGTCTATTCCAAAGATAAGGGGAAACACGAAGAGCATCTACACCAAGTCCTGCAGACCCTAAGGAATAACAAGTTGTACGCTAAGTTGTCAAAATGTGATTTCTGGCTAGACAAAGTCACATTCCTTGGTCATATCGTCTCGGCAGAAGGGATTTCCGTTGACCCAGCGAAGGTATCTGCAGTAAAAGACTGGCCTGTACCAACCTCACAAACAGAGATAAGAAGTTTTCTTGGTTTAGCTGGTTACTACAAGAGGTTTGTTAAGGATTTTTTGAAGATTGCACGGCCATTGACGCAAAATCTTAAGAAAGGATCAAAGATAATTTGGACACCCGAGTGTGAGGTTGCGTTTCGAACTCTGAAGGAAAAATTAACCACGGCACCAGTACTAACCTTACCCACGGAAGATGGAAATTTTGAATTTTATAGTGACGCTTCAAAATTTGGATTAGGATGCGTGCTAATGCAGCAAGGGAAGGTTATAGCATATGCTTCTCGACAACTAAAGCCACATGAGGAGAATTACCCAACTCATGATTTAGAACTGGTTGCAGTTGTCTTTGCCCTAAAGATATGGAGACATTACCTATATGGGCGGAGCTGTAAGATATACACAGACCATAAAAGTCTGAAGTATATATACACTCAAAAGGAGCTCAACATGTGTCAGAGACGATGGTTGGAATTAATGAAAGACTACGACTTAGGTATTACCTATCATGAGGGTAAAGCCAATAAGGTGCCGATGCACTAAGTCGAGAGTCAAGAACCCTGGATAACATGAGAATTTTGCCGCCAGAGTTGTATATGGAAATGGCACGATTAGGTATTGAGTTGGTACACGAAGGTACACCTTCTCAACTGATTCATGCCATGACAATACAACCAACTATATTTGACGAGATTCGGGAAGGACAACCCGGTGATGTCAAATTAGAAAGAATTAAGGCAAAAATAAATCAAGGTGGGGCTATAGGTTTCCAAGTCCATGATGATGGCAGCATCCGATTTAAAGGTCGGTGGTGCGTGCCTAAGGCTTGCGAGAATCTTAAACGACGCATACTGGAAGAGGGCCACGAAACTCCCTATTCTGTACATCCTGGTGGGGATAAGTTATATAAAGACTTAAGTAAGGTTTTTTGGTGGCCACGAATGAAGCGAGAGGTAGCAGCATTTGTGGAAAAATGTCCGACATGTCAGAAGGTCAAGGCAGATCGAAAGAAACCACTTGGGTTGGTAAAACCCCTAGAAGTTCCAGAATGGAAGTGGGATAGTATTTCTATGGACTTTGTGTCAGTATTGCCAAAGACACCGAAAGGCAATGATAAGATCTGGGTAATCATATATCGATTAACTAAGGCAGCCATATTCATACCCACGAAGGAAACATGGAGTATGGATCAACTAGCAAGATCTTATATTGAAAATGTGGTCCGAAGGCATGGAATTCCCCAAGATATCGTCTCAGATCGAGATAGGCGATTTGTCTCTACATTTTGGACAAAACTCCAAGAGGCTTTTCGCACAAAGATAAAAATGAGTACGGCGTTTCATCCAACAACCGATGGGCAAACTGAGAGGACAATCCAGACACTTGAAGACATGTTGAGAGCTTGTGTTTTGGATTTTAAGGGGAGTTGGGAAAACTACCTACCACTTATAGAATTTAGCTATAATAATAGCTATCATGCTAGCATTGGCATGGCCCCATTGGAGGCACTATATGGTAGGAGATGTCGAAGTCCACTTTGTTGGACTAAAAGCGAAAATTCAATTCCCGTAGGGCCACAACTGATCGAGGAATCAATGAAAATAGTGGAGCAGATTCGACTTAAGATGAAAGCTGCTCAAGATCGACAAAAGACGTATGCTGATCAAAAAAGATGTGATGCTGCATACGAGGTCGGCGACAGAGTTTTGCTCAAAGTATCGCCCATGAAGGGGTAATGCGGTTCGGAAAACGAGGTAAGTTAAGTCCCCGTTATATCGGATCCTTTGACATTATCGCCCGAGTTGGTACCTTGGCATACCGATTGGACTTACCAGATCAGTTGTCTCGAGTCCATAACGTATTCCATGTGTCACAACTTAAGAAGTATCAACATGATTCAAAAAGGGTTGTTCAACCAGACCTTATCCATCTTGACGAGGACCATACTTACGAGAAAAGACCGGTCAAAATCTTGGATACGAAAGAACGAGCGACGCGGCGGAAGGTTACTCGCATCGTCAAGATACAATGGTCTAACCATGATGAGAATGATGCCACATGGGAAACTGAAACTGAAATACAAGCTAAATATCCAGAGTTGTTCCTTCAGCCCGATACAGCTATGGGGACATAGCTGTGAAACCAAGTGAGGGAGGATGTCATAGCCCAGCTAAGTAGAGGTTAGAAAAGTTATACTATGAAAATATTTTGCTTTATTTTTTCCCTACCATTTGTTCGATTTGAATAAACTTCGAGGACGAAGTTTGTCTTTAAGGAGGATAGATTGTAATACCCAGTAAATTAACTATAATATTTTATTTAAAGAAAGAGATAGTTAATTGAAATATTGTCTAGTATAGATTAAAATTTAATAGAACTTAAGTTGCAATTTTAAAAAATGTTATGAGAAACGAATTATTTCCCCTAGGTTAAATAAATAATGCTAGTAAAGTATTTTCTAGTATGAAAAAGTTATGAATACTTGGAAGAGAAATATTTAAATTTTATTAACTACTGTGTAATATTTTAAGTAATAGGGATTCTAACATCTTAAAAAAAAAATAAAAATAGAGAAAAAGATTAGAAACAAAAAAAGAGAAAATAAAAATTAAAAAAAACTAGATGTACTATGTACCAATAATGATGTTGAACGTGCATAGCAAGGTAGAGAATTCAAACTAATAAATAATAATAAAATAGATAAAATAATAATAATATATAAAAATAAAATAAAATAAGGAGATGAGAATGAGATAAAATGCACTTGGGGAGAAAGTAAGAAAATAAGATTTCAGAATAAAGATAAATGATGAAAATATAATAAATAAATAAAAATGATAAGATGTGTGGCACCAATTATGTGCATGCATGGTACATGCATGCAAATTTGAGAGGGACAAGAATGATAAAAGTGATCCAATAAAATATAATAATAATAATAATAATAATAATAATAATAATAATAATAGGAATTAGTAAATAGTGATGGATAAATATATATGTACTTAAAATAGAGCAATTATTATAAAATAATAAATAAATAAAGATAAATAAATGAGTAGATTGATAAATTAAAGGAACATACACCAATTATTTTGGTATAAGAAATGCAGGCATGGGTGGGATATCTCCTTAAATTGGTATAATACATAGTACATAATAATAAAAGTAATAATAATGATAATATTAAAATTTAAAAAAAAACAAGCGAGAGAGGGGGGGCTAATATTAATGATTAGTCATGAGAAGACATGCAAGATAGAAGGATCTAGAAATGAATAACAAAAGAATAAAATATATATATATAGTAATAATTAAAAAAAAACGCATGTACCAATAATTGGTACATATAGAGATGATAAAATTGTAGAAGAGATAATGGATATGACGTATGTGCAATGCATGAGCAAGCTTGTAAAGAAGAATCTAGATTCAAGATAATGCAAGATTTGAGAGAAATAATAATGAAAATAAGAAAATAAAATAAAAAAAATTGATAACAAGTACATGAGGTTTGCCTATAAATACCCCGGCCTTGGCTGTTGAAATTCACACCAAAACATACAATGATGCAGTGAATGTGAGGAGTGAGAAAGAAAAAAAAAATAGAGAGAGATCAGGTTAAGAGAGAGGAGGAGAAAGAAATTAGTGGGATTGAATTAATAGTGAGTGTAGTAATATATGAAAGTGCTGGAGTAGTTGCAGTCCCAGGAAGTAGTAGCAGATCCAAAGTTTCAGTAGGCTATATTCGAGGAGATAGTAAGTAAATTTATATTCTGTGGGTATTGTCCTAAATGTTAATTTTTGCATGTTTAATTCCCTATTGCTTTAAATAATTTTAGAATTATCCATGCAAATAAGTTTATGCAGAGGAAATGCCCCATTATGAGTTTAAATATTTTTGGGCGAAGCCATGCATGTGAAAATTATATTTCCAGTGTGTGGCATGTGAATTATTGAGATGATATTATACGAGATATACTCCAATTGGGGTTATCTTCGTAAGAACATTTAAAAAGAGGATTGTGTAGGCCAAGGCTCCCACAGTCAGTTTTAGAGGCAAGGAAGGGCCGCCCTTGTATACTTATAGTCTTGACTTCGGTTACTATGAAAGCATGCTAGGTCCTATGAGATACCCCGGGTGTAGACGTCATAGTTGAGCTACATGATACAGAGAATCAGAGTTTTAACGGTTTGACATGCTATTTACTGCTTGAGTCAATTATATTTAAATTTTGTCCTAAAGAGTATAAATTTATTTACTCAGCCGGTGTGTTGATAAATTATGCATGCACTATTTTCAGGTTTTGACATATGTGGTGATGACTAGAAGCATGGGCACGGGCATGGGTATCAGAATTTCATTTAATTATATATATACATATATATTAAATTACTAGTTAAATTATGTTGTTAAATTTTAAAGTACTATGTCAAGTTACTTTGGGGACGACGAGCCTTAGTCGTCATATTTTGCAAACTCTGATATATTATGCTTTGTAATAAATAAAGTTGTGAGTTTTTTTTTTCAATACTTAATTTAATTAAGCCTTATCGCCAATTAATTGAGTTAGCCAGGGTTAGGCCTAAGCTAGCTTAATTAAGAGGCGTGTCGGTAACAACCCCGGGTTCCAAATTGAGGCATCTACTGTGGAACTAAGAGTTGGAAAACGGGGGTGTTACATCACCGCCCAGTGTGGTGAAGCAGCGGCCAATAATTGACTGAAGTTGAGGTTGTTCAGCTCATCCCTCACTGGACCCGCCTTTGCGTGGTATGCATCCTTGCGGCCTAATTTAATTCAAAACTGGGCCGATCTGGATCGAGCATTTCATGACCGATTCTACACGCCATTGACACAGGTGAGTTTCGTAGACCTTACTAATGCTAAGTAATTTGCCAATGAGGCGGCAAGCAAATTTATCAATAGATTACAGTGGCTTAGGTGCCGATGCACAATGGTGGTCACTGATAAGGAGATCGCCAATATTGCAGTGGCGAATGTGTTGCCAAAATTGAAAGAGCATTTAATTGTGCAGGATTCCACTTATCTTGCCTAGTTGGCCGAGAGAGCGACTTGCTTGGAAAAGTTCATCGCGGAACAAAATTATTGTATACAGCCAAACCACATACTTGTGCGGCCCTTAGGCCACCGACACAAAATGAGGCCAAGTTAAGGCTTGAAGAAGACCTCTTTGACTTGAGTACAGCAAACCAAGTGTTTGACTCCCTACTCAAAAATGGTGTGATTAAACTGCCTGAAGGACAGAAGTTGCCAGCGGTCGAGGACATTCTTGGCCGATCATTCTGCAAGTGGCATAATTCGTATACTAATAGCATAACTAAGTGTTGGATTTTTAAATATGCCATTCAGAATAGGATAAAAGACGGTCGTTTGAAAATTGCAGGTACGAAAGTGGACATTAACCCATTCCATCAACTTCTGGTTGGTGTTTCTGGATTTATCCCAAATCCAGAGGGTGGCGGCCACAAGGGCCTAACAGATCAAGATGCGGAACGCATTGAAATCAATGGGGAAGGCAAGGACTTGTTGTCTGAGGCGTCTGAGCCAGAAAAGGAGCTATATAGAAAGTAGCCTAAATTTTTAAAAACATTTATGAGGAGGATTTTAAGAAGATCCTCAAGGTTGAGGAGAAATAACACATAATCGAAGAAGAAGAACATAGACCGACATAGGCAAGTGAAATAAATGACGCAACAAACCTGAGATGCCATGACGCTGAATGGAGTAAGGGAGTGGCGGCCTGGATAACGTGAGGGGCGACCGAGACTCGACAAGTGGCGGATGGTGAATGCAGCCTGGGCACGAGCAGCAGCCGGAGCAAGGCTGCAAGTGGCGGCTCAGATGTGTGCATGGCGGCTGAACAAGGGAGCGAACGATGGCAGAAGAGAGACGAGTGGCAGCTGATGGTTGCAGCGGCGGCTGGACATGCCTCCAAGGGCGGCTGCTTCACAAGTGATGGCGGCAGACGAACGACGCGAGAACGGGCATTGATGGCGGCTGCTTCACGCGGTGATGGCGACTGGAGGGAAGTCAAATGGCAGCCTGGGCTGCGTCACGTGTGGGTGGCGGCTGGCAGAAGCGTGAAGGGCGGCTGAGACGTGACCAACGGCGTTTGTCTGATGCTAGCGGCGGCTGAGACTTGGGCACGACGGCTGAGGAGCCCAGATCGGCGGTCGGGACTCGAGCGAACGACGGCCAGGGAAGGACGATGCTGGCAGCTTCCAGGAGGCAGCCGGGGATGCTTGAACGGCGGCTGGGAGCTTGACGACGGTGACCGGGCTTCCTTGGGTGGTAGCTGGTGCATTAATGGCGGCTAGCAACACTCCTACGGTGGCAGAGGGCGTCCAGCGGCAAAGACACAAAAAAAAGAGCAACTTTTGTCCTCTAGTGGAAATCCATACCCTTTTATGAAGATTTAAATGGGTCAGACCTATATGCAACTTTGAAATCCTAATCAGACAAACTGCGCCGGGGGGGGCATCTGTTGACCTAACAATTATCTGAGCCCACAAGTCGAAACCCTATTAACCCAACAGACAATGGGCTCATCTATTTTTGGCCCAATTCACATTATATAGCCTAGGGACAAAGTTGAGTCAAATTTGATGTATGGCGGTTCCTGGAGACTGGAATAGTCCACAACGATTGAGAGATGACAGATCATGGCTTCCTGGGGGGTTATGCAGCTTAGGATGGAAGATCAACCTATAAATATCAGAGACGGCCTCCTAGGGAAGGGACCTCAACTCTGCCAAGAAGCATCCGTACTTTACATTTTTTTTTTTCTTTTCCGCAATTTCATTTCTGCACTTTCATTTTTTTCTTCCATTCCGCAATTTTATTCATTTATAGCTTTCGTTAAGTTCTTGTAATTTTCTTTCTGCAATTTTATAATTCCTTCGACGTGCATCAATCAAAGAAGAGGTTTTCTTCCTCTGCAATTTCACGGTTAAGAACCTTATTATTTATTTTTTAACAAAGAAATTTATTAAGTCTCAATATCATATGGTAGCAATTGACGCTGATTTTGGTAGAATCAACTATTGGAAGGGAAACAAAACCAATACAATAATAACATAACTCGATACATCGAGTCAGATTAGTTGGCTTGACCAAACATTGGTGACTGCCAAGTAATCAGTCTTAAGATTAGTTGGTGCCAAAAAGTCGGTCTCAAGATTCAAATGTAAGTCGCTTAAGCTTAAGAGGGTACATATCTCCAAAGCTTTGGCAAGGCTGCTCAAATCCAAGGCCTTGATGAAGCCGCTAAAGCCTCATAACCTCTCAAGTCATTAATGACCGAGCTACAATATTTGTAAAGGGGAGAAACAAGAAAAGGAGATAGAGCACTAATGGGGATCGAACTCTTATAGAAGAAAAAGAGCTTAATTTCAATATCTATAAATAAATTATATGGAGTACAAATTATTAATAAATAAAATTTATGAAAGAAATAAGAGTATATATGATATATTCCTTCAAATATTGAGGCTTGACCTTGAATGGTGTAGGCCTATTTTAGTTTTGAAAGGCCTCGATCTGGTCTATTAGCCTTTATAGATTCAGTTTATAGGACTAAGACTGATATTTTTAATTAAATAGGTCAGACTTTGAGCCTTTAAGTAGTCACTTTAAGCTCATCAAATTTTATAAAAATACTAGATTTTTTCGCCCGCTGCGCACGGGCGTTGAACTAATATGACGATATAAAATGTGAATATAGTTTTTTTTTTATTACATAAGATTCAAAGTCTTTTGTTTAAATAGTTTTTGAATGCATGCAACCAAAATTTAAAAGGGAAACCTACAATCAGGTGTACATAATACAAAATAAATTATTTTTACTGTTGGAAAACTAAATATATAGGGTTTGCTTTCCTATCTAAAATTATGAGAGTAAGTGGAAAATAAATACCTTTAACTATTCAAAATTAGAAAAAAATATATTTTTGCATTATTAAAGCTGTCCGATATTTATGTAGAATGGGTTATTGTATTAAAGTGCAATAAATAGTTGATGTGATGTTTGTTTGAAGGAGTAAAACTTTTCTAAATAAGAAAATGTGGCAATTGTAGTGGGACAGACCAAAATTGAAATGAGAAATTTGAAATGGGACGGAGGGAGTATTATTTTACTCCCTAATATGTTGTACATTTTTTACTATTATCCCTAAAGTTTTTAATTATTTGTACTTTTTTATTATCTTTTTTATCATTTAAAACTTATATTTTGTTAAGTAATGTATTTTAATTTTTATTGTGATTAGTTTTTATGGACTATCTTTAATTTTAGAAAGTAAATTTTAATTATAATTACGCTTTGACTATCTGTTAATTTTTAAAATAGTATTTTAGTCCATAACATTTTATCCAATTTTTTCTTTTCCTTATTGATTATGAAAAAAGTTTGGTAGTTAATATTTTCATTTAATTTAATTAAATTTTTATTATTTTTTAATTCATTATTATTATAAGCCCTAAAATTAAGTTTATACTCCGATACTAAATTTTTTAGGGGTATATTTTTTAGCACATTTTTATCATTATAAACTATTTTTTTATCTGTATAATGATATTTATTGTTTGAGAAATTCTATTGAAATAAAATTAGAAAAATAAAAAATCTGAAAAATAATGAAATTGAAATAAAACTTTTCAAATAAAGTAAAATAAGAATCTAAATATAATTAATAATGAAATTGCTTTCTTAAATAAAGATATATGTTATTTTATTTTGTTAATTATATTTTTTTATATTTATGTTAGAAGGAAAATTAATTACTAAATACATTATTTTCAAATTGTTGTGCTAATGCGAAACTTTTCAAACGGGAATTGGTGAAATGAGGTTATTTTCAAATTTTTAGGACCAAAATGAGATATTGTTAGAACTGATGAGGTCGAATTTGATATTTAAAAAGTAGAAGGGTAGAATTTTAAAACTAAATAAAAAATTTAGGTGTATTTTTTGTTAAAAATAATGGTACAAATGACCCAACTTGTTAAGTTTAGGGTTATATATTTTGATAATAGGTCAAATAATAATTAGTTAGTACTATATATTTATGTTTAACTGTTTACTTTAGGCTATTCTTTGTGAAAAAATAAAATGATAAATGATGTCTGATTGAATTCACATGTTTTGTACCGTGTTTGGATATGCAACATGATCACTTAATATTAGAGCTTTTTTGGATATAAATATTGCTACAACCCAAACTATTTATTATTACCACAAATCTTTACATATTATTTATAGTAAAATACTTCTAATATTCTTTTAGAATACTCCGAATTTCATATACATTTTTATTTTATATTAAATAGATAGGGATTACTGGATAAATATACATTTTTCTTTTATGTTGAAATAGATAAAGATTATTGGATCAATGATATTATGTCTAATAATTAAATTATGATGTGTTTTAGCCTTTTTTTTTTGCTTTTCTTTCTTTTCTTCTTTAAAAAGAACAAAAAAATATGTAGAATTTGCTTAGAATGGTATAAAAAATTTTAGGTGATTAGTCATTTTATATTAATCAATATTTTTAAGATCAATTTAATGTTTACACCATATTTTTAATAAAATATTTTTATTTAAAATATGATTATTATATTCCTTATATTGATATAGGATTATAGATTTTTTAGACATAAATTTTTAACCTAATTAAATTTATTTAATAAATATTATAATATTAATATTTTTATATATTATCTATACAATCAAATAATTTTTATATATAATTGTAATCAATTATATCTTTTTAAAATACTTATGAAGAGTTTTTCAAGGTTTTGTTATATTAATAGATATATTTATTTTCTAAATATATATATATATATATATATATTGATAATGTGTCTGATGATGTGACATTACTCAGCAACTATCAGTCTGCTTACGTGTTTTAATAAGAACCGTTGATGTAAAAATAAGCATATAATGACTGATTAAACCCTTAAAATTAAGAAGGATGAATTAAAATTAATAAGGACAAAAGAGTCTGCACAAGCCAAAAGATATTCAGGATTTATTATATAGATATTTAAATATTAAATACATAATGAATAATAACATTAATAAATTATAAAAATTTATATAAAAAATAAATAGGCCGGCATAGTACGCTAAATAAGTTTTTTTATAAGGCATGGCCTAGACTTATTTAGCTAAACAAGTTATTCAAGCTATCTAAGTCTAGTCTATTTGGTAAAAAGACCAAGTTAGGCCAGGCAGTAGGCCCTATCGGATAGCTTTGCACTAGGGGTGGGAATAGGCCATACCACCCGATATGGGCCTACGACCTGACCTATTTTAAACTTGGCCTGGTTTTTTTACAATATAGTCCAGACTAGAATAATTTTAAAAGCCTATTTATTTATATAAGCCTAGGTCAGGCCTAATTACAAAGCATGTTTAGCCTACCAGGCCGACCTGTTAAAGTCTTTTATATATTTTTTATTATTTATTAATATTTTTATTTATTATTTATTTAATAATTAAATGGAATTAAATAGATCCCTGAATGACCTAATAGACCTAAAATCTGGTCTATTTAAACTAAAATGTCAAGCTTAGGTCTATAAACTATTCCTATAAAAATCCATAGGCCAAGGCCTTGCAAAATTAAAATAGGCCAGTCTAAGTCTAACCTGGTCTGGCCTATTCCCACCCCACCTATCACGATAGTGGTATGCAAATGAATGAAGATTGGATATTAGACACCTTAATTATTAATGAGGTCATCACTTACGAACACAATATACACAAGCATACTTGTGTACAATTATGCAACCATACATTTATTAAATTTCAATTTAATGATCAAAATATATACTCATATACTTCTTCTTAGTACCTTAACCGCAAGGGGATGCTGAAAGGTAGGACTAGCTAGTGACTGCAGTGAAATCGTAACAAGGTAGTCGTACTAGAATGTGCGGATGGATTACCTCTTTTTTTAGGGGACTAATGCTTGTTGGGTATTTTGGTTTGACACTACATAGGGAGCTACGTCTGAGTTAAACTTGGAGATATAAGGACAGCATGTCAGCCAGCCCTTTTGTTTGAAAGTCCGTTCATTTGTCATGTTTTAAGTAATATTTTTTTCATCTCTACATATCTCATACTTTTTTTTTTTAACTTTTCCAACAATATTATTTTATCAAATACGGAAATAAGTCACGTTTTATAAAAGAAATACTTTATTAAAATAGGCCACTAAGGGTGATATATGTATTGTGAAAATATGCTCTATGGCCTTGTGGTGGATCATTTATACAATTCAGGTGATTATTAATATAAGGCACTACAAGGTCATTTAGCTTATTGCATCGCCCATGTAGTGACCTATTTTGGTAATTGTTGTTTGTAGTGATCTATTCTGATAATGGGTGTTTGTGGTAACCTTAAATAAAAAAAAAATGGAATTTGTAGTGGTATATTTTAATACTAATCTCATGTTAAAATAGCCAGAAAAATGAAATATGGTCACTCTTTTGAGAATAGAGTGAATATATTGGTATTGATAGGGGCGAATGTATATGTGACTGAGTGAGTTGGTGCACATGATAGATGATTCCCACTGAATTGGTGAAATTGTTGTTTTAAAGTTAAAATTACTTAATTTTATGTTTAGGGTGATTGATGGGTGATTTTCACTACTCATATTTTACTACAAGCGGATGGTTGTCATCAAGTAATAAAAACCGGTGAATACCGGGTCGAACCCAAGGGAATTCAGAATATTATTTCATTCTGGAGAAAACTTAGTCATTTTAAGTTCATTAATAGTATAATATTTTGAAAAGAGTTTGTTTTATTCTAATGGTGATTAAATTAAAAATAGTGACATTAAATTTAAAATAAAGCAAGTTAAAAATTTAAAATAATAAAAATAAAAATAAGATATATGTTTGTAATGATTTAGAACATGCCATCTTTATATAAAAGCGAAATTGCATAATGATTTAACATTTTCCAATGTCTAAAAAGATCAATTTCAGCAGAATTAAAAATTTTATAAAGATTAAAAATATAACAATTTCCTAATTTTCATAATTTGTAAAAACAGACTTCATGGAAGCAAATTAAATTATCTAACATTCTGCAATCATCAGTCTAGGCATAAATTTGAGTATTTCCCAAGCATACAAATTTTCCTATTGTGATTAAATGACACATTTCATTTCCCAAATCAACGTGTACATGCCAGAATCTATTTTAATGTGATTTTTTCCCAAGTCCCGGTACTAAAATCTAATTTCCACTTTTTATCTCCCGATTTAGCAAAGCAAAAATCATACAGATTAGATTCCAACATTTAAATTATGCAGAATAGTGTAAATAATCTAACAATTATGGTAAAATAACAATAAAACATGTCAATATGGATTTTAATACTAAATTTAGAATGTGAACAGATTAGAATTGTTATCAGATTATTGTAGACAAAATATGCAGAATGATCGATCAGTCCAGATTTAGCAGATTAAAAATGCAAATTTCAGATTTTTGCCAAAACATAATTGTCGATCAATTTCAGGCATCCAATACATAATCCTAATTCAAATTCTAACAGTTCTTGCAGATTAATCCAGATTACACAGATAAACATCGACATTTATTATAATTCCATAAAACATAAATTCGTACTTCAAAAGTGATTCTGAACTCCCGTTCTAGAATACTTTTAACACGAACAACATAGAAATCCGTTTACAAACATGGAAACAGTAGGAAATTATGTTTAAAAGCAAATTCTAAACATTACAAAGCGAGAAAAAGGAAAACAATACCTAGAATGCGAAGAACACAGTCAGAAAGACATTCCGATCACTTCCTCCGGCATGGTTCGGTGTTATCGCCTTCTTCTCCAAAGTTGCAGAGAGTTTTTAGAGTGTTTCTGATGATAAAATGAGTCTGCCTGGCGAAAATGAGGAAGAAACGGGCTTTAAAACCGTGTTCGGGAGGTTAGAAAACCTCCAAACCGCGACTGTGGCGCATAAAGTGACGCTTGGAAGAGGTTTTATGCGCCACCAAGGAGCTGCGGCGCATACGAAGATTTTCCGAATTTTTTATAGCGGCGCATTTTGTGGCTCTCTAGGGTCTTTTTCGGCGCCGCCAAGAAGGTGCGGTGTATTCTGACAATTTCCTAAAATTTTGTCTGCGGTGCATTTTGTGGCGCCTGAAGGGCATTTTATGCGCCGCCAAGCACGTGCGGCGCATTCTGAAGCTTTTTCCATCCGAAATTTTCCCAAGTGTTGACACGGCGTCTGATGTGGCGCTCCGGGCTCTTTTCTGTTGCCGCCATGCCTATGTGGCGCATCCTGGGCACAGTCCAGTGTTGAAAATTCCGAATTTGACATCCTTTATCCTCCGAACATCACTTTTCCATCATTTAAATACCTGAAACAACATTGCAATGCATTAGGTTTGCCAAAGTCTTATTAAAAACACATAAAAACATGATAAATTTAACCTAAATAAGCCAAATCTAACCATGATCACTTGAAAAATAAAAACACATGAAATACACCTAAAAGTGCAATGAATTAAGGTAAAATGCACTCATTTTGGACATATTGTGGTACAATTCAAGCTTGTATAAGTGTGGTTTCACAGGGTGCATCAACATCCTCACACTTAAATATTGCTCGTCCATTGAGCAATGAAATTAATTAACACATCGACATGCCAATCAAGATAATAAAGATGAAGTCACTATAGTTCTGCCAAATCATAGATTTCAACAACGCAATGAGCTAAAAGGGTTCAAATGTTTAATGTGCTAGAACAAGGTAAATTGCCATGCATCAGTTGTCAAAACCAGATATCCAAAACACTTACAGTACAAAAAGTAGATTAATTACACATAGCAACTCGAAATGGGAGAGTGAATAATGTAAATATGCTTTTCTATTCCCGTCTTCAAATATGCTCAATTAATGACCCGGTTTCACAATTGTTCTAGACACTTTGGCTGAGTTGTAGACGATTGAATTCCAAAAGCTACTCATGTCTAAGAATATGTGCCAGTCATATAGCCAAGAGTTTATAATCATTCTATTTAATATATATACCCCTTTATTCAACATTTTCTCTTTTTTTTTTTGATCTTGCATTTTCTAATTTTTTTTTTCTTTTTGCAAGATAACCTTTTTTTTAAAAATGTTTTATAAGGGTCTTACTCTGACTTTATTTGTAACTAAGCATATAAGGAGACATGGAACGAGCATATTCATATATAAATAATGATAACTCTCCACATAACAAATAAACCAGTCTAATTAATCAAAGGCTTTCTGCAAGGTAAGTAGAATCGTCACCAAAGTTCGAACAACTAGCATGACAATTTAACAAAGTCTAGGACTTTAAACTAAGAATCATAATGCTCATTAAGTTGTAAAATCGGATCTAAGCAGAACAGTTAGACTTATATTCGAATTTTCTTAAGATTGGCTGTGATGTGGTAATTCAAATAATAACACACTGTGAAAACACAATTTAATCTAAAATATTTAACATATCCAACCTACTAGCATTTACTATATTTATTAAAAGCATAAGGAAATATTAAAAACATAACTAAGCTCTTATCCATTTATTCCCATGCAATTTAGTAAACATACAACATTAAAAGATCACACCTCGAATGTTTAGGGCTTTGAATTTCACTTCATCATCAGGCTGTCATCTTGCTCCTTTGTTGGCATATCCTGCTTCTAATATGTATATATAGCAATTACTCAAGAAAATATGATTGTTAGTGCATATGGGAATTCCAAAGTAATCAGAATCATAAAACACCATCCATAACTCAAATTATAACATTTTAACAACAGTTTCCAGCAACTTTATTAAGTATGGACAGGTTTGATAGATAATAAATTTCAGAATTCGCCAAAAGCAAAACATCATAAGTTCTATAACATAATTTACATCAAAATGCCAACAGCTATAGCAAAATATACCCTCATTCTTCATCATAACTCAACATTGGATAATGTTTTAAATAAATGGTTTATGCCTTGAATAAACTAAATGGACATGTTGATGAAGAATTTCAAGAATGTGATCATAATAGAAACTCCTCCATCCTCACACTTAAACTGAACTACCAGTTTAGTTTAAGTTCATAATGAAAGATTTAAAATATGGGATTAAAACTTTTTAATTTCAAAAATAAGGATATAGCATGCATTTAAAAAGTTAGACTAAATTAGATCATACCTTTTAAATAGATAAAAATTTTCAGCTTTTTTAATATGATCTATACATCATAATTTATTGATTTTAATGCCTGCATTATGTAAAATTATAAAGATTTGATGAAATTAATCCCACATTGTATAATATATCACAATGAAATTCTCTCAACAAAGATCACAAATAAATCAACAATAAGTGCATAAACAGAATCTAGGAGAGTTATTATGAATTAGAATACCTAAGGTTTGAAGATTAAGAGGAGCAATTTGTGGAATAATACGTCTGAGTTCTGAAGAGGAGGCAAATTATGGAGCCTAACGGGATAAATCCAATATATATATGAGTTTTGAGTAAATACCCGACCCATTGGACTTTAAAATTCAATTGGATATGATTTGGACCCTGTAAAGATATCAAAATTAGGCAAAATTCGCATATGAGGCACCAATGTGGTGCTTGAAAGCTGATTTAGGCGCACACAGTGTGTGTGGCGCATTCTGGAGAAAAATTAAATCTGCGGCGCCAAAAGTGGCGCTGGAAGGGGGATATGGGCGCCGCACAGTTGATGCGGCGCATCCTGAAGCAAACTTGGGAAATTCCCATTTTTGCGGCGCTAGATGTGGCGCTTAAGGGCATCTTTAGGCGCCACACATACAGGCGCCACACAGTATGTGTGGCGCATTCTGAGCAAATTCGGGCAGATTCTATTTTTTCTAAGTTTGTCCCCATGATATCCAACATCTCATATCAGTCAACAGTACCAATCCTACCTCTTCTACTTCTCAATCATGTCCAAATACACTCCATTGATCCATTTAATACTTCAAAACGACTGAATCCCACATGATATCGGTAAGAGCTATTTTATTGAATTTAAAAAGATGCATAAACATAACTTATACATAAATATAAACTTAATCACATGCTCACCATATTAAACACAAATAGAACACCTAAGTAGTGCGTAGCAGAACAAGCCAATATTCATATAAAAAACATCCAACCAAGTAGCAAGGTATTTCCTATACATTATTTGTGGAACCTGGTTACACAAAAACTTTGGGTTAGTGATAAATATATGCATTCCTCCCCATCCTCACATTTAAGTTTAAACCAAAAGTTTAACTTAAGTGCATTGTATAAAACAAACATATATCAACCTAGAATGTGGGATTTAAACAACTAAATGATCAATATATTTTATTTTAAAAGCTATAAGTTCTAAGTCTCTTATAAATTTAAGAAAATCACTTTTTAGAACTTAAAACTTATTATTAAAAAGAACACATATTTTAAGTTATAAAAACTCCCTTTTTGTTAAAAATTTCAGATTTAATGCTTAAAGTTCACCAAATTAGCAAACTAGTTCTTATTAATGATTTGAAATAATGATCAAGAACTTTTAGTTTATTGTTTTAAATAACATAAGTTTGCCTTTTTAGTTAAAAATTCATTGGATGAGTTTTTATAATAAAAATGTTTCTTTTTCATAAATTAAAACATGAAGTTTCAAGCTTTAATGTTACCAAAATTTATTAATGTAGATTATAACAACATGCTTAACAATATTCATAGATCAACTTAAAAGATTAAACATGTTATTTTAACACATTTTTATAAGAAAATTTCAAATTTCAGATACTGTAATACCATTTTCCAAAGAGCTGTAATCTAAAATTTTACAAACACTCTATAAATTTTAGCATAGGGCTTGAAAATATGTTCTAACACTCATATTGTACATTTTAAACAAGGATTTATACACTTAAACCAATTTTAATCCCACATTCTACATAACCCCAAATTTAACTAACAACACAAATACTAACAATAACACATACCAAATCACAAAATTGGACGGATTATTGAACTAGAATAGCTATACTTACTCCAAATTGAAGCTTTGAAGCACTTTAACAAGAAATCCCCAAATTTGAGAAGCTAGGGTTCTTGAGCCTCAATTTCAGCTTCAATTATCGAGTACATTTCAGCTTCTACTTTCACAAATATAACATTTACTACTTAATTATTAAATTAGAAATATGGTGGGCACATTTTATTAGCAAAATTAAAAACTTAAACAAATAAGCATAACGTGACATAAAATGAAAATAAAAACATGCATAAACCATAAATAGGATAAAAAAACAAACAAAAACAGATTATTATTATTATTATTATTATTATTATTATTATTATTATTATTATTATTATAAAAAACAAACAAAAACAGATTATTATTATTATTATTATTATTGTTATTATTTATTTATTTTTATATATATATATATTTTAAAGAAACTGTGGTGGAAGGGAAATTGAAGATGACTGCGGTTGTGAGATTCAATAGAGAGAGGACTGTGAAAGAGAGAACAGGAGGGAGATGACTATTTTATTTTATTATTATTTTATTTTATTTATTTATTTATTATTTTTTTAAGGTTTACATTAAATGGGTAGGTTTTTAAGCCCAATTAGAAGATCTATGATTAAATTTGAGCTAATTGGAGATGAATTAGAATGGACTTTTGTAAAAATTCAAGTTTGGCACAAACCCAACGAATCCATTTAATACTACATGTGGTGCTCAAACAAGTTTTTACTTGAATGAAACCCAAAATGCCTTGTTTGTGCTACTTTGCTTAACTGAGTTTTTGAAAACCATTTACGAAGAGTGGCATCTAAAACTCAGTATTTGTACAGACTTTGTAGCAAAAATACATTGCGTGATTTGTTTAAATGAAACCTAATATTGCATCCATATTCCTATTCATCTGTTTAGTAAAACTACCCTAATTAGTCCTAATCATCCCCTATAAATATCTATGAAATTCTGTTCGTTTTCGTCAACCCCTCTATCAATTTATTTCAGCCTTTCTCCTATTCTACTTAAATCACCACAAAAATTTTTTCAGTTATTGATCACTCTAATTCTTAAGAGTCACTCCAAAATTACATATAATGAAAATCATGCAAGAATCATTTATATATATATATATATATATATTTTTTTAGTTGTAAGTAAAACATATAAACTAAAATAAAATAAAATAAAACATATTAAGCAAAAGACATAAATAACTATTGCTAAGCATGCAAAGGCAGTATGCGAATTCCCTTTCCTAATTAGCTTTCAAAGACAAATGCACCATTTTCTAAATTAAAGGTCTAAATGGTGGGTGCACTTCCATGATCCTGTCATTCATGAGTTATAAGGTCAAATTGCACATCTTTATACAACAATTTAAATAAAGGTAATGCAATCATAAGAAAATTATTGATTAACATTCTAATATATCAGCATTCCCTCAAAAAAAACTCATTAAAGTTGTAATGTTGTCAAGAGGTGGAATTTAATCTCAAATTTTCTAGCATCCAATATCAATACTTGATGTAATGCATTTAATTAAAAGTAATCTAATTTATTGAGAAATACGTACCTCAAGTGTGGTTCTAATACCTTTAAATGAAGTGTAGGTGGCTTTTCAATCGAGGCTATCCACTTGAAATCCTCAATTATATATGCTGCATACAACTCGCCGCCATCCTCACACTTGTTCTCTTGCAAATCTTCCTCTTTTTTAGATGAGAAACCCAATATTCTTTCAAATTTCAGGATCACACACTGATTTAGCTCGATGCCCTTGCACGACATAGAATAGCAAAAAGTTATAACAATATTTAAAAAGTAGAAATAATATAAATATATTCAAATGAACTTAAAACAACATAATTTTCACAATAATTCCCCGGCAACGGCGCCAAAAACTTGATGAGTGATTTTCACTACTCATATTTTACCACAAGCGGATGGTTGTCATCAAGTAATAAAAACCGGTGAATACCGGGTCGAACCCAAGGGAATTCAAAATATTATTTCATTCTGGAGAAAACTTAGTCATTTTAAGTTCATTAATAACATATTTTATATTTTGAAAAGAATTTGTTTTATTCTAATGGTGATTAAATTAAAAATAGTGACATTAAATTTAAAATAAAGCAAGTTAAAAATTTAAAATAATAAAAATAAAAATAAGATATATGCTTGTAATGATTTAGAACATGCCATCTTTATATAAAAGCGAAATTGCATAATGATTTAGCATTTTCCAATGTCTAAAAAGATCAATTTCAGCAGAATTAATAATTTTATAAAGATTAAAAATATAACAATTTCCTAATTTTCATAATTTGTAAAAACAGACTTCATGGAAGCAAATTAAATTATCTAACATTCTGCAATCATCAGTCTAGGCATAAATTTGAGTATTTCCCAAGCATACAAATTTTCCTATTGTGATTAAATGACACATTTCATTTCCCAAATCAGCGTGTACATGCCAGAATCTATTTTAATGTGATTTTTTCCCAAGACCCGGTACTAAAATCTAATTTCCACTTTTTATCTCCCGATTTAGCAAAGCATAAATCATACAGATTAGATTCCAACATTTAAATTATGCAGAATAGTGTAAATAATCTAACAATTATGGTAAAATAACAATAAAACAAGGTAATATGGATTTTAATACTAAATTTAGAATGTGAACAGATTAGAATTTTTATCAGATTATTGTAGACAAAATATGCAGAATGATCGATCAGTCCAGATTTAGCAGATTAAAAATGCAGATTTCAGATTTTTGCCAAAACATAATTGTCGATCAATTTCAGGCATCCAATACATAATCCTAATTCAAAATCTAACAGTTCTTGCAGATTAATCCAGATTACACAGATAAACATCAACATTTATTATACTTCCATAAAACATAAATTCGTACTTCAAAAGTGATTCTGAACTCCCGTTCTAGAATACTTTTAACACGAACAACATAGAAATCCATTTACAAACATGGAAACAGTAGGAAATTATGTTTAAAAGCAAATTCTAAACATTACAAAGCGAGAAAAAGGAAAACAACACCTAGAATGCGAAGAACACAGTCAGAAAGACATTCCGATCACTTCCTCCGGCATGGTTCGGTGTTATCGCATTCTTCTCCAAAGTTGCAGAGAGTTTTTAGAGTGTTTCTGATGATAAAATGAGTCTGCCTGGCAAAAATGAGGAAGAAACGGGCTTTAAAACCGTGTTCGGGAGGTTAGAAAACCTCTAAACCGCGACTGTGGCGCATAAAGTGGCGCTCGGAAGAGGTTTTAGGCGCCACCAAGGAGCTGCGCGCATATGAAGATTTTTCGAATTTTTGATAGCGGCGCATTTTGTGGCGCTCCAGGGTGTTTTTCGGCGCCGCCAAGAAGGTGCGGTGCATTATGACAATTTCCTAAAATTTTGTCTGCGGCGCATTTTGTGGCGCAGAAGGGCATTTTATGCGCCGCCCAAGCACGTGCAGCGCATTCTGAAGCTTTTTCCATCCGAAATTTTTCCAAGTGTTGACACGGCGCCTGATGTGGCGCTCCGGGCTCTTTTTTTGGCGCCGCCATGCCTATGTGGCGATCCCGGCACAGTCCAGTGTTGAAAATTCCGAATTTGACATCCTTTATCCTCTCGAACATCACTTTTCCATCATTTAAAT